>VWZZ01005203.1:219872-257393 GCA_013399095.1 Psophia crepitans | reverse complement strand
TCCTTCTCCAGCATCAGTCTGTAAAACTCCATTTTGACTCTGATTGTTTTCTTAATTTTGGTCTGACATTTTTATTCTTTACCTTCTTGAGGAGTCAGTAAACCCCGTATCAAACCACTGCTTCTATATGACAGATCAGAAATACCTTACAGGCTCTTCTTCAGCAATACCTATCAAGACATCAGAAATGAATGGCTTAAGAGATTCATTCCCTCCTCAGAGCAGTCTGGGCTACAAGGGGATGTGCATGATATATAATATGATTTGCCTGTCCTATTGATGCACTATACCTCCATTGCTGACTGTATTGGGGTGAGATTGTCAATACAATCCAACTATAGACATTTTTGTTCTCACAAGACCATGTCATATTGGACTTCATTTGTAACTAGCTTGCCTTTCTGCAAGGGTATTAGTCACAGTCCCATAATAGACTGGCATTAGATAAAGCCTAGATACTTACATAATGGAAATTACATGTAATTAATCCTTCTTTCCATCCATCTGTCTTTCCTTCTGTCCTTCTGTCCTTCTATCCTTCTTCCCTTGCTCTGTATGATTTCTCTAAAAGTTTTCTACTTAAGCAGTTGCCAGAGACTTCAGTAGACCATTCGCTTGAGTCTTTGCAGTTGGAGGCAGTATATTGTGGGCTTGTTTTTCAAACAACTCATGTAACTTTTGTCAAGCCTGTAGCCCTGAAGCATCTACTTTTCTTCTGCTCCACAGAGACAGTGTCTCCCATGCACAAAAGAGCTGCATAAATTATCTGTCTGAAATGGAAAATTTCCTTGTCCTCCTGCTGCCTCCGTGTTCTGAGCTGCTGTGACTGAATCTGGCTACAGCCGTTCCATGGCTCTTTTTGCATCTGACATGCTTTATTGTTGCTCTTGATTGAGATAATACTAAGTGCTTCTGCTATCAGGAGAAGTCTGGAAATCAACAAGCGAGGTGCAATTTCTCTTACTTAACAGTGATGCCTAAATTGCTATTTGCTTTGAGCAGTACTTAGCTGATGATTTGATAGTGGGAATATTTTTTTTTTATTATTCTCTTTCACCACACTTATAGCTAAAAAATTTGCAGGCATATAATAATTGCTCTGACTTTGGAAACTGGTTACTGGGAATTATTTATATTTACAGCTCTGTGATGGACCTATAAGAAGTGATTTAACAGAAAATTGCTCTGACAGTCGAGGCTGTATTGTCTATGACAAAGGTACAGTAAATAACTTTTTAAGAAAAAAAATAATACCTTATTTTGATGAGGTTGTAAGAGTATTGCTATGATTCATTTGAACTGAATAACAACAAAATATTTTACACATAATAATTAGAAAAGAATACTGAGGGTTTGTCAAATAAATCTATAAAATTATCTATTCAATTTTCTTGTAATTTTCTCTGTAACTCATGTTTATGACTAACTTTTACCATGAGAATAGTGTTCTTGGACGTGCTATTTATTGGTTTGCTCTTCCCATGCCTCAAACTGGATGCATCAGTTCCTTGCCACGTGTCTTAGCTCTGTGCTCTGTTCACTTCAGCTGAAAAAGTCTGGACTGCCTCAGAGCTGTTTGGAGCACAAACAGAGGACTTGACAAAGCTAGATAGGGTTGTCTATAGTAGGTCCACCAGGTTTCTCAATATGTAAGGAAGGGCAGTTCATACCTTTCTAGTACTTTGTAGACACCATATCATGTGACTGAGGAACAGGACTGAGCGCTGAGGGAATGAGCCTGCAGTCTAATATTGGTAATGTGTGAGTGTATTCTGTTGTGGAGAAATATGCTCGCTAAAATGTGCTGTGTAGTCACTGTCATTGTCTTTGGCGGATATAACTAAAATAGGGTGACGTAGCCTTAGGCAAGGTTTCTGGACAACGGCTGTTAAAAGTGCTATAGAGCATAGGCTGGCAGACTTCAGAGTCAAGCACCTTCTGTTAAAGAGTATCTGTATCTGAAACCTGTCCACATTTTGTACAGAGAAATCCTTGATAATATTTACCCAGTTGATAGGCATTTTTAATTCTTGTGAATTAAAGTGAAAATTGGGTCAATTAAAGGTTTGATAGACATCACAAATTCATGATATTTTCTGAAAATGAAGATATCAATCTTTATTTATACCATAAAATTATACTTTAGGGCAAATTATATTGAAAGGTTGAGGATTATTTTGGAAGAGCTCTTTCCTTAGTGTCAGCCTCCATTAAACAGGGCAGGAGTCTATGGCAGAGAAGTATCTCTATCTAAAGGCATGGCTCCACTGGCCTCACAGCACATGGATGCACTGTTAGATTTGTCCTCCTTCTTCCAGCCGGTAGGCATTTTACTCATCATTTTGAAAGCATTTTCTCTGAAAGGAAGAATGAGGATAGGATGACCTTCAAAGAGGAGGATTCTTCAGTACATTCATTTTCATAAATAAAGTATCTGCCTTTCTTAAGCTGGCACCTAAATAGAGGCAAGGTCTGCACCATGCTGAGAATGCTTATTCCATGAAATTCATAAAGCAGTAAATGCCTACATGACTTAAAAAAGAATTACCCTTACAGTATTGTCTCAAAAAATTGTGTTTCTAGTTTGATCAATACAACAGAATATAATTATATTACTTTCTTCTCATCATACACTTTGTTTGTGATTGTTTACAATATTGTTATCCTGCCGGTAGCACTACTCTGCATTCGCACTGTCTTTTAACTGGATCATGAATGAAAATTTCTCCTCCAACCCTCAGATGCATTTTATTTTCAGTGCAGTTATTTTAACTTGCATCAGTTTGCTGATCCAGTTCACTCTGTGGCCCTACAGATAGTGATATTTACAAAAGCTAGTGAGCAGCATAGGTGTGGAAACAAGCATAAGGCAGAGAGAGGAGAATAACTACTTAAACTTGTACTGCTACGACGTCTGTGGACGCACAGCCTCAGTCCAACATTTGTGAGGACATGTGTGGATATACTGTGCACATATCTATGATCGGTGCAATTTTTCTTTCTTTCATAAAGCACTTGTCATCAATCTTCTGCAAGCAGCAAGTGAAAACGGAAGCTGTCATCTGTGACATGGTATTTGCCTTACGCCCCGCAGGCAGCAAATTTCAGCTCAGTTCTCTTAAGTACCAGTCCTTTCTACTTTGCTTTTTGATAGCCAGGATATCTGCTTTGTCTGTCATACAGTCCAGCATACAGCTGTGTTTGTTAGTTTTCTTTTCCTTCATTCATTTTAAGGAACCAAAGAATGATTAAGAGTTTTTCTCTCAAAGAATGCCCCCTCTCATCCCAGCTGTCTGTAATACCTGCTAGGCATAGGAAGACAACTGTAGCTGGATAGCAGTCAGGAAAACTACATTCAGGACATAAGGATTTGATTTAACATAATATACAAAACAAAATGCAATAGAGCTGCAGAAGGAAATGTCAGTGAAGCATATGGTTTGACTCTGCAGTCTTTCAGAGAATAAGTTTTGCCTCAAGAATTACAGGCTCAGGCTTTCAATCTTCATTGCCCAAGATGAGTGCATGATATTAAGCTTTGTGCTCTTCAGCATCTGGATGTAATGACATGCATTAAGGAGGGTGTCATTCTTGATATTCTGCCATAGCTCTAAATTGCTTATTCTCTACCAGTTTGCATTACAAATGTGTTTCTTTGCCTAAAGTAACATTAAAAAAATATATATTCCTTTTCATTAGAAAACTCTCCATTAGTATGTGTGGTTTACAGACTTATGCTCAAATTATGAAATGAGTATATAACAATCTTCATGGATTATTGAAAAAATAATAAAGATTGTGTCATGTTTGCCAGATAAACACAAAAGGAGAGATTTTACAAAATGGCTCTTATTTCTTTTCTGAATTCTAACAGCCCCAAAGGAATCAGGACCTGATAAATCATAACACCTATTTTTAGTCTCTTGTGTGACAACCTACTTTGTAGCTTTTAGAAACTTCTAGCTCATAAATTGCCTTGATGATCCACACTACCTTTTGTGGAGCTGTTAAAATCAAGTCGGTATGTATCTTCAAAAAGTATAGTAAATTTACTTGCTAATTGTACATTTCTTGAAATATTTCCCAGTTTTCAAAAGTATGAACAAATGAAATGTGAATGTTAAGAAGTGAAGACTGAGATCCCAGTTTTGGACTAATATGAATGTTACACGAAATGAAAGTACAGAAGAAACACAGGTATTGATTGGGATCAAAATGGCAATCCATATTTCCCAGCATTCTGTCTCCACAAACGTACAGTATAAGATGCTGCAGAGGCAGATGTAAGAAGTGTTTCAGTGGATGAGTTTTGAATAGCTGTTCACACAGCAAGATAGGGTAGCTGTAAGTGAGCAAAATACTCCATGGCATTGTGCTGCTTTGTTTCCAAACAAAATACAATTTTTTTTTTCAGTCTTGTGCAGTTCATTGGCGTTTTAACTGAGCTATCTGTACTGACTTATATGGAAAAAAAAAAGCACATTTGAAATGCTTCTGAAATGATTGAAGGCTCTTGCACATTCAGAAAAATGCCTGGATACCTAATTCTCAATGAAATTGATTAATATTATCAAATAATTTAAAATTCTGCTCTGTGATGGCTATATTTATGCTGCAGAACTTTAGTGGTAAGTACACAGGATCATTCAATGGTATTGAGCCTGGCTGACAGGACAACCTGCACGCATGCTATACATTCTAAAACACACTGGCTGTGTCTCAACTGTCTATTTGTAGCTGTTTGTACTTTCTTAAATTCAAGATGATGTCCAGAAATAGTCTGAGAGGCTGATACTTGGTCCAGGTTAAAACGGCATTTGTGACCATTCTAACAGTTTTACAGATTATATGATTTTGTTCCAGTGCCTAGGAATGTTCCACGGCACTGTTTATTTTACTAGCGTAGGTACAGCTTTGTCCTGGTTTTACCCCAGCCGGCAGCTGAGCACCACGCAGATGCTCGCTCAGTCCCCCTCATCAGAAAGGGGGAGAGAATCAGAAGAGTGAAAGTGAGAAAACTTGTGGGTCCAGACACAAGAGTTTAATAAGTGAAGCAAAAGCTGTGGGCACAAGCAAAGCGAAATGAGGAATTCATTCCCCACTCCCCATGGCAGGCAGGGGTTCAGCCATCCCCAGGGCAGCAGGGCTCCGTCACGCGTAATGGTGACTTGGGAAGACAAACGCCATCTCTCCGAACGCCGCTGCCCCCCCCTTCCTCTTCCCCCCAGCCCCTTATAAACCGAGCATGACACCATAGGGTATGGAATATCCCTTTGGTCAGTTGGGGTCAGCTGCCCTGTCTGTCCCCTCCCAACTCCCCGCACACCCCCAGCCATCCCGCCGGCGGGGCGGTGTGAGAAGCAGCAAAGGCCTTGGCTCTGTGTGAGCATCGCTCAGCAACAGCAAAAACATCTCTGCACTACCAGCGCTGCTTCCAGCACAAACCCAAAACACAGCCCCACAGCGGCTGCTGTGAAGAAAATTAACTCTCAGCTGAAACCAGGACAAACTTAAATTGTCTTAAATTACAATTCTAATCAATATGCACAGTAGTTTCATGAGGGTATCTTTAATGAAATGGCATTTTCAAAATGTGTTTGCAATTCACCTTGCAGTTTCAAATAGAAGTCTGACTGAAATATATCACATTTTATACAATATGAAAAACAGAACCTATACTGACAAAGTTTTAAAAGGCTAAAACCATTGCTGAAAATGAAACAGAACCACTGGTTGGATGAAATCACTCTTCAAATTTATGCTACAAAATTTTGTCTAAACTGCTCAGAATGCTTACCATTAAGCTTTAAAATAATTGCACGAGTCCTTTTGTTGCTCTTTTCTAAGGCTATCCATGTAAATTAATTATTGTATTATTTTTCTGGGAAAATTGTTTAATCTTTTCCTAAATAGTAACTTCCTTTAAATGAAATGTCAGCAGGCAACAGTAATTGATTAAAAATACAGACTTCACTGTTTATCCTTCTCTTTTGTAATCCTTACACACTATGAAATTCCTTACCAATTAAAACTTAAAATGATATTTTTATAGCCTAGACTGAGTCTACAACTGTAGAATTTATTCTTGCTGAAAAATGATGCTACATAATGTAGCATTGACCTCATACTTTCTGGAGGTGCACCTGAAAAAGAGGCTTAGCAATTCCTTCTCAGTAACATGCTAACTCCGTTAATCAGAAATGGTAACATATTGAAAACTTAAGATGTGCCACAGCTGAAAAGAAATACAATTTATATAAAAATAACATATAGCTAGTATAATAATAAAATCTTTTTTTATGTTTAAAATATGTATTTATAGCTGTGTAGAATTTTTGCTTTATGTTCAGAATGCATACTCTCAGAGTGTTAAAAGTATGGTTTTAGCATTTATGAAGATTAATGTAATTATTTATTAATTCCCAGGTTAAAGAATGGCCTTTACTAAAAATGACATGTCAAGAACTCAAAAATACAAAGTTTATTTTATAAGGTTATTTAAGGCTCAGTCCCTTTCCCTTTCCTCTTTCCCTTTCTCCAATATTTTTTTCTCTGTGCAAAGAGGAAGAAGAATTGGATATGTGATGAGAGATGATGCTGAAAAATAAATTGCATGGGGCAGACATAAGAAAGCTTTTCCATTCCTTCAATTCCATGGGACAAAAAATAGGAAAAGCGTACCCTTTTAAAGCCTTTAACTGCCAATTTTTGTAGACTGTTGATACTTCTGTGAAAATATGTCAGAGAAATCCATACGAAAAGTAGCTGTTGCTTTTTAAGGTCTTATCTTATTCCTGGTAGACACAGGAAACACCGCTGAATACCATTCCTAGTTCATCACTAGAAATAATTGTACACCTAGCTCTGGGAAGTGTAATGGTCAAAGGTGCATGCTTCACATGGGAAAATACTTGTGTAGGAAGTTGCAGCTTATATCCAGAGGGAATTAATTTTATTTCCAGAGGTATGTGCACATATGTGGTGGGTTGACCTTGGCTAGCTGCCAGGTGCCCACCAAGCTGCTCTATTACTCCTCCTCTTCAACATGACAGGGGGAGGACATATGATGAAAAGCTCATGGGTCAAAATAAGGACAGGGAGATGACTTACCAATTACCATCATGAGCAAAAGAGCCTCAGTTTGGGGAAATTAATTTAATTTATTGCCAGTCAAACAGCGTAGGACAATGAGAAATATCAAAAAGTCTAAAAAACACCTTCTCCCCATCTCTTCCTTCTTCCCAGGTTCAACTTCACTCCCAATTCTTCTGCCTTCTCACCTTGAGTGGCACAGGAGCATAGGGGATGGGGGTTGTAGTCGCTTCATAATGCTTGGTGTCTGCCGCTCCTTCCTCCCTCACACTCTTCCCCTGTTCCAGCATGGGGTCCAACTCATGGGAGACAGTCATTCATGAACTTTTCCAATGTGGAACCTTCCCACAGGGTACAGTCCTTCAGGAACAGACTGCTTCAGTGTGGGTCGCCCACGGGGTCACAAGTCCTGCCAACAAACCTGCTCTGGTGTGGGTTCCTGCCTGCTCCAGCACAGGCTCTTCACAGTGTCACAGCATCCTTGAGGACACATTCCCCTGCTCTTCCACGGGCCGCAGGTGGATATCTGCTCCATTGTCAACCTCCATGGGCTGCAGGGGCAAGAGGACAGTCTACCTCACCATGGTCTTCTCCACAGGCTGCAGGGGAATCTCTGCTCTGGCACCTGGAGCACTTTCTCCCCCTCCTTCTTCACTGGCCTTCGTGTCTGCAGAGTTGTTTCTCTCACATATTCTCAATCCTCTCTCCCAGCTACTCTTGTGCTAATGTCACTGATGGGCTCAGCCTTGACCAGCAGTGGGTCCTTGGAGCTGGCTGAAACTGGCTTTTTCTGACATGGGGCATCTTCTGATGTTTTCTCACAGAAGCCACCCTTTCAGCCCCTGCCCTGCCCCCACCCCACCCCCGCCCCCGCTACCGAAACTTTGCCATGTAAACAAAATAAATTATATCAGAAGTTATAGTATTTTATTGAGGCTGATAAAATAGAGAAATTCTTTGAACCCTGAGAAGTGGAATTAATTTCCCAAAGCAAACATAAATAAACTGACTACTAACAAGTCGCGTCCAGAATGGTTGTACATACTACCTAGTCCCACTTCAAGCTTAATTTTGACATAAGCAAGAACATATATTTTGAAAAACTCTTGTTTGTAAGAGAAGTTTTGCAAAACCATGAAGGTGATGGATGAGGTAAACGCAGAATCATCACTCACAAAACACTATTGTACTAGAACTAGCTGAAACTAGTAGGAGATCAGTTTGAAACAGATTTTTTTTTTAAGAATAAATTTTAAGCAGCAAGAGGTGCAATGTTGGAATTTGTTGCCACACAAAATTGTGGAGACAGTCAATATCAACAGATAAAAAAAGGTTTAGGCAAATTCAGGGACTATAAATAGATACAGAAGGGCTGGAAAGTGATGTACCTCCCAAGAATTATAATCTAGTGCTGGGGATTTGAGGGGAGTGTCTACTTTGAGGACCTCAGAGGGTGGTGAGGTTTATGTGCCTTTCACAAGTATCATCTCCTAAATAGCTAAATAGACCAGACTACCGCTGTGATGCTGTTAGGACATCTCTAATGTTCATAAGGCTGCCATTAAACATTCATTCACTTTTTCTTTTTTTTTCTAATTCAGCATTAAACAGGCACAAGATTACCTTCTATGAAAATTCCCTTGTCCTCCATCCATGTACATATATTTCTATCTCCTTATGAATGTTTGAGGAGAATTTGCCTTGGAAATTTCAGGAATCTTTCAAACAGACAACTAGCTGCATCATGCTCTTTTTGAGTGCAATAATTCTAGCTATTACATGTCATTGGTTTAGTCTGCTGTTTTATTTCTGGTTCATCTTTTAGGGCACAGTTTCAGTTCCAACAATGGTGTAGAGACAGGGAGGTACACTATAAACATCTGAACTGAGCTGATCTGTGACTGAAATTCGTGCTTTTTGTATTTATCTATGACTGTAGCTTCCAAACACAGGAAACTGTGTCTTTCCACAATGACAGTTAATGTTGATGAATGGTTAGAAAATGGCTTGGATGATGCATGTGATAATGTTACTCTACAATAATTTGCAATGGCACAATAGTCCCATTAACAAGTGATTCACATGAGCTGGAAGCTTTTTATTATATTTACAACACAATAGAGCTCTGCTTCTCTTCAAATAACAATGTTCATTGCAAATGACTGTGCTAGGTGGTGGGGGTTTTTTTGGGAGGGGGTGGATTTTTTTTTTAATGTTTTAAGTTTCTCCTTTATTACGTTTCTCTTTCCATGGTGGCCCTTTCACATCTTGTCTAATGCAATGAAATTATCTGTTGCTGACAGTGACTCTTAACCACAGCTGCAGCCACCTGCTGCTGCAATGATTGTAGTGCAAGTGTGGACAAGGACCATGTCGAGTGATTTTTCTTTTTTCAGGAAGCCCTGAGTAATAGTGTAATCACTGACCTTTATCCTGTTCTGCAGTTGTAGTCTGTACTGGTTAACTGCATCTGTATCTGAAACTCTCTTCTGTAGAATAAGATACAATATATGAAACTGTTAAGAAAGAAATAAATTTTATAGTTTGTATACAATTAAAGTAACAAGTATCTTTTGTTTCCCTCGCTTTTTGCCTTCAAAAGCTTGCTGAGGGCTGTGACATCTCCTAAAAATGAAAGATCTATGTATTAGCCAATGTTACGTTTGGAAAATGCGCTACCAGTCAGGAAGATCTTGACAGGCTGGACAGTAGGGCAGAGAGGAAGGAACCTTATGAAATTCCATCAGGGCAAGTGTAGGGTCCTGCACCTAGGGAAGAACAACCCGAGGCACCAGTACAGGTTAGGGGTTGACCTACTGGGAAGCAGCACTGCAGAGAAGGACCTGGGAGTCCTGGTCGACTACAAACTCTCCATGAGCCAGCAGTGTGCCCTGGTGGCCAAGAAGGCCAATGGTATCCTGGGGTGCATCAAGAAGAGCATGGCCAACAGGTTGAGGGAAGCTATCCTCCCCCTCTACTCTCCCCTGGTGAGGCTACAGCTGGAGTATTGTGTCCAGTTCTGGACTCCCCAGTTCAGGACAGACAGGGAACTACTGGAGAGAGTCCAGAGAAGGGCTACCAAGGTGATTAGGGGGCTGGAGCATCTGCCTTATGAGGAAAGGCTGAGAGAGCTGGGTTTCTTTAACCTGAAGAAGACTGAGAGAGGATCTTATCAATGTTTATGAATATCTAAAGGGTGAATGTCTAGAGGAACGGGCCAAACTCTTCTCAGTGGTGCCCAGTGATAGGACAATGGGCAATGGGCACAACCTGGAACACAGGAAGTTCCATCTCAATATAAGGGAAAACTTTTTTACTGTGAGGGTGACAGAGCACTGGAACAGGCTGCCCAGAGAGGTTGTGGAGTCTCCTTCTCTGGAGATATTGAAAACCTACCTGGATGTGACTGTGTGCAACCTGCCTTACGTGATCTTGCTCTAGCAGGGAGTTGGACTAGATGATCTCCAGAGGTCCGTTCCAACTCGTACCGATCTATGAATCTGTGAAAATGTTAATTTCATTACTGAGTAGGGGTGTGTACTTGTCCAAAACTGTAATATTAGAAGAATAAAAATTGTGATCCGTGGATAATATTTTAGACTTATGTGAATTCCTTAAAAAGATGTAGCTCTTTAGCTGCAATAAGCAGTTAGTTAAACTGCTGTTTAATTAGTGTGCAGTTAATTGCCAAAACAATGTCTCAGACATGCCAGCTCTCTGTTCAGTTTCTCATTATGCCATTGGATTGTTCTTGACCTTGCATAACTCATATTGAGTCATATGCTCACCTGACCATTGAAATACATGACCCCTGATTAGTCATTCAAATCAGTCTTATCTCTCAGTTGTTCTTGCAGGTTTTTGTCTGTTAAACAGATTTAATGCTCTGCATTACTCCATAAATGTGTCTGTACTAGACAAAAAGTGATGCTTTATTATTAGAAGGCTGATTTTAATTCCTCGTGAAAAGTCTTATCTGAATGTATGGTATTAACGCTCTCTCACAAAAACATCTCTCCACAATATCAAAGTTATTGAATGAGCCTTTATTTGAGATACTGGACTTTGCGAAAAAAAGATTGAAACTGTATGGTCATAAAGCTAAAATAAGAGTTTGATCCAGAAGTTTCAGTCTGATTTTCTTCTGATATAAAAACTGGTTTATAGAAGTGTGTTCAGTTTTAGCACAATAATGGAAAAAAAGGAAAATAGGAAAAGAAACGTGTCTCTTCAAGACAGATACTTTACCCAATAAGAACTACTACTGTTGCCTTCTGAATACAAAATGTTACAAACTTGCTTTCTTCACATGCAACTTAAGCTCATAACTTGAATTTTGACTCCTCGTGATGAATAACTTGAGCCCAGCTTAATGCAGAGTTTTGGGCCGGGTAGTGATTTGACTCATTTTTGTCACAACCATAATGGCGGATATTGACAATATTCAAGCACTTCAGGGAACAGCTTTTAGTATCTGCTATGATCCTCTGTGAGGTTGTAACTGTGCTGTGATTGTGGTGCATCACCAGGAGAAGAATAGACATTTATGGAAGCTGCCATATTCATGGCAACTGAACTACAACACAGCAGAGAATGTTCAGGCCCTACCTCTGAACCAGTATTTAGTCAGTTGAGTCTTGGTAACATTTTTTCTCATCCTCGAACTTTCTTCACATACTTTTGTTCTCTCTGCTTTTTATCATCTCAATCCAGAACCCACATTCCTTGAATTTCTCCTTGCCCATATCCCTGAACACCGAATTCTACGTATATAGACAAATATATGTACAAAAGAGATACATCTCTCTTATCCTCAGGTGACCCAAATCAGAGCTACAAACACCATTTCTTTTCAATTCACATCTTGCAGTTTGCTATTGACTTTACTGTTGTCCTACCTACCACTGCATTCAGCTACACAAAGCTCCAACTCTTGTAAAAAAACCATAGATGTAGGCTACATTCGTTAGAAAAAAACCTTCCCATGCAATTTTTTAAAATGCAATGCTGATGGAAAGCCATCACCAATAGTCCAAGTGTTTCTTAGAACAAATATTCATGGGCTTTACATTAGCATATACAATTAGGTTATTAAGTCTTGTTAACAGCTAATTTACATTAAAATCTTAAGCCTGCTGTGCTTAGATAAAAATACAGGTTGATTAACACTTAGTGCTTCTGTTAGTCTAGCTTGTTAACATCTGTGTATTTTCCTTTCTGCATCTTTCTGAAGATGCTAAGAAAAGATTAGTACCTTATTGATGAGGGAAACTAGGACTAAGTCAGGGCTTTAGCCACTGTCGTAGCGCATTCATTTAATCGGTATTTCAGCAATAGCCACAATTCTTCCATGACAACTGATCAAATGAAAACCTTTTGTTATGAGACCAGTATGTCAGTAGAGTGAAAATGCCAATGTGACCTACACAGCACGTTACCAAAGAGCTGTGATATTGGTTTAAAGCAAACTGATAAAAAGATACAAAAGATGGAAGAACACTTCTTGGTTTTATTTCTGGTAATGCCCAAAACGAAAGGTTGAAAACTGATGTGTTCCACTGAGAGAAGACAGAAAAACCTACACCTTCCTTTCTCAGTAGTTTTAGACAAGAGTTATTTCATTTACTGCAAAGAGAATCTCAAACTTTCTCGTTTTTTTTTTCCCAAACTATGGACAAAAATGCCAAAACTGAATTTCTATTTATTTTTCCCATGACAAATACTTTGATGTGATTCTTTATGTTTAAGAGGGCACATCCAAAGCTGGAGACTTGCAATTATGTTTTTAAAGCACTTTGAGATCGTTGAGCAAATATATTTGTCAACTGGATCTTCCCGAATTTATGTAGCGTAAAACATATGAATTTTAGAAACCTGTGATACACATGCTGGACCTAATTGCAGACATGTGCAAGTAAAGCTTTGAGTTATGAGCTCTGGTTTTGCATCAGACTAGACTGATATCTGTATCTGATAGCTCTTCATCCCTTCTCATCTACCTGAGATTACGACCCCTGCAGCAGCAAAAGTGTGGAAGATTCTGTGTCAAGCCTTTAGCCAGAGCATTGGGAGTACGGAACTCAGTTGTCATTGCTTATAGTTTAATGCACTTGACTGTGAAAGGTGGCAGTTTAGGACCCTCCTTACAATACATGTTGTTTTCAACTACCACAACTGAGGTAGTTGCCACTGTGGCCAGTATCCTCGCCTGTGACAGAGTTGCTAAGACTGTCAAAGCACCAAAGGCAGCTATGAAGGAATACCGCTGCTGGGATTTGGCAGCAAGGCTGAACCAGAAGATAAAAGAGATGCCTAACAAATTTTGGAATTAATGACATCTACTGGGGTTATGGTGCTCAGTAGGGATTTTCATACAATGGACACTTTAGTCTTTTACATTCATTTGAGCACTATTATAATATCTTCCCTCAAGATTCTCTAAATCTGAGTCAATAATTTGGATACTGTAACATGTCAGGTGCCATAACATACAAAACTATATGTGAAATTGTAGATCAGACACTATAGTTAGGTGCACAGTGGCACAAGACACCTTTGTACGGGTTTCTCACATACCAGCTCAATAGAAACTACGATAGTTTTATTTGTGCTAGATCTGATCCTGGTGAGTAGAAGGTAGGGAAAATGAGCATTGCTGTGAGGTAACCACATCAGGCATGGTTTTAGCTAGTTATCTTCTGTCATCTATGTGTGAAGCATTTGTGTAGGAATTCTCTCAGAGATTTTAAATGCAGAGGTATAATGTGCCTGTGTTTCTATGATAGTAAAAAAACCCAACCAAAAAAAATCAGTTGATCATACATAGATGTATGCACTGTAAAAGTGATGGTACTTTACGGCTCATAGCAAAACTAACACCATTCCAATTCTGTAAAGAAGTACAAAATGCACAGTGCTCTTACTTCTCTTTAGGAACTTATTTCACTTTTGGTTTGACAGGATTTGTTAAACTTCATTATGTACTTAAAGGTCTTTCTGCTTGCACGAGCATTTAACTCAATCTTTTGTGATACTTCAATTTGGATATTTCAGGAATACTTCAGGTTTGGTTTTGGGGGATGCTTGTTAGCTCACTGAATTTATTTATTTAATCTTTCTGTGAACTGACATCACTTCTCTATTAGAGGAAAAAAATAAAAGAGGGTTAAGAAGGCAATATTACCATTCAGAACATGACTTGGGTTATATTCTAAATGCAGCCATTTCTCAACTGGAATTTGCTATTAATAATGATCTAGCCTTAAGAAGCTTTTATAATTTTAAGCATTTATAGGCTTTCTGTAGAAATAAGACTTTCATTTCTACATAGAAATAATAGACTTTTATTTTCTGGTTAGCAGAATGACATAGAGGATGTGGGATCAGGTCCTTAGGTGATGTAAACTAGTGGGTAGTGGGGTTTTTTGTTGTTTTAAATGAAACTATTTAACAGCTAACTTTATAACAATTTTCAGAAAGTGATATTTTGGTCAACGGAATTTAAGGAAATCTTATTCAGAAAATGAAGTCATTTTGTCCACTTATCCAAGAAAGAAACCAAAATCTCTTAGAGCCACTACTCATTACCTTGCTCTCTTTAGCACCTCTTGATTATTTGCTTTCAGAAATCCAAGTGGATTTTAGACAACAATATCATGATTTTGAAGTTTCTGAGATCCATTTTGAAATGAAAGTTGCCCTATTTTGAAAGGGAAGAGTAGTATCTTAGAATATGTTTGAAGAGGGGTTTGCTGTAGCAAAAGCTCACTGGCTGCAGCTGCTCTTCAATTCTCACCATGCATATTTACATTTAACAGCTCTTCTTCTAGCCAAACCATCCTATAGCTCAGTGAGGGGCAATTTGGAGCATTAAGCGGAAGGTAATTTGGGATAAGAGTGGTGGAGATGGAATGGTTTGGTGAGAAGGAAAAGGAAGAGGAATAGGACAGGAGGAAAGCTTGCAGCATTCTTTCTTACCAATCCAGGCAACTCTAACTTGACACAGACGTCTTTGTGATATTCATGCCTTGCTCCTTCCTTCAAAACTATCACCATGCAGGGCTGTCGGGCTCTCTGTCTCTCCTAATAATTTTCATTTTGCTATCAGATGTAAGTTGAACAGTAGATACGTGTGATGTCTGTAAGTCAGGGCTTTTCAGATGACGAGATCTACAAATTCCCAGAGGATGTTTTTAAAGTAAGTTCACTCAATTACTAGCTGTGTTTTCTTACTTCTTTTGGTCAAGTAAATGTTGTTCTAGGGTGTTTTTTCTGCAGTCTCAAAGGACTCTATTTTAAAACAGAATAAATTAATGTGCATTTCTGTAGTCACTGACACTTCTGAAATAAAAGGATAGTGTGTGCTATGCATTTTAGACTGTCGTAGTTTGATGTAAGTTAGTACTTCTCAGGAAGTGCTGTCACAAAAATACAGATTTGCTATTTGTGTAATCCCTTAGTGAAAGAAAAATCATTAGAATGATTTATGAGCACATGTGTTTCAAAGTGATTACTTTAGGCAGTAGATCTGTGTTTTCACTTAAGTCTGCATTAGAAATGCAAAGGACAGGGTGGATGGACAGGAATTTTTATCTCATTTAATTCATAACAAGGACATACTTCATATTAAAAAATTATAGGTAGTTTTGGAAAAATCCGTTTAGAAATCTAATGGAAAAATTCATCGTTTGTCATTATAGAGAACTAATTCTGGCTAGAGAAATATTTTTTCTTCAAATCGGTCCCGGCTTACTACATGCCAGCCTAATTATGGTCAGGCAATGATGAGAAAGCATACAAAACTGATACAGAAGAGTTAGCATAAACCAGCAGATGGAAATGTATTTACATTAAAAAATCGATTTCAGTGATTTGGCATAGTTAGTCCATACTTGTGGAGGTCTTGATGTCTTAGTACAGTGGCAAAGCCGTAGCGTGTCTTTCCTCAAAGGACCAATGGAGGTCCAAATTAGGAGTGAAACTACCCATAACTTTTGAGGGGTCATGGGGAATAAATGGTCCTTTTGTTGGGGAGCTTAAGTCCACACACAATTCAAATAACCATGGCCAAAGGTGACATAGGAGTATAAAATCTCTAAATGCTTTTTAACCTAAGCTGTTTGATTAGGTGGCATAAAACTGGCCCACAGAACTTTGTCATTCCAGTGTACGGGAAAGGCAGGAAATTAATGGAAAACGAATATCCAAATAACATTGGCTGAGGAATGGAACGCCCATAACTCTGTAAATGAGAATAGCCAACTCAACTGCAAATAGATATAACTTATTTTTAGCTTTAGTGAGAGGAACATATTTATTTGTTTTTGTTCCCTCCCGAAACTGGCAATGAGCAATGCAGAAAGATGAATACAGCTTTTGCATAAGCTAATCAAGAAATCAATCTTTGAGTCTCTCATTTAAATTGCATGAAAACTGGAGTGAGAAAGCACGGGGGGAAGAGAAGGCAGAAAACTTCAGCTGAAAATGAACCAGATTTATAAGCAAGATAAATTAAATACTACAGTTGTATTCCTAAATACCAAATAGTAAAATGGTTAAGGTGATTGTATTTGTATAATCCTGTTTTTTCATTACATATATCCCTACATCTAAGTGGAAAAAGGATGAGTTTGTGATTGTGTGAATAGAAAAAGGAGGAATTCTTCCTTCTCCTCATGATACAGAGAATTATGTGGAAAATGGTTGTAGTACCACTTTTTTTCAGATTCTTCTGTTGGAAAACTGACTGGAACAGGTGAGCCCTGAGGAATTTTTCCCTGAATCTGGACCTTTCCCGCAAAAGGTTATTTTGAGTATTTAAGAACTGAATCACTTTACATCTAAAAAATTCCTTACCAGTAGGAGTACATTGGTACTGCAATAGATCAAGAGTAGGTCTGAATATATAGTCACAGGCTTTTGTTTCCTGTGGAGAATCCCTCTCCATTTAAACTATATATGAATGCAGCTGTTGTACCTACACTGTTGTATCTGTAGGACTTATAAAGCCAAAAGAGACAGCTGCTATAACTGGCTGAATTCATCAGTTTGTCTACAATTTTGTACAGAAAATAGTGTCCAGCACTGAGTGTCAGGGCCCTGAGGGTACTGCTACTTCTTACTGTTCCTGCACACCTTCCCAGAGCTCCCCCCACCATGCCCCAGGACCCATCTCAGCCCCCTGGGGCCATCAGTCCCCCACAGCCAACACAGGGCTGGCGAGCTGCCCCCCCAGCCGTGAGTGCCGATGCCGCACACAGCGAGCAGTGCAGCTCCAGGAGAACACGACAGTCACCGCACCCGGCAGGGCAGGGCTGGGAGCACAGGGGAGAGCTCAGGAACGGGCCGACGGGCAAGACCCTCCAGGGACAGCAGCCATCACAGAGAGAGGGTCGTCCCAGAGAATCTCCTAATTTATAGGGAGCGTGATGTTGATGGTATGGAATGCTCTTGTTGTCCAGCTGGGGTCACATGCCCTGGCTTTCGCCCCTCCCAGCTTTTGCACCTCACTATCTCAAACCTGCTAAAGACCTTGACCACTGTGGAAACCTCCTCTCCGTAGATGGCCATAAACTAAATCCAAGTGTCTTACCAACTTTGTTCTCACAGAATTAAGTGCTGCAGTCTGCTCTGAAATGCAGCTTTGCTGTGTAGAAAATTAGTTCTATGATTCTATCCCAGTAAAACCAGGACAACTAATGGTTTTGTCAGTGGCCAAGCACTGTTGGCCTGTCTTATACAGCTTTTATGAGGACATTGCTAGTTCTGCTGGCATGGCACTTTCAAAAATGGATGAAAAAGATCACTAAGTGGGTGGCAGTACTATGTGAAGCTGCTATGGGCTACACAGCACTGCTATGTTTATGATAGATCTCTCTAACGATGTCAATAAAATATGTGCATATATATAAAATGCATTTTCACTCCTATAGAAATTTTGGTGAGTGAGAACAAGTGGTATCTAAATGTGTAACATTACACCCTATCTGATGAGGAGTTTGGCCTTGAAATCTTGAGATGGATTTTTCTCATGAGACTGAATGTTTGAACCATTTTATATGGCAAAAATGCATGAACACATGCATAAAATATGGATTTGAGTGGGAAGATCATTAGTGAAATAAAGAAATAAATTGAACTGACCTTTTTTAGAGCTGATTGTCTCAATGTTTTCTTTGGATCTTATAGGACTTACTGTAGTGTCTTACACAGCAGATTAGTGCATTGCTTGGACAGCTTGCTTTGACTTCCAGTCAGTGTTTAGGGTTTGGGGTTGCTTGTTATTGCTTGTTCCAGAACAATGGAACTGTAGCAGTTCTGCCAGTGCCACCTAGCCAGCTGAGTCCTGAAGCAGCAAGCAGAACAACTCTTCTGTCTGTTATATTCAGTTTAAAGGATTTCTTTTTTATTTAGAGAAGCAGTGTTGGATTTTTTTTCTGTAACTACTGTATTAAGGTTATTTAGCACTTGTACCCACGCATAGAAACTCTGATTCTCTAGTAGTTTAGTGATAATATTTTTAAGGACAATTTCTGCTGTATGTAAGTATCCCAAATCTTTTAGAATTGAAATTTTAAGTTAAATTGTAACCAAAATGTGTTTTTTAAACATAAGTTTAAGACAGGAAACTGCTGGAGAGAGTCCAACGGAGGACTATCAGGGTGATTAGAGACCTTGAATATCTTCCATGTGAGGAAATGGTTCTGTTTAGCCTGGAGAAGAGAAGACTGAGAGGGGACCTCATCAATATTTATAAATACCTAAAGGGTGGGCGTCTACAGGATGGGGCCAGACTCTTCTCAGTGATGCCCAGTGACAGGACAAGGGGCAATGGGCACAAACTGGAATACAGGAAGTTTCATCTCCATATGAGAAAAAGGTTTTTTTACTGTGAGGGTGATGGAGCACTGGATCGGGTTGCCCAGAGGCTGTGGAGTCTCCTTCTCTGGAGATATTCAGGATCTGTTGTCCTGGTTTCAGCTGAGAGAGAGTTAATTTTCTTCATAGCAGCCGGTACGGGGCTGTGTTTTNGGTTTATAAGGGGCTGGGGGGAAGAGGAAGTGGGGAGGTGGAGGGGGGGGGCAGCGGCGTTCGGAGAGATGGCGTTTGTCTTCCCAAGTAACCATTATGCGTGACGGAGCCCTGCTGTCCTGGGGATGGCTGAACCCCTGCCTGCCCTGGGGAGTGGGGAATGAATTCCTGGTTTTGCTTTGCTTGTGTGTGCGGCTTTTGCTTCACTTATTAAACTCTTGTATGTGAACCCACGAGTTTTCTCACTTTCACTCTTCTGATTCTCTTCCCCTTTTCCGATGAGGGGGACTGAGTGAGCATCTGCCTGGTGCCCAGCCGACGGCTGGAGTAAAACCACGACACCTGTCTGGATGCGATCCTGTGCAATGTGCTCTATCCTGCTCTATCAGGGGAGTTGGACTAGATGATCTCCAGAGGTCTCTTCAATGCCTACACATCTGTGAATTTGTGATTAAGTTGTTGCTGGACTATGTGTTACTGTGATAGGCACTGGCAATGTACATAGTCAGTTGAACATTTAAACAAAATAATTTATTTGATTATTTTATTAATATTTATATCCTTTAACAGTAGAATAGGTCAAAATTAAGATAAATATTTTCTCTGTTGTAGGAAGACACTGTTTAAATTTAAAACCAGAGACATTCAATTTTATTATGTCATAGCCTGCCCTAACCAAACCAAACCAAAAAAATATTATGTAAAGTGTTGGCTGAAAATGTCTTTCTTTGTACAGGTGTCACACTCTGTCAGAATTGTAGCACTGCAATTGAAAACTTATTACTCTTGCATGGTACAATTAAATATAACCTATTTTACGCACGGCTTTGAATAGTTGTTTATACATTTATGATAGTAATCCTTCTATTGGAGTTGAAAACTCTCCTTCATTGTCATTAATGAACAATCCTTACATAATTTGCCTTAAATTGACAGTCAAATTTCTGCTAATCAGGTTCAATTTTGCTCAGTGTGAGCTCTAGCAGAATTACGGGCAAGCATTACACTGAATCTATAAGTAAAGTTGTAAGACGGTCACTCAGTGAATGTTCCCATACACTGATAAGATTATAAAACAGATAAGATTATTAAGTACATATAGCAGGACAGGAAACAAAACTCCCTTGGAGAATCTTCTGTCATTTATATGTCATATGGTATAAAAGAACGTAGCGCTTTCTAATAGCTAGAAGAGACTTTGAAGGTCAAACCTCTTGAGTGGGGAGGAGAAATGCATTTTCTGCTACGGTTTTCTGCTGTGTAAAGCAGTCATGATGAGAGTGAGTCACCTCAGTCATAGTAGGGCTCAATGTGAAGATTTAAAGAACAAGAGTTATGCTTGAGGTGACTCAGCAGAGAGTCGGGGGACTTCTGGGGAGAAAAGGAGGGTCTCTGGTACTCTGTATTCTTTTGCTTTTTTTATTTATTTTTTTTAAATTTTATTTTAAATTTGACTGCTGACAAAATGTCTCTGATTGCCCTAACCTCTTCCTTCTACACCATGTTCCCTTGCCCTCAGTCTGTTGACTGGACAACAATGACTCTACACAATTGCATTCATGGGGAGTTGTTCATGCTTTGCGAGACCTTGTTAATGTAAAGAAGTATGTATGTGAAAGATAACTAGAAGTGTAGCATAGCCAAAAAGCACACGGATGGCAGATCTGAAGATGAAGGTAAATTCAATTATTCATTTTTAATTTGGAAAATATTTAATTTACCCACTTCAGTTCAACGGTGAATAAAGAATTCAACAAAGGAAACTTTGAAGCAAATGGATTTAAGGCCATAAAATTTATATTTAAACATGAGGCTATGAGGACAAATCAATACACATGCACTATAGATATGCTTCCCTCTCATTTTCTGTGTGTTGTGAAATGTTTTTTACCCAAAAAAACTGAGACTCAGACTGGTGCCTTTCCACTGCAAAACAGTATGTTTTTTAATGTAGGATTAATTAAGCAAATTGATAAACTCTGTCAGTGTTGCAACTTCAGAAAGAATACATGGAGAAGCCTTTTGTCTCTTACTTCTGCATGTAACTCTCTCAGATCCAAAGACATTTGTTTTTGTGGAGTGAGAGAAACATCTCCTGAAAAAGGCTTATAATTCACATTTTTCAGTTAGATGCTTGAAGCTGAGTAAAATGAGATTGGGGTGTGAGGGATGGGAAGACTATGCATATAAAATGGCACCAGTGGCCATGTTATCCATTGATTCACCTGACCTAGTTTGACTGTCAGGCTATAAAGTTTTTGGAGCCATTAGTATTATGTCCATGCTATGACAAAATTAAGATGGATTAAGAACAAAGGGAAATGTTTTATATTTTTATTTTTTTAGGAAATAAGTTCCCAGACTGTGGCATAAATACCATTGACTGTGTGAACTATTATTACACGAACTTGTGTACTACTTGTGGTAGTACATGAACTTTTCTGAAATGTGGGGTGAGGTTCTTCACGCAGTCGATTACCAATCCCAGCAACTGTCTGAGTACAGCTCAGGTGGGTTCCTCTGCACAGGCAGCTGCAGCTGATCTGTTGGTAAATACCAGGGCAAGAAGGAGGGTCCTTGCTAAGGTTTCAAAAGGGATGGGGATTGGTGTTTTACTGTGGGGGTTTGGTGAACAAAAAGTGAAGGTGTAAAACTGGGGTACTCCTTTGGCAAACAGGAAGGAATGAAAGGACCAGAAGCCTGATGCTTGAGTCTGACATGAGACCAAGGTGCAAGCTGTTGCGATATTGTCAGTGGTGGCAACTACTTGTTTTGAAACAAGGGACAATGTGTGTTCTGTCACAAAACATTCGTGACTTCCCTGAGCATCATAAACACCATACTTCTGTTTTTACCTTTTAACAAAACATTTGTTGTTTATGTTTGAAAAACATATTTTTAATTATGCTGCTTTGCTTGACTTTTTCACCTTCAGAAATAACAGTCAAGGTTTCTTGGAAAAGGCAGGAAGAAAGTCAATTGTCTAATACTGTTTAAGTAAATCACCATCTACCTTTCAAATGCAAAATTTAGCTTGCAGGGTACTAATTTTTTTTTATTAATCTATCATTTATGACAGCCATCTCAAAGATAACATTTATAAGATTGTTACATTGGCATCCTTGTAATAAACATTTGTAGAGCAATTGAAATTTGGTAGATGTGTGGTGCTTCAAATTATTAAAACTGTTTACTGTGGGATGATACACAAGCACCCTTTTAGCTTCAACAGTATGAAGCAAAACCAAAGTTCTTAGCAAACGAATGCATTAATTTTCTTAATTCCACTCTCTCTTCAGAAGGGAATAGACTAAATAGAGTGTTTCAGGAGCAACTTCTTTTTTCTCCACTCATTCACAAATGGTAGGTTTTCAACAACACTGCTATGTGAGCCATAGAACGGTGAAGAGCTATTTCCAGAACCTAACCAGAAGTGTAGCTGGTTCTATAAACACCGAGATCCATGCCACACAATTTTTAGCTCAATCTCTTGATACCTAATCAATTACCTACATGTACTTCTGCATGTAAAACATCAGATATGCTTTTGGGCAGAAACATTCATATCAAATGTATTATTCAACTAGAAATTATTTTTGACAAAGTACACATAGATTAGCAATTTCCACAAAGCTTGTTAATTCTGTAGAAGTTCTTAAGAAATGTATCTCTCTGCCTACGAACAAATACTAGAGAGTGAGCATTTTTTATAAGGAAATGCAATAAGTGTTACTTACAACAAATAGTTTGTATGTTGCAACCTGAACTATATTTTCTGTGATATGCACTTCCCTATACTCCTGTAATACAATTCCTCTCTTATTGGAAGATATCTTAGTGAGTAACAGGATAAATTGTTCAAAGTTGGGCTGATTAGAGGAGAATAAATGGAAGACTGCTGATATTCTGTAGCAATGTTTCCAAATTGAAATATTTCTGATTGTAATTTTAATTCAACCAGAAAAAAATGAAATTTTGCTTAGGATCTATATAGTTGATCAATGCTGCCACAAATGTATTCTGCAACTATGTCAATATATTTTACCCTGTCATACAAATAAACAAGAAAAAATGAACAAACTATGAAGCAGAAGACCAAACTCTATTTTGTAAGTATTACTCTAGGGAACGGCTAGTGACATGTAATACATGTAGTAGGTTATTATGGAAAATCTTTTCCTCAGATCTGGCAGGTGGAAAGCTGAAGAGCTGTGCATTTGTTTGCAATATCAGGAAGAGTTAAACCCCAAATGAAGTCCCAATGGACCTTAAAAGAAAGAACAAAAGGATTAATTCTTTTACTGTGCCTAATGCACTTTTGAGACTTGCTGTAAAAATTAATTCATTGCTTATGAAGCACTTTGACATCACCACGTGAAGAAAGTTTGAGAACTATAAGTGTTTGGTTTTGCTCATAAAAATTCATTATAGTCTACTACTACATAATCTTTTTCAGTGAAATGAAGTAATAGTAAATTTGATTTTGATTATGTTTCTGTTATATTGTAATTATTTTTTATAATTATATATGACATTCAGTACCTCAGCAGAGTTGCTTTATAATTAACTAGCATTTCTGTTGCCACAGATTATAAAATACCAGTATAGGAGTCACATGCTGAAAGAGAAGATGTACTAGAAATTGAGAGAAACACTTATCATTCAATATACAAGAATGATCAGTACAGAGGGAAAGCTGCTGATAGGTTGTCTCAAGCATATTCACATATCAAGTTATAAGCATTCTTTGACTTCACAACTCAGGAAGTTAAAGTATCAAAAAGTATCTCTTCTGATTGGAATAAAGACTCTTTTAAACTCAATCCCTCTAAAACAGTTTAGCACAAGCTTAATTATTAAGTCAGCAGAAGTACTGATATTCAGAAATGTAAGCATAATTATGTGCAAATTTCTATTGGAACTAATGGTGGAATACAGCAGCACTCACTGGAAATGAGAATGCCGGGGAATTAGGCTTGGAAATTGTAATGTAAAAGTCTAATATTCCTCTGCATGCTAACATTTTTTCACTTGGTGGTAAATGCCTTGGAAATACTTAAAGATCACTGTTTTGTCAGGCATGATATATATAAATGAGGCAGGAAGAAGAGAACTTGCTACATCAGATGTTTAGGAATAAAAAATACTACATTTTAGTGAAAGGTAGCATTGCTTTGTTTATGGACATAACTGCGAAAGAAATTGCAAATAATTGTTAAGGTTTAAAAACTGGACATGTCAAGTGAACATAGAACTAGGCTTAATCGTACTACTTTTGGCATTAATAGGCTAGAGCTCATTCTTCCTGATAGGCACTTTTTGCTTCTGTAAAGACTCTGGAATCTGCCCTTTGCTTCACAGATTTCTCTCCCTGGCAAGAACTGTCACATTTAGCGAAAGCTGAAGCCAGCTAACCTCCCTGTTACCAACCTGGTGATTTCAGCAAACTTCAGCAGGAATTTTGTCTCATTAAAATATTGCTAGGTGGGTCTTTTCTGTGGAGTTTTTTTGTTGTTTGTTGTTTCCCTCCCAAGGGGAGGATTAATGGAAAATTATTTATAACGATAAAATGTAAAAAAAAAAAAAAAAAAAGTTTAGATTTGGTGAGTTTGTGGTGGTGTGGTTTGGTTGTTTTTGGTTTTTTTTGTGAGAGTTGTAGAATAGGCAAAAGATCTAATGCTCTCAAGCCATGAAATTTTCAGGGATTTCAAGGATTATCCTGTGCTTCCCTACTTTGGAACAACTTTGACAATGGAGTTACCCAAGAAAGCACCCAAGAAGGGTGTGATGCTTCTTTTGAGTTGATACCTATAGTCTGAGTATCATGTGCACTTCATAGCCATGAGGATTCCCGACTGTTCAGAGAAAAAGCTTGTTGTCCAGCTTATGCATGGGCAGACTTGCTCTCACTGAGTGAAAACACAAACCAAGCAATAATAGATGGTAAGGAAACTATAATTTGTTGGGATTTTTAAAAATCTCTTGCACTGGGTTTTAGAAAATGCTAAAGCTTGTTGCCAGTAATAGATAAAACCTCATAGTATTTGCTTGCAACAGCAAGATGCCATACATTAGCTTCATGGGAATAAAGGAGAAATCTTGTCTGGTAAGATTATAACTTCCCAACTCAGTAAACTTTTTTTCCAGACCTTCATGCCAACCATCTGTTAAAGCATCTCTGCAGAACTAGCCATCTGCTAAGTACTAAATCTTCTCCAGTGCTGTGCTTGTGTATAATTTTTTCAAGAATATTTAAGTTTTCTGTTTTGGCTGGTATTGTACCAACAAATATGAATAAGTGCATTATTCTTACCATGAAAACTCTTGCAGTATGCATACTGCAGATGGGTAACTTTTAATACATTATCCACTGTTCATTGGCAAATATCCCATCGGAATGTTAGTGCTTTGTCCATTATCTAATTCAAAACACAAATTCTATTTCTATTATCTTGTGACTACATAACTCAAGATTAATAAATAGATGATAACCTTTTCCTGCATTCTGCTCACATTAACAGTGTTAGAGCTAATTTAATAATGTTTAGTTCTCTTGCACTTGTTGTACATAGAAAATTTGGAAACTGTAAAATAAAATTGAGTTATACATCAAACTTGAAAAAAATGTTCTGTGCTTTAAAAAAAAGACTGCTATATAATCTAATTTGTGCCATTCGTAAATATACTGTGTTGTCTCTATTGAACTTATTAAGAGTTTTGCAGTTGGTGGTGCTATAATGAAAGTAGTTTATTGATGTGCTAGCTGGATGATGGCAGAATTATTTGTTCTTGATTTATAAGTCACAGATTTTTATGGTAACTTCAAATATAATTGTAATTTTTAATTACCAAGAAAAAGAATCATTATTCTGTGCAGTATGAAATTACTAAAAATATTTATCAGTTTAGTCAGATTAGTATTTTATTTCTTTGTAGCATAATAACACTACACTGTAAAATAGATTATTTTCTAAAAGTGCAAATAGTGAGGGAAGCCCAGTAAATGTAAGAAACAAGGCTAATTTCAGCCTAGTGAGCTTTTGACATGATAAAAAAACCCAAAAAACTATGAAAAGTAAAAAATTTCAACAACTTCGTTTTGGAAATAATAATGAGCATTTTAGAGCATTTGTTTCATTCAATGGACAAATTAATGCTGTAATTGGTAGTATGTTCTCATATAACATAAAGCAAGCATGAATTTTAAAAAAGAAATGCTAGTGATCATACCTCAGAGAAACAAACAGTCTAAACCTTACAAGTCTCCTATGAGGTCCTGATATGTAAAAGTCTTTAAGTATCTGCCTAATGTTAAGTGTGTGCTTAAATGCTTTGCTTTTCTGTACTGGATTGAATAATTTGCACTACTTGTGTCTTAAAATGGCTTTTGAAACATTCTAGTGTTCATATAGACTAATTTGAGGTACTGGTATAAAGATGTTGTTTTCTATATTAACCAACCTCATCAACAGGTTCCCTTTAATAGCCAACAGGCAGAATCTAACTGTGAGCTTGAAGGAATCCCTGTTGCCTACACAGTGAAGCAAAGCTAGACCGAGTGTTCTAATTTGGGAACAGAAATTGGATCTCAGAATTCCATGTTTTGCTGTGACTTGACAATTCTTTGTCACTAGGACGTTTGTACTAAACTCCCACCGCTGAATTCTTTCAGCAAACTACTGTCAGATATTTTCGTGATTTGAGGGCTGGGGCTGCCGGGTATGTGCATGACGTTGAGGCTGCTCATCAGTCATACAAGATGGCACCTTCTTCACCAAGTGGTGATTCCTAGGAAAATCCTGTCTTTGCAGGGGAGTTTCTGGAATTTAAGATGACCATGTTGTTACCCCACACCTGTTTCACTGGCTGTTCTGCTGCATTCCCCCGTCACAAGCTTTCACAATACTTCAATTGCTCTAGTAACTGTTGGCACTGCGAAGTACTACTACTGCAAATGCAGTATACAGGTCTCTCGTTTACGACTGTCCAGAAACTTCAGCTAATGGATATATCACTTCCCATTTCACTACACTTTCATTTGTATTTGCAACGCTTCTTTGAAGTACCACTCTGCAGGAATCCTCACTCTATGTACTTCTGGTTATGACTGAATTAGCATCTTACTCTGTTCTTACAAAAATAATATGAATTTTACCATTGATTCCAAACCTCTGCCAATTTACAAGTATGATCCTGATGGTTGAGGTAATCTGAGACACAATAATTGAGAGATTTAAATAGTGAGATTATAGGCAAGACATTCTCAAGGATGTTTAACTTGAATTTGATGTCTGTGTTCTATAACAGCCACCTACATTTCCTTTAGGGATTATTCACGTCACATTGAGTTCTTAGTCTTCAGTATGGATAACTGGAAGAGGAGTGCACTGAAGTTCCCCATTGCATCCATGGACAATTATTTTAAAACATAATGTATTTTTTAATAAATTTTTTTACAGGTAGTCTGATGTGCCTACTGTAGGGATTTTACTCTCCTTTAGATTAGTATCATNTTTTAAAACATAATGTATTTTTTAATAAATTTTTTTACAGGTAGTCTGATGTGCCTACTGTAGGGATTTTACTCTCCTTTAGTATCAGCTTTCATTAGATCAAGTGACGAGCTACAGCACTTATTTATCTAAGTAATTTTTAATGTTAGAAAAAGCAGCAGTCTAACAGAACATGCTATGTTTATCTACACATTTTTCCTCATATTGCTCATACCATCAAAAGTACGACAACCCTATTATTATTTCTGCTTTAGATCACATGTGAATATTGTGAATATTCTGGTTCATGTAGAGAAGCAAAAGGTCAGGTAGTTAATGAAATGCAACAATATAAAATGTTATAGTCTATTCCTACAGCTTTAATAGTGAACAGTATTTTTGCTCTTTCTAGTGAAATTGTTTAGCCTCTATACCAATGTACAACATAAGAAAATTTGGCCCAAATAAGAGAGGTTATGAATATGAAGTGGTGTAACTTTCTTAAATGCAGAAAGGCCTAGCAGTCTCAGCAATGGCAATGAATAAAGGTGACGAATAAAATAAGGACAAGGCGTAGTTATATCGTCTCTTTCATAAGTTACTTGTACTTTTACAGCTAAAGTCCTCCTAGGCTTTTTCCCTCAGCATGGAAATTACTTCCGTTTGCAAACACGTCACTGATGTTTCACTTAACCTACTGTTTCTGCTGTTTCCAATACTGGCTTTTAAGCTGAACCGTTTCACTCTTGATGAGAAATGTACACATTTCACACAAATATCCTGCAGAGAAATTGAGTTTGGTGCTTGCTCCCCCCTCCGTCACCCCCCCGAAGAAACTTATGCAGTGAAAATGCATGCTAAAATGATTGCTAGCACCTGTTGTGCAAGGTTACGCATGGGAGGTCTCCCTGACCTTCTACATTAAGCCCAAGCTGAGTGTTTAATGAACTACTGTTTTAGGAGTATCTTACAAAGATCAGGTGAATGACTCGTTTAGTTCCCCACAGTCCAATGTTAGCTAAACCTATCTTTTGTAGTGCCACATACTAGATCCCTGCAGTGAGCATGTGTGTGTGTGCTGAATGTGCTTGATGAAATGTAAGAGACTGTCTTCTCAGTTGGTCATAACACAGTTTTGCTTTACGCGTTGTCAGGGCAATGTGTAGATGTGGATGTAGTTTATATGCCATATACATGTGCACAGCGCGAATAGACCCACAGGATGGTTAAGTCTGGCTGTTTATGAAAGTTCTCAGTGTAACTGTTCAGATACTCTCTGAGCACAGAGAGTCAATAAGTTTCTTACCAGGATTGTCAGTGTAGAGATACAGCAATGGGTAAGCAAGAGTTGCTTGGTTAAAAAACTTCACAACCTTACCCAATTACTATAAAAGAAAAGATATTTCACCAACTTTGTAAACTATAACCTTGATTATTTAACTCATTGCCTGTTAGTTAATGTCTAAGAGAGGAGAGAATGAAAGTGCAAGGGTGGCTTTCAATGCCATGAGACTAAGTTGCTGTGTTTTCACATTAGCCAAGCTCCTTTCATTTTATGTTTTACCCCCAGATTACACCAGCTGAAGAAAGAAAAAAAAGTGAGCCTGAAGCATGCAAGATGTCAAAGCAGCTGAAAATCAAAGGAACAAATTCACTGGGCTATCTTGGTGACACAAGGGGCACACATGAGTCCAGTGTCTTTGTCAGTTATCTTCAGTTTTCCGAGGAGTGCAAAGAATTTAGAGCAAGGTGATGAATCCATCACCAGATTTGGATACCGCAATGGTATTGATGCAGGAGGAAGAAAAGAACTGCATGGGGACTGTGGGACATGGGTTGTGTGATACATTACTAGATACTAGTAACAGGATGAGAGGAAGATGGCTTCCGCCCTTGCTGCTAAATCTTTTTTTGATATGCAATCAGCAAGCCTGTTTATGTATTACTCTGGTATAGACTCGATCTAGTCAGTGGCTTCCCCACTTCCTCCCAGACCCCTGAATGCTCTCTAGGACCTTCTGTCCTTCTCAGCAATTATCTACCTCTTCTTCTTTGTTGACCTGTCATTCCTGTTTCTGTTCAGTGATTGTATTCTTTTCTGCATTCTCTGTTTATATCATTTAAGTCTTCAAGAACAGGCAAGCCCAACTGTATTATTTTTCTAGTTCAGTCTCAGAAAAATCAATTCTATGCTCAATCTTGAAGCCTGTTTCTGTTTAGATACACCCAAAACTTTATCTGTGTCACTTCAGATTCTCATTCGCTGATTAATTCATCACCTTGGTGGCAACACTACTTCTTCTCAACCGATCCTTGAGTAGCCCTTTGTGATCATGATGATTGATAAGTCTCTTAGATCAATGCTACGAGATTTTTAGCACAGATATTGTAATACATATTTTAATGATGGATAAGTCTGAAGCCAGATGCATAGTAATGATATGTTTTGAAGCCCTATTTTGAGATCATTATCCTTCTGATCTTTGAAGGTCTGATTATAAAGGACTCTTATTTCCATGATAAATAGGTGCTAAATTATTCCTGGCTTCCTTTACTCATGGTCTCCACTCTGCATAGTTCAGGATGAACGAACAAGAGAGTTACTAGTTATTACTAATGTTCTTGCTCACAGAATTACAGGCAAGTAGCATAAAAGTGGGGATAATTTTCTAAACAAAAGAATATTAGATATTGGGGAGTAGATAACAGAACACAACTACTTCTGTTTGGGGTTCTGAAGCTGAAGGTTTATCATAGGGTTAATGGTTGGGAGAGGGATAGGACAGTCAACTTGTGAGGTGCTGTGTGTTGGAGCAATCACTCTGGGAGCATACAACTTCTGGCTAATGTAGAGGCTGACTTTAGCTGTGCCTGACATGGCCTGTCTTAGGTTTTACTGGATAGTGTTCCAAACCCTGTGTGTAGGGTGGGAAATAGTGCATACCTAGGGAAAAAAAAAAAAGAGAAATATGTTAGTTCTGTATTAAAAATGTGGTTTACTGCAATACATTAGGGGACTTAATGCACCACCAACAAAATAAAGACCCTTCTTTTCAGGATATCAAATAAATAAATCACATGATGTTGCACTACAAATTTTCTTTGCTTATATGCAGAAGGAACATCCCCAAGAGGTATGGGTCTCTCCAAAACAACATAGTTGTTTGTTTCTTCTTTATTACTGATTTATTTGATAACTTGAAGTGAAAACATGCCCCTCAGGTGACATAAATATCTCTGTGAGTACTCTGCATTAAGCTATTTGGATTTTTTTCACTGCAGGAGACCATGCTAATAAAAGGTTGTCTCCTATCAAACTGTTGATATGCTTAAGCTTTCCTAAAGCAGGGCTGGTATAATTATTCTCCATTTTATGCTACTATAACTGCTCGCACGGCATGTGAATTGACCATTTATTGTTAATTTTTGTATTTCTGCCTTGTATTAAATATATATGCTGTAAGTATACTTTTCTTTTCATCAAGTACTCACCAAGCTTCCTTAATAGCTTTATGTAATGGACTTTATCAAAAGTCTTTATCAGAACCTTCTTCAATTAGTTAATGTTAATGGAGCACTTTGAAAATGAAAAATGTAGTATAAGTGTTCAGTCGTTTCCTTATATTAATAACTTTGCTAATGGTTTAATTTTACCTTTTTATTTTATTACAGATTTTTAGAACAATGTTATTTACATACAAAATATTCAGAATTATAACCTGTCCCAATGGAGAAATCAAATGAAGAAACAAATTTTAAAAAATGTAATTAATAAGAATTTGAAAGCTGAAAAATATTTGGGTTTTTTATTCCATTAATTCCTTTTCGTGACTAATTTTCTTCCTTTCTGTTTCAGATTCTTGAGCCTTCACTTGGCTGCACAATAGCTCTTTGCTGTCAATCGAGTTAATAACTCTCCTCTCTCTGTGTATATATACCAACTAAACACAACTGGATATTTCTACTTCACCCTTAAAATAGCACTTAATTTTTAATCTACTATTCAAACTTATTATCTTCCTAATATTTTGTTTTCTGACTCAAAAGATGTAGAACAACATCACATTGAATGCTTCTATCTGGGCATTTCTTTGCTTAGAGAAGAGATACTATCACTTTATATCCTATCTAAAACTAATTGGGCTCACTGACAAAATGTCTTCCTCTTAATTAGCCTGAATCTTTGATGAGATAATGGATAGAGTATTATATGTATACACAGAAATGCATATTGAGCCTTACAATGTGCCCCAATTGCACTACTATATTGTTAACGGTTCTACATTTTTGGGATTTCTTAAATGGTTCATTGGTTTATCATACAGATAAGGACAGAATTTTAGAAATTATTAATAGTTTTCAATAGTGTAACAACTATGAATGATTGCGTTTGCATAATCATATTGTGGTATTTCTACACATAATATTATTCCAATTTTGTTTCTCAAAACTAATCTTTGTTAATTAGTGGGAGGTGTGACAGGTCATTTAGCTCAGCAAAATGAAATTTCAGGTAAAGTAAATCAAAATTCTTACCGGACTTATCAATAAGTGGGTAAGTAAATAAGTAAATAAGATTGAATAAGTATCTCAGACCAGGAGATTTCTTCCTTAGACCTACAGAGAGAAAGAGGAACAAAAAGTCATGAAATTTTCTCTTCTTCCTGCTGCCCTAACTGAGTTGCACGTCTCCAGAGCATTAGTGCCAGAGGCTACTGACTCCTCTGGTTCCCCAATTCAGGTGCTTGTGGAATCACTTCAGTCCATATAAACCAGATTAGCATGGACATATTATTAATTTTTTTAAAACAGTCCTGGCTTGTTGTGACTAAAAAGGCCTGGGAAACATTCACATGGCAGGTCAGAGAGACAACAGATGCCTCTGGCGCTGGAGACCGTAATTTTTCAGCCAGTGTAACTGCAGCTGGAAGAAGATTGTGACTGTGCTAATGATATGACTGTAAAGAGTTAGCTCTAGGTTAGCTTAATGCATAAATGCATTCATGTGTACAGATTAAAGTCCTTGTTAAATCTGTACATGGTTAGGCCTTAGGCTGTGACTGGGACTTGCAGTGTCAAAAATCTACTGCAAAGCATTCTGATTAGAACTGCAGTGGTCATAGGGAATTAATTTGATACAAGTCTTATCACAGATTGTTTTTGGCCAAAGTCCCTCAACTCTGCTCTGCAGAGATTTACTAAAGAAGGGTAGAGATAACATAAAGCTACAGAGAGGAAGGGTCCTCTATAATGCTGGCTGCTGCAATGTGTCTTCCTGCCTTAAGTGATATGGCTGCAGCCATGTAGTTGCTCAGCCCTCTTTATCCAAAGCACGAAATAATTTGCTTTAATTTTTTTATGATAATGGTAGCTTATAGATGTTGGCTTTCTGGATAAACAGAGTATTATTTCTCATTTAGTAGACAAAACTCTTTCATCAGCTTATCATTATGTATTTGTAGAGTGCTTTAGTCTATTTGGTCATTAATTTACTCTGTAGAAAGCCATGATGCTTTCTGTTATATTGTAAAGGTCAGATCTAAAAGGATTTTATGTTCTGAAGTGATAACACCCACCAAGGTAAAACTGTTATTTGGAAAAATCTTGCTTAGCTACCATGTAAAAGCATCCCTTACTTTATAGGAAATCTTTCCTGTCTTTATGCTCCTTGTACGACCAGAACTGCATCTTTACGAATCTTTCAAATTGTCCTGGTTTCAAGTGACTTGCTTGCTATCTCATGACTAGGTCCAGCCAGGATGTCGAATTTCAGTGTTACACTTCAGTCCTGTGGGAAACCTCAACCTAGGTGGTATTCTCAGACAAACTGACAGAACTAAGCTGTAAGGCAGTGGAGTTTCAGTTGCTGCTTTCCTAAAAAGCATAGTGAGAAGAGGAGGTTGTGGGTGTAATTTCTAAAATATCTTGTGACAGAATATTTTCTGAGGAAGGTAGGAGGCCCAAGTTCAGACTTCCTTTTCTGCCTTCAAACTCACATTTCCAATGAATGTTCCCTAATTAGCAGGTTTTTAAGTAGGGAAGTCATGAATACGAAGTCTGAATGCTTAACCTACAGAATCAACAGTGGAATTGCAGTGCTGAACAACGTAAAACCACAGTCTGGTCATCTCTTTTTCTGTCATCAGAGAAAAAGCCAACACCAGAGGGTCTACCATTGTAGCAGAGAGATACCAAATAAAATCTCATGTCTAGAAGAGGAAGTTAGATTATTCTGAAAAGAAGTGAGGCACAACGTACAGTAAGAATTAACCCCTGGAATAAAGTTATTTAAGGACAGACCACGAGGTCTGTAAATCAAAATCTCTGTTTCCAAAAGAGAAACTGTTGCCCAAGCAAGTTAGGGCTTTCCTTTAGAAAAAAGAACTCATACAGCATGCAGCATGTTATGTGGGATTTTGGAGAATGGTCTGCATAGGTGTGAACACATGAAAAAATCAAACGTTCCTTAAAAGCTTACATGAGCTCAGCACAGAGTACCTACAGCAGAAGTGAGGACTCAAATACTTAAGAAACAGCCCAAATAGTGGCCTGTTGAATAGTGCTATTTTTCATCTCTCCTCTTATAGCTCCAAAGCACAGCTTCTTAATATAGATCAGAGTATTTTTAATTGCTTTCTTTCTAGTGGGTAAACATTTTATTTAAATATTCAGTTCAGCACAAGAGTTTATGGTGGTCAGGACTCTGCACAGTAAAAGTACATTATGTAAGACAAATCTGGACCATTTCATTAGGATGGGCCTTTGTCAGCTGTTCCTGAGCTCCTGAAACTGCATTGCTTCTGGTACCTTTCTTGAGCTCTGTGTTCTAGCCTCCCTGAGCACAACAGTAAGTGATACTTAGGTAACTCTTCTGCCACCAAAGTCCCTTCCATGACATGATCCAGAGCCATGTCCTCGTTATATAATTTAATGATTGTAATAAAAATGTGGCTTTCACGTATTCTGATTAGTTGACTTGGACTAAGTTACTGCTTTAATTAGGTATTTGACAAGAAAAATCTCCGTGTTACTTATGGAGTCGCATAGGTTGCCATGCCCTTATTTTACAGAACATTTATATAGACTGCTTGCCATCATCTCAATTCTGCAGGCATTGTGAAAAATTGAATTTTTGCCATCAAAACCTGAGTAGTGGTAGATTGGATCCTATATTGTATTTACTTGAGTGGTATTGATCTTACACTTTCTATTTCATTAGTTAGAACTCCTTATTCATGGAGGCTCTGAATTTCATGATAAACCTAATATATTACTCACTGACTTCTTATTATTTTGTGAGCAAGAATCTTTTTGTTATTTTTAAAACACCCCAAAGCAAGAGAGAGGGAAAATTAACAATCACAACAGCAGATCTTGGTAACATAAAGGCAGAGTTTTTCACTGCATAATCATCCATTTGTCATCTGTATTGCCACTGGAGATTCATGTTAATTATGCTCATTCATCTGAACCAGCCACGGGGGAAGTTCTCTGAACAGCTTAAGGCAGTCTGGCTACTGAAGACACTCCTTTTATTCCTATCTGCACATTGTGTTGCTCAGTTAACTTGCTGCTACTTAAGCAGTCAAGAGACTAACACCTGCAAAATCAAATGGTAAACTAAATATAGTAAAAAGATATATACATTAAAAATGCAAAAATCTAAAGGTGCTTTAATTTGAGGTAAAAAAATAATCTGCAATTTTAAATAAACACAAGCATTCATGTAGAAACAATCGCTAAAGGAGTTTTAAAGTTCTAACGCCCAAAACTTGGCAAGTGCCAGATTTCTAATTCTCAGTTTGTCCCCACCGATGACAGCAAATAAAGATATAATCCGTGATTACATTGTCGCGTGTTATAATTTTCATAAAAGCCTGTGCTTATTCAGGGCTTAGTATGAGCATTATATTTTCATATGGACAAAACAATGCCTTCATTCTGGTTGAAATGGATGAACTGGTTTTCTTGACATTTTATTTATAATTATAATTTCTTTTTATTTTTATTTATTAATTTATAAATGTATTTATTTATACTTATTTATATACATCCATGATAAGGAAAATGTCATCCTCCCTACCTATTAAGGCTGTAGCCAAGTGGATACAAGACCTTATGAAATAAAAAAAAAGCACTGGACAATGTTTCAAATTAGATAAAGGTTAGATAGCCACGTTAATACTTAGAGATTTGTGGTAAAAAATGAATGTAATTTATGCAACCTTCAGTTATTCCTATTCCTTTGTGTGTGTTTCTGCCACATATTTTAGGGAGCGAGATCTAAACAAGTTGTAAGGGATAACATCTGAATTAGGAGCAATCATCTTGCTGCAACAAATACAACTTTCTTCCTGCAAGAAAGTGTATCAAATCAACATTGTTTTTGTTACAAAATATAATATTCAAAGAAGCTGCATCAGATAAGACAAATTAATTCGAATTAGTTCATCTGAGCAAATCCACCAGTAAATAAACTACTGTAGTTAATGACTTACCACCCTGAAGAAAAAAAAAAATATCTTAAAGTTTAAATATTTTTGGCTTATCCTCCTGGGAAATGTCAATACAATAGTGACTGTACTTATAGAAGTAGTAAAAAATATAATGTCTAAAGAAAAATATGCCTTAAACTACTTTTTCACATGCCTGACAGGTTGTCTTTGATCTTCCTGATAAAACTGTCCTCACATTAGAGCTGATATCTCGCCTTGTACATCACCGATATCATCCACACACACAAAAAACCAGGGCCTTGAGAGTGAGTTGTGAAAAAGAAATGCTAGTGAAATGTTACTGAATCAGACAGTGTGCCAGAAGAGGAACCCCCACTACTATGTGAGACGGCAGGCAAACCAGTCTCTGGGAGACAGGGCAGATACCTGCCTGCTCTGGCGCTGCCCGACAGATGTCTGCCTGTCCCAAGCCTTGAACTCCAGGGCTGAACATTCTGCTCTACTTTCTCAGTGCACAATCTATGTGAGGGCGCCAGACCACTGACGCCGGTGCCAGTAAAAAGCGGATGACATCTTCACAAGACAGAGCCACAATCTTACAGCCAAGCCCAAGGATAAATGCAATCAGTTTATGGATGACGAACGGTTTGGCAAAAGGCGAACCTGGGCAAGGCAGACAGTGTGCTCTGGGCAAAGTCAAACGTCTTTTCAGATATTATAGCTTCTCTGTAGATATTTTGTCCAAATAAAACATCTCTCTTGTTCAATTTAGTCCATAATGCTCCTTAATTTTTTTCACTGGGTGTCGTGGTTTAACCATGGCCAGCAGCTCAGCCCCACACAGCCACTCACTTGCTCCCCCCACAGTGGAATGGTGGGGAGAATCAGAAGGGTAAAAGTGAGAAAACTCATGGGCTGACATAAAGACATTGTAATAGATAAAGCAAAAGCTGCACACACAAGCAAAGCAAACCAAGGAATACATTCACTGCTTCCCATCGGCAGGCAGGTGTTCAGCCATCTCCAGGAAAGCAGCTACAGATATACGGTACACAATGCCTCACACATCAACAACATTCAAACCAATTTAGGACTGTGTATCTCCTCTTTTCATGAAGATGGTGAAACTTGATATGCCATATCTAAAGTATAATCATTGAGAACAGTAGAATTTTCCCAATGGCATAGTACAAGACCATGAAATTAGGCCACAAAAATCATAGGTATTTCCAACTTCAATTAAAAATATGTCGAATCTTGATTTTTCTTTAATATAAACCATAGCAAAATGTGTCTTACTGACCTATTTCTTCAACATAATTGTCCTTGAGAAAAAAAGCAATACAGCTGTTCAAACAGACCACAATAAACTTCACAACCCATCTCCCACTTTGCAGAATATAGAAGTGCACTGGATGCAGGTGTCAAGCTGCTGGCAGTGGGGAGAGGGA
>VWZZ01005203.1:207754-218017 GCA_013399095.1 Psophia crepitans | reverse complement strand
TCCTGCTGGCCACACTATTCCTGATACAGGCCAGGATGCCGTTGGCCTTCTTGGCCACCGGGGCACACTGCTGGCTCATGTCCAGGCGAGCATCAATCAACACCCCCAGGTCCTTTTCCTCTGTAGAGCTTTCCAGCCACCCTGCCCCCAGCCTGTAGCGCTGCCTGGGGTTGTTGTGGCCAAAGTGCAGGACCCAACACTTTGCCACATTAAACCTCCTTTGTCCCTAGGATAGCATTTGGATACACTTGAGATTTTAAAATGACCATTTTTATTCTCCCTTTATCTTTCCTTAGATTTAGCTTTCCTTCCTTCAGCATGGGATTGCAATGTCTCCATTATTCATGGCTGAAGTGACCGTACATTTACATTCATTCATGAGGTGCCCTCATTAATTCCTCATTCTGTGTCTTACTGTTGCGTAGTAATGGCAACGCTGAGTTAACGTAAAGTTTCCTTTACCCTAAGCAGAAGCTGGTATTTGGCCCTATTCTTTGTCTTTCATAAAGCCTCACAACATTCTTGAAACTTTGACTTGGTTCTGGTTCATTCACTTCTCCATAAACTGAGTAATCTCACTTAAGTCAGTATACATATATTGCAGTAAGTACAAGTTAGAAGAGAACGCGGCTCACGGAGTTTTACTTGTGGTGTTATTTTAGCTATCCTTCTAAAGAAGGTAGCAAGGGATAACATCTATATTTCTTTCAATTTAATTTTAGTTCCTATTATCATTTGTCAGAATTTTCTTTGGCTGAGCGTTGCAGAACACATTAATTCCACATTCTATCAAATTCATGTCAGTTGCATTTCTTAGTGCAAAGAAAAAAATTCTTAAAAATAATATTATGTATACCTGATCTATTGAGGGTGTTACAAGAACCTGAAGACCATCTGGACCATGAAAAATAGTGGCTTGAAAAGATTAGAACCTGGCAAAATAAGGATGAAATTACTCACAGGCACAGTACAGGTTTTCATTGTGCTAAATTCAAGTAATATCACTTTAGACATGGGTACTACTGCCCAGTATGATGGGAAGGACAGCCTTCTCAAGAAAAGCCCTGATAATCTTGAGTAGAGGTTAGGGTTCTACCTGCCTCTGCATTCTGCCAGTCAGCCTCCTCTACCACATCTGGCTTCCTTATTTCCCTTTGATTCTATCCATTAAGAAATTGATTTTGGAAAAAAGAAAATAAATAGGTCATCCTGTCATATTAATATCTATTGACTGATAAAAAGTAGAGATTTAATATTAGTCTCTCTATGGAAATAAATAACAATATCTATAAACTAATATTTCTCTTTTTTTCCTATTTTGTAGCACAAGATCCTCCAGAACTCCATTTATGCCACTATATAGGGGTAAATGAATCCACATGCCAGCAACACTCCCAGATGTCAGTATGTAATAACAAGATGATACAATTTAGGAGGTTTCAGGTTTTCTTTTCTGAACCTAGAGTCAAGACAATAGAGGCAATTACTTTGCAGAGACCCAGAGAATGCTATTAAAATACTCTCTTGATGTAAATGTTCTCAGAAAACAGGTTAAAAAAGAAATTGGTAGTAGAGTTGCAACTTCTCAGCTTCAGGTACCTTCCTTGTGCAGTAGGATCCTCACTCAGCATAGATAAGAACTTAACCACCATTTGCTTTAGGCAAATGTGTTAAGATATGCTTCTTGCCTCTGCTGAGCAGTACCTACAGTGTTAGGTTTTATACGGAAATGATATTGCCGTTTCACAGTTTCCATTTAGTTTAAATCAACTGTTGTTCTATCCTTGTTGTGAAATGTCCAGCTTGATTCTTGTCTGTCATAATGGCTTTTGGAAACATTTTCCCAGAACTATGATAAACTGATACATCTGATGTAGAATCTGGCAGTTTATCTTTGATATAAGTAGCTTTATGACTTCAACACACTGAAAGGCACAAATATAGACATAGCTGGAAAAAAAGCTTTTATATACCCGTGTGGAATTTTAATTTCCTCAACATAGCTCTTCAAAGTTTTAGAAGAATCTTGTCTCCTTCATTAACTCAACAATTCTTCTTTTCCACATAACTATATCACTTTTAGTGCAAATACTTGACTGGGTGTGTATTTCAATTTATATTGATGTGGGACTGGCAGCTGAAAGAGTATCACTGACTTTAATGGGAATTGATTAGATCCTGCTGGCACTTACGCAAGTGAAATTCAATTGCTTGAATGTGTGCAGAAAATGATCATAAACATGATGCAAGTGTAGCAGAAAGGAGTTCATTTTTTAATTTGAATCAATGTTTGCGGAAATAAACTTGCCACGCTTGCTGCAGCCTGGAGAGGATAAAGGAAGTAGAGGTTACTTAGTACATCAGAAGAAAGTTTTAAAGATAGCCTTAAACTTTACTGAGAGGTAACACCACTTGAACATTTGGGCAAACTCATGACCATTTGATAGCTATTGTCATTTGCTAGGTATTACTGACTGTGTTGAAGGACGGTGCATTGTCTACTTTCTCTTATTGGGCTTCCTGGATCAGACTCAAAACTTGTATCTATACTGGCATGGAATTGTATTGGAGTTTGTTGCCTGGCCACAGGAGAGCGATAGCTTTTGGACTGCATGGATACTTTGAGTTCAATTATCTTAATTTGCTCTGCTGGCAAGGGAAATAATAAGAGCTGTTAATTCCTTATTTGATATATTCCATGTTACATGGTGTGCTTTTCTGACCAAGATTGCCCCTCTGCAGCAATTTGAGGCGCTTCTAGAATGAGTGAAAGAGAATTCAACTTGTCATATTTTTAAACAAAATATATGTTCTTTTCTACAAGTTAGCACTTCAGTGTAAATAACAGGGTAGCATGGCATGACTCACGATCCTCAGGATTCATTACTTAAATCCATTTGTGTACTTTTATAATGTAGTGTAATTTCTGAAATGGTTACAGCTTTTTTAGCTTTATACTTGCAAAAAAAAAAAAAAAAAAAGAAAAACCCAAACACCCCCCCAACACTCCCCCTAAAGATGATGCTTGTGTAATTCAAATTAGAGTGAGAAATGACATAAAAAGAAAGAAAGGTTAAAACTTAGCGCTCTCAAAATACCAGATCTAGCAGTCCTTCCCAGACTCCTCGGGACTGTTTTCTCTGAGTAAGATTTAAGAAAAGAGCTGCCTAGCTTTCCTCTGAGTCATTACCAGTATAAATAGCTGAACTCAACGACTTGGTTTTGCATCTGCCTTTTTTCTCCATCAGATATCTTGGCTCTGTATTTTTTCCCTAGTATTTGTTTTTATTGCAGGAAAAGCAGGTAGTCTAAAGCTTTATTCCTTACACATACCAAGTACTTTCCAACTGCAGTAGGAATCAGAGCTACCCTTTGCTAGTAGTACTGGAAGACCACAGTGATACCCGAGCAGTGATTTTCCATAGTTTTGAAGTCTGATGTGCAGCACAGTAGTATCAGACTTCTCTTTTCATGCCTGGGGAAATCTGAAAAGCAAGTGGAAGGTGTGAGGGATACATCCCAGCAGCTAAGATTTATTCCTCATTTACTGAGGTTATAACCCTGACCCCAGTAAAATCAAAGGGAGCTTTGCCTCTGACTTTAGTGAGGACAAGATTTTCTTCTCTGGGTGTGAATAGTTACGGTACTGCGCTGCCTCTGTCCTGCATTTGCCAAGAGTGGAATGTTTTTATGTATTGCTGCAATGAGGAATCAGGCTTGGTGTTCCCTCCCATAGGTATTACTCTTTTTTTATCCTTCTTTCTGATGTTTTTGTTATCCAAAAAAAGATGCCAGGTGGAAATTACAAAATAAAATGAATGCTGAAAAACTGGAAATATTGCATGCTTAGGTTTACTACGTCTGGTATTCCTTTGACAGAAAATGAGTGGTTCTCTATTACTAACCTAAGAAATGTACCATTGCTAGTGTGCTGTCTTTAAGAATAAAGAAATTAATTTCTTTTCTGACCCCATGAGTGGGTCACGACTTGAATATATGAAGCCGTGACTTCCTAACACAGCCAGCTCTACAAGTAACCTCTACATCTACTTTTTAAATTGTTATACATGACTATTTTGAACTAGGTATATACTTTGCTGCAAAAAATAGCATGAAGTCAGTGTGCATCCAAATTTCTATTGAAGACTAATGAATAAGTTGTTAACTAATTTAGTTTAATTGTAGCTTTGTTGTGCTAAAATATAAAACTAACAGTTCAGCTTTTGCCCTGAGTCTTTTAAATTATATTTTCACCCCTGCTGAGTAAGACTCTAATTAAAAGCTTTTAGCTTCTCATTGTGCATGCTGCTAAGTGATGTTGTTCAGTTTATCAGGACACAGTTACCACTTGATTTAAATAGGAAAAAAGGAAAACAACTGAACAACATATTTTCACTTGCCTTGAAAATTGTTCTGTTAATTTGATTGTTAAGCAAACCCCATGAAAATCAGAAATACAGAAATATTTTCTTTTAACATTGATGATGTTTTTAATGATTCAAAAAGAGAAATGAAAATATAAATATTTTTTCAAACAACCTGACTTGTGAAATAGTTCATAGGAGTCCTGTGTCTCCTACATATCCATTGTCTGGAGAGTTAGGAATGAGTAGATTTGATTTTGGATTTTCTATTTTTGATTTTGTTTCAGTTTCCTGTGGGTTTTTAGTTTGTTTGTTTTCTTGAGGTTTTGTTTTAGGGTTTTTTTTTGCTGGTTTGTAGGTTGGTTTTGTTTTTTTTTGGGGGAGGGCTGTTTATAGTTGTGCCAGTTTTTAGTTTGTTTATTTGCTTGGGGTTTTTTTTGGTTTTACATCTGACAGTGGTGAACTGTAGTGAAGGACAAAGACTGGAAGGTGATACAGAAGACTTGTTTAAATGGCTTGTAACAAAATATAACCATATCTTTAGACTTAGTAGTGTCCACTAGACTTTGCTAAATGCTACTGGTGTCCTTCCAGCCTTGCTCTGTAGTCTTCAGCTTCACTGTCTTTGGAGCACCAACAGACTCTGTTAAGTTTAGAACGTGTGAAGGGCAACTAGGAAATTTATTAGAGAGCCTTTCCTGCTGGTCAGAAGAGTGTTTTTCCTTGCCTTTTGCCTAGCTACATGTAGGCGTTGTTTACTGTTAATTTTAAGATGCCTGCTAACTTATAGACTTATACTAAATGTCTGAAGATACTTTGGGTTTTAGTGCTTGAGTAGTTGTTTGACAACTCATGAAGTGGCAGGTGAGTACTGGCAAGGCTGAAGTGTTGTCCAAGGGTAAATGCACTTGGCAGGGAAATCAAGCAAATTTGCAACTAAAACACCTGGTCATGACATACTGTACTTAAAATAAATGAACCTTAGGGTGGCCCATTCTAATAGTATGAGGAGCCAAGTAACATCCTGCTCCAAGTGTACTGCGCTTTTGTCCTGGGGGAACTAGGGGAAAATGAGAGGCAGGGTACAGCTGACAGGCTGATCTCAGAAGCCAGGGTTTCAAAATAACTATGGTGTGGGTTTCAGACTGTAAGAGTATATCTATACTAATAAAGTAAACAGTGACAGGGAATAGGAATGAATAGTGAAATGTCATTGCCTGTAGTGTTCAATTTTTAGCATGGTCCTTGACTTGAACTTAGCCTGGGCCACTTAGTGTTCTTCCAAACAATTCCTGTGCCTGATCTGGAAGTCAGCGTGTGCCAGAAACTACTTGGATGGACAATCCTGTTTTGAAGCTAAGAGAGTTTAATTGTATGGATATGGGCTGTTCTGTGCCAGTTGTCCTCAGGTCAGCTAATGGGCCTAGACACTGCATATTATTCATGTAGGAATAGCCCAAGAGTTTAAATGGAAGCTGACTCAGGGCTTTGAACTGGAATTTTCAACCTTAGCATGACACACATTAAGTGAGATGTTTTATGTGCTGCTACAGTATAGATATACACATTTGGGGTAGTCACACTAGACTTGCTTTTAGTCAAATGGAGGTGTGTTTAAATGGCTCGGATAATCTATCCCACTTTAGATAACTTAAACAACTAACTAACAATCTCTAGTTAGCCAAATTGTCTCTGGGATATTCCTGGAATTGGGAGTATTCCAATCCATGAGATTGATTTTTTTCTTTTATTTTACACCCATTGTAGTTCTATAGAGCATGTCATGGTGAGGGTAACTGAAACATGCTGTGGCGATATCCTAATGACTGATTATAGTCTAATACTCTAGATGTTTGAGATCAAGGAAACACTTCTTTTACACTGCAGATTAGCATCCACATATAACACCGAGAGGGTGGTTGGGCACTGGAACAGGCTGCCCAGGGCAGTGGTCACAGCACCAAGTTTGACTGACTTCAGGAAGCATCTGGACGACACTCTCAGTCCTCTGATCGGGCTGATCCTGTGTGGACTCAGGAGTTGGACTTGATCATCCTTATCGGTCTCTTCCAACTTGGGATATTCTATGATTCTATGACCCTATCTTCCAATATTTCCACCCTTCTATCTGGCTCCAAAGGGCAAGCAATGTCATACCTAATTCAGCTGTTGAGGGCAGTATTTTACCAATTGCCAAGATATTCTTGCTTCTCTTCTTCTGTTGTCTCCTTTGTGATTTTGCTGTGCCTTCTTCAGCATGTCTTTCCCCAGTCTTGTGACTACAGCTTCAGCCTGACATTGTCATGCTCAGTTGTGGGCCTGCCTCTTTCCCAGTTTCTCTAAAGCCTCTCTCCACTTTGGCATCTTTCACTGAGCACTTCTCATGACTCTGTGCTAACTGGCCATGACAGTTTCTTCTCTATCACTTCCCTTCTTCTCTTATCTGAGCTCCAGATTGATTTTGGACATAGGCCAGTGACAGAGTGAAACAAAAGATGCTTCATAAATTTCCGTTCCTATTTACACTTGCGTTTAATTCAGCTCTCCCACTGGGTCAGTGAAACTGGAACTGATATGTTAGCAGGAAGCAACACAGGTTGACTTGCTGTCAAAGGAGTCATGAGGGTGAGTTTACAGAGCTTGGAACTGTGAGGAAAAGGTTTTTTCTACTTGACGCTTAAGCAAGGCTAAGTTGGAGTGGTTGGAATAACAGAGAATGTCCACAAGATGCCGTTTTTAGAGCTACTTACCAAAATAAAAGTATGCTTTAAATCCATGACTCTGTTATTGTCTGCATTTAGACTCAGCTCTCTCAAAGGTGATTTTACAAGCCACAATAAAGCACTTCCCAGCATGTAACATTACTGTTCAAGTGTAGCTGTTACTTTTTATTTTTCAAGTGGAGTTGAATGATTAGTAAAGGACCAGGAATTTAAATTGCCTCATCTATAGTAAATGTTAACACATGCCTCATATGGCTCTGAAAGTCTGCATTATCTGGCAAGCGAACTGTGTGTATACATATAATTATGTAAACACATTCTCCCCAGTGTGATTCATGGAGATTTAGTGCAGTCAGTGGAAGTTTTTTTGATCACTGTCCTCACTGTGCGTCGCTTAAACATCTGCCTGTCTAGTTGTGAGTCATATTCCATGGTTATATAGGGATGTGCAATGCTGGGCATGGTAAAAATGTGTGCCACACAACTCACAGCATGAGCTGGTCACCTCTTGCATTAGTCCTATCACGCACATTTTTCCTGACTGTAGCTATGATATCTTTCTTAAGAAAGATTTATTCCTTCTTTTTTTTTTTTTTTTGTGGCTAAAAATTCAGAAGAGCTGACTGTAAAATTGTACCCAGGTGTACTTCAAACCACGCTCAATGCAGCTGACCTTTCATTATTAACACTTCAGTAGACAGACAGTATGCTGCAAGTCATGGTCAGTGCCATACTTGTCTTTCTGGAACTGCTCCTGTGGACAGTACCTGTATCTTACACCTATAGACTTGATTCTACACTGAGTCTATCCATTAAAAAAGTCTAGTAACATAAACCTGTCAAAAACTGTGCTAGCTTTGCAGATTTAAGACTCCTTCTCTGTCGTTATTGGTGGAGCTATCCATAATCTCTCTGCATTGAGTGAATCCTTGAACGATTTAGTTTACTTTTACTTGAGTTCTCTAAGAGGTATGGAAGAAGCAATATGATGTCTTCCAGAAGTTGTGTATGAAGAGCTGAACTAAGCTTAGATTTGTAGCATATTCAGGATCCGATGTGGCTCCTGACATAGGCTTCCTGAGAAGCCTGTGGCTTCCTACACATTGCTGTAGCTATTCTCCCTGCATACAGGTGTGCATTCATATATGAGAAACTCCCCATAGCAGCCAGTGGGCTCAACAGAGAAGGGGACACCACTTTTAGCAAGTCTTTTCTTCCGTCTATCCACCTGCTTATTAACTCATTCACCCATGCGTGCATCTTTCTAGGCAAAAGTTTTGCTTTACCTATATTACTGGTGGATAAAGTAGCACAAACCTCTAGTCTAAATACATTTCAGCTCACTCCCTGGTGAAACGGAACACATTGTGTGTTAACTTAGTAATACTGATATAATTATTTCACAGAGAAGATTGCACAGATAAAATCTTTCAGGTAGAGTTAGGAAGGCCAGGATTTTTAATACAGTATATTGATAACATGTTAACTCATATATCTTAGAATCTCATCACCTCATAATCTCTTTATCACAAAGTGATAAATAACTGAGGATGCTATCCATAGTTTTAACATGAATTATTTGGGGTTATAACATCTAACAATCCAAAAAACATACATATTACTCTCTGAATGTCCGGCAAATGCTGTCAAATTCCTGCATGCTCATAAGTGTAATCACCTTTCACAAGACATTGAACTAATGTTAATTCTCACAGGGAGGAAGCTGCAATGATTGTAAGCAGCAACATTTTCAGATGAGGAAAATTGGTATAATAGCAAATAATGCTGAGGAATAAGTAGACATGGAACAATGTTGGCTGACACATTAAGGTAACGTGATTAACTATGCCAACTGCCATACTTCTGCATCTAGAAATAGTAAATTCAGTCTTTACCAGTGGAATTGGAACATGGTAATTCTGAGAACACTTAGGATTTGTAGTGACCAAAAGAATTCCAACCTAAACTGCTTGTGAAAATGCAGTTATATGAAACATTTGTATACAGATATGCAGCCTGATAGAAGGAAAACAATAAGCTCTCTAATCTAGGAGAAAAGTCAAGCCAAGAATAAAAGCTGGAATGTGAAGGAAAACAATTAAAATATAGTTATACATTTTCTTTTACAGAGACGTGGTAGTCACTGGAACCAACTACAAAAGGAAATAGTAAATTCTCTGTGTCTTGTTGAATTCAGATGAAGACGAACTGCTTTTAAAAAAGATATTATTTAGCTATAACACAAGCATGCTTTACTCAAACACAGATTGCCAAGTAGAGGAAGAGCCTGTGCTTGTCATATTGAAGGGTGACTGAGCTGGTTTGTTTCCAAATTATCAATGCCCCACATGCGCTTGTGGCAGGTGGACAAAGAAACCCTTAAAGGTGCTCAGGAAGTTTGTTTCTTGAATGAGGAGAAGGACAGTGTCAATAAACTGGCACTTGATTATTCTGAAGTGATATCCCTACTCAAAATTTGTCATTAACTATAAATTGTAGCTTACCGCTCCTCATGGTAGGATTTATCTCTCTCATGGAGTGTGGTGGGTTGACCCTGGCTGAAGCCCAGGTGCCCACCAAAGCCACTGTATCACTCCCCTTCCTTAACTAGGCAGGGGAGAAGAAGTATAACAAGAGTCTCATGGGTAGAGATAAGGACAGGGAGAGATTGTTCACCAACTACCGTCACGGACAAAACAGACTAAACTCAGAGAGAAATTAATCTAAATTATTACCAAACAAACACGGAGTTGAGCAATGAGAAGTAAGCCCAAATCTTAAAACACTTTCCCCCACCCCTCCCTTCTTCCTAGGCTTAACTCCTAATTTCTCTACCTCCTCCCTTACAACAGTGCAGGGGGATAGGGATGGGTGTTACAGTCAGTTGATCACACATTTTTTTTGGCCACTTCCTCCTCCTCAGGGGGAAGACTCCTCACACTCTTCCCCTGCTCCAGCGTGGGATCCCTCTCATGGGAGACAGTCCTCCACAAACTTCTCCAACCTGAGTCCTTCCCGTACGCTACAGTCCTTCACTAACTGCTCCCATGGGTCCCTTCCACGGGGTGCAGACATTCAGGAGCATACTGCTTCAGCAGTGGGTCCCCGACAGGGTCACAAGACCTGCCAGCAAACCTGCTCTAGCGTGGGCTCCTCTCTCCACTGGGCCACTGGTC
>VWZZ01005203.1:185175-207712 GCA_013399095.1 Psophia crepitans | reverse complement strand
GCTTCCCGTGGGGTCACAGCTTCCTTCAGGTGTCTCCACCTACTCCGGAGTGGGGTTCTCCATGGGCTGCAGATGGATTTCTGCTTCACCATCATCCTCCATGGGCTGCAGGAGGACACCATGTTTTTCCCCATGGGCTGCAGGGGAATCTCTGCTCCAGTGCCTAGAGCATCTCCTCCCCCTCCTTCTGCATTGACCTTGGTGTCTGCAGAGTTGTTCCTCTCACATATTCTCATTCCTCTGGCTTCAGGTGGTCTTGGCGGACTGTTGTTCCCCCTCCTTCTTAAATAAGTTACCGCAGAGGTGCTACCACCATCACTGATGGGCTCAGCCTTGGCTCAGCGGCGGTTCCGTCTTGGAGCTGGCTGGCATTGGCTCTGTTGGACATGGGGAAAGCTTCTGGCAGCTTCTCACAGAAAGCATCCCTGTGGCCCCCTCATTACCAAAACCTTGCCATGCAAACCCAACACAGCAACATCTTCTGAAATACAACTGCCAGAACAGGTGCTCCAAAGGCATGAAAATTGTTGTCCTGGACAAAACAATAGAAAGTTAATTTTTAAAAATTTGCATAATGTGAAGGACCCATATTGGCCCATATGTTCCAGCAGTATCCCACATTCTGCAATGGTTTTGTGAATGACTAAGCACTGGCAGAGGTATGTACTGATTAAATACATCATCGGGGGTAGCATCTGGAGGCTCTATGAAATCCTAGAAGCTATTTCCTTGGCCTTTACTTGTCAGTTGTTTATTTTTCTAAATAAACAAGATCTGATTGCAAATGAAAACTGTTCTTTGCTGATTGAAATGGCAGAGAGTAAAGCAAGACAGACAAACACACTCTAGCTGGCTATGACTCACCTGAGGGCACAGTAGCTGTCACTAATCTTGGTAGAAACAACATACATGTTTCTCTACTAACACCAGTGAAACAAGCCTGGAAGTTTTATGCTACCATATATTGTGATTTCTGAATTTGGTTCCATGTGTGTTCTTTCTATAAAAACAGCAATAAGAAGGTCCCCATTCCTTGATTTTATTACTGGTGAGTTCATTCAACAAATTCTATTAATTTATCAAGGCACAAGAAATACAAACATACAGAGTGGCACAGGCTTATTTTTAATATGATGCATAATAGAGATGCAAATTAAACTTAATATTTTTTGTTGGAAAATGTGGACATCCCAAAAGCAAAATTTGGCCTTTGTGGGTAATATTTGTGAAGATAATGCCAGATATTCCCTGCCACCTGTTTGTGAAATTGTTTGGAGACTATTAATTAGATCCTTCTAATACTTTGCATTTCAGTTCACCTGAAAGATCAAAGTTCTCTTCATCTCCTTAGATAGCTGATAATTAGAAAGATAAATAGAATACCTCTGCTCATCACCCTTCCACCTCTCTTAAATATTCTGTCTCTTTTTAGCCCTCTGCCTCTGAATCAGGATTTCTTAGCATTAAACATGAATGCCAAATGCCTTCATGCAAACTTATGTATAGAAGATCCAGAACAACTCCTGCCAAAAGATTAAAGTGAAGGTGAAACTATCATATCAAACTATTTCCACTAATGTCCCTTGATAACAGCATCTATTGGCCAAAGAGCCATTCCAAATACCAAATGAAAAATAATTGTTCACCCTTTATTGAAGTATTAATCCCGATATTCTTCTTATTATAACACTTTGAAAGCAATATCCAAGAGTATAATATTCGCATACATTTAATCTTTGTTTTATAAGTTGATAAAGTATGAAACTAAAGTATAAAGACATTAAAAATTAGCATATTTATTGCAGTTTTTATGAGACATGCTCCTGCAAAACACATAAAATCCTCTAGGATAAATCTACATCTGGTGCTATCTTGATAACGGTTGAATTTACAATGCTGTAATATTTATACAGGCTCTTCTTATAAAGAAATAGCTGAAGTGTAGAGTTCTTTTGTATGATACCTACTCTGTCATTTGCTGCTGGAAGCTACTGGTGCAGTGCATCAGTGTGAAAGTAAAATATATGTATGCCTGACCAAAACTTAATTTTTAGAAGTGAAATACCTAGTTCCTATCATTCATTTTCTACTTCAGTGTAGTTTTTGCCAGTCGAGCAGACTTAACTTGAATACTTTTAATTGGCCCCAAGCACCAAACATTTTGCTGCTCATGTATGATGTCAACCATATCTTAAAACATCCACTTTGCCTTTTTTTTTTCCTAAGTCTCTTTCACTGGTTTAAACGAAAGAATATTTTTTGGCTATGAAATAGCAAAGCAAAATTGACAAAGTTTGGGATGATGTTGTGAAGTTTTACATTCAAATCACCAATTACTGTTTAAATTCTCACTAAAACCTCAAGATCTACTAGAAATTGCTACAGGGTGCCATTTCTCAACAGCTCTTTCCCCACCACAGTCAGTTCAGGGATAGTTAGTTTGTTGCTACCAGGATATGCTTGCTCTTGAACTGTAGGAAAGCACGGCATGACTGTGTCCTGTGTCCTGCTCTGGAGATGTTCTGATGTCAGTGAGCTGAATAATCCTGATGTGACTTTTTTAAAGGACAAAGTCCTGCTAAGAATGCCACTGCAAGGTAATCCAAACACCTTGCTTTGTTGTACTCTTCTGTTTCCTAGTAGAGTGGTCAGAGTATCTCTGTACTATTCCTGGAGAATCCCCTCTCCTTGGGCCTCTGGAAAGTGTCTGTGTCTTGTGGCTCTTGGCCATAAAATGCTCATATAGACCTTATGAGACAGAAATTCTGGCCACCCTGTTCTCATCAATAATTATGATAATAACTTGAAAATAGTAATTAGGTATGGATCCAATAGTGACACATTAGAATATCGGTTGGTGTTAGGTTGTGGAAATAAGTTGTAGTGTCACTAATGCCAGTGGGTCAATATGAATTTAGTGTGGAACTTGCTCAGTATTTGATTATTTAAAGAACAAAACCTCAATTTGATTTCACTATTTTTCTGGTTAGTTGCAAAAGAGTCTTTCTTCTGGATATGGAAAAAACTTATTTCCTTGACTGCCAAAATATTCTATGGATTAGAGAACTGAGTCTTAAGTATATGTCCAACAGCATTTCATAAAGAGTATCAAATATTCTTCTCAACCTTCTGAAAGACAAGGTGGACAAAATTAATAGGATGGATGTTCTTTGTTGATGGGAACAATGGCCAGAGAAAATTGGGTAAGAGCCATATGAAGATTAAGTAAAGAGAAGGAGAACAGGCTTCTTTAAAGAGTGACCACTTGGCATGTGATCGATGTAAAATATTATTGCAACTTTGGCTCCTCTTTTGTGTGTGAGATCAGGAAATAAAGGGTGATCATTTACTAGAATATTCACCTTATTTTTGCATGGAAGCTTTAAACTAAAATTTAAGTAAGTCTCTCAAATTTAGAATGCATATCACTGCTCAACTTTTAAACCTTTGTATTTTGCCAATAACTAATCTCGACAGAGCTATTATAAAGAGGGGAACCATACCAGATTTGTTTACACAGTTTCTCTTTGATCTACTGACTTTGAATGTAATTATCATTTCAGAATTAATATCTTGTCACTGTGTATATGACTCTCACACTGTTACTTTCTTTGGTCTAATGAACCCAGTGTACTTCTCAAAAGCTTTTCTTTTACATGGAAAGTCCAAAGGGACCTTCTACTTGTTCTTTTCTATTAATTTTAATTCTTTATCAATTGAACTTACATAATTACTATGCCTGTCCATTCACAATATAATATCTTGAATACTGTCCAGTTAGTCAGGTTTTCCACTATGGCTTCTGTGTGCTTATTAGCATTGAACACTGAGTAGCAAACACATACTGACCTACACATACAGTGCTCTTAAACTAGCTGCCTGTCTTCCTAGTTTATGTAGAATCACAGCTGGAGCCCATTATGGAAAGACAATTGTTCATAATTGCACCAAATGTACATACTGCTTCTGTTTCACATCTACTTTTCTTTTTTTTTTAACTTGGGAAGTTTAATCAGCTGTTTTACTCTAATCATACTAAAGACTCTATGCAATTTATTTTTACAAGAACTGATTCTCACCTACAGGTGGACTATGCCCTCAGAAGTTAAAAACTGGAATAGTATTAGAATTTCGATAAATATTCCAAGGATATTCTGAACTATCAGACTTGTCAAGAATGTGGGCCATGTACTTATTTGTTCTCAGAGGACTGGAGGGCAAAAGTTACATCCTAGGCCAACTGCCTACGTTCAGAGTGGTAGTAGACATTCATTGTACTTAATTAGTGTTTGCTTCAAAGTTGCTTAAAGTCAAAGTTTTTTATCTTGCTTTTAATGTATGATATCTTGTCCTCTCCATTCTGTTTTCCCAGTAGCAATGGAAGAGTAGAAAGATAGCTATGCATAGCTGCAACTTTCTCTTATTGTATCCCTATATACATGCTCTTAAGTCAAGGAGAAGCACAAGTTTGCAGTCTTCTCTTTCACTACCTATTTGTATCCTACTGTCCTTCTTCCCACAGTTCATGATTTATTCTTCTTGAGGACATCCTGCCTTCTCTATTTCCTTTTGATTTATTTTATTAATTTTTGTTCTATATTTCTGGATACAGACTGGACTATAAGTATTATGTTACTGTCCACGATCTTTTTTCTCTCATTTTATATTAGGTTATGTTTAAAAATTTCCAGTCAATAAGTAAAACATCAGATCAGAAGATACCTTAAATGTCTTTAATCACGTTTCACTCAAAACACTAGAGAGGTTTTCATAATTTTACTTTTTCTATATTGTTTGGTATAGTGAGGAAAAAGATACATCTCCAGCTTTAATGCTACAAAAGATTTTTCTTGAGAAGTCTTCTTACTTTCATGTTCTTCCCACACCAAAGATTCATACATGGCTTCAGTAATCTTAGATGTCTGCTTTTCTTACTTCTACCAGCATTTCATCTTTCCTGGGAGGTTTAAAAAACCAAAAAATCAAGGCCTGAAATTTTCTTAGTTCATTTGAAATTTACCTCTGAGTGTCAAGTTTAATATCTGATATTCAGGGTCCTGAGTGAGGTGTAGAAGCTCTGCAATTCCTTTCACCCCACCTCTTCCTAGAGTTTTAGCTGCCAGTATTTAAGGTCAGCATTGATGTGACAGACCTGTGTGGTCTCAGATCTGACTACTGTGAGAAGAGCTGTGAGAATGCACTTCAGGGCCTCCTGTCCTTGGCTTGGGAGTTATGTTAAACCTGAGAGCCTTACTCCAGGCCTTGACATTGACTTCTGGGTCAAGAGGATTTGTGATTCTTCCTATGTAAGAGCATTTTCAAGTAAAACTTCAATTTGTATGACTACATCTGGTTTGTTGATCTTACTTTTCCTTCTTCATTTTCCACTGTATTCCTCTTTTTGAAAAAAGAAAAAAAAAATCAGCTGTATTGTAATTTGATAAACTGAATTCACATCTTTCTACTGAACAGCAATTTCAGCTTTTTTTTTGTTTGTTTTGTTTTGTTGTTTGTTTTTTTTCCAATCCTGCCTTTGTTTTGGTTCTCTCTTTCTTGTCTCGTATTCATTTGTTATTTAGATTTTTTTCATGCCTCTGTGGCATTATTGAAGACTTTGTTGATCTTTTCTGTATTCTCACCTCATCTATGTTCACTTAAATGATTTGAGGATAGAATATGAATGTAGATCAGCACCTGGTTTTATACTGATGTCTCTTGTGGTTCAAAATCATATTTCAATCTCTAAATTACTTTATGGCAATGTTTAGAAGAACAGTTCCTGAAACATTAGTTTGCTGATGATTTGCCTTCCAGTTTGAGTCTTGAAGTCCACCTGAAGCTCACTGAAAAAGTCTTTTATATGTGTTTTTATGAGGCATTCCCCAGCTTTTCTAAATTTTATTTACTGTTATGATGCAGAAATTGTAACAATTCTTTAGCCAGCCTTATATACCACAGCAATGAAACATTTTTATATGTGTATAAAGACTGATTCATAATATGTTTGCAGATGTTATTCAAGAACTTGGTTTTAGTAAATAGAATATACACAATAGCTGTAAGCATAGACATGCTGAGGTTCGGCTGTTTATAACATCCATTAAAATTTTCTTAGAGCAGAATTCATCAGTATTCTGTCCAATTTCCTCCCCAGTCTTTACAGTTTCATGGATCACTTACCCGATTATCCAGTATAGATTCTGGGTTGCTTGGGCAATCCCAACAACAAGATATTTTTGAAAATTATAAAAAACAATAATAAATCATCCAGTGCTGAGATACTACAGCAGGGTAGAGACTGTAGCAATTCAGTCCAGTAATTATTCTGGATTATGAGTAGCATTGCCACAGAGCAGTTACCAAAGTTCTAAGACTCATTAAAAAAAATAATAAAAAAAAAAGTGCTATGAAATAGAGCAGCAATTCTTTTACCGTGAGCATGATCTTTCCACTTCTTCTTTGAACATGAGAATGCATCTTCAAAAAATCCTTGTCAGTTCTAAAGCACCATCAAAGTAATCCTGAGCAATAGTGCAAATGCAAATAACTGATGAGATCCTTCATTGATACGGTTTTAAAAGACTTTAAGAGCTTCAGCAAGATGATTACTTCAGTCAAGCAGATTCCCTTTGTATTACTTACAGACAGCTTCTGTAGACACAGTCAAACTTTGTTACATGTGACTGCTTCTATTTAAGGTTTAGTGAATATAGTAAAACAATAGATCAGATTCCCTGACACTGATTTCTCCTCTGACAGAAAATAGACCTGAAACATTCATCTAGGTGTTATTACTTGCTGGAAGAAAAAGTCTCTGTAAAAAAATAAAATTAACTTATTTCAGCACAGTCCTTTGCACTATGGTCCTTAGACATTACTGGTTTTAAGATTATTTATTTTGTGAAGGAAAGTCTGGCAGAAATTTGGGCCAGAGTCTATATAGCTGTTTACATTTAGAATGCTATTGTAGCTGTTATTTGTGTAATCAATCAATTGATCAAATGTCATTAAAAAACCACAAACACCCTTGCAAAGACAAAACACATTCTAAAGAAAGCAGAACCTGGAACTCACTGCAGAATTAAGAATTATGCCCAACTTCATCCCACAGGGTTTGTTGGATAATTTCTCATTAAACACCTCCATTAATGGACTAAAGAGTTTGTCAATGATCTGAGATGATGTGCTGCTGTTTTCTTGTAACTACGTGTTAGCAAACATAAAATAAGAAGCAATTCTGTACTGGTAGAAAGCTAGATGGCAATAATTTTTTTCCATCCCTGTGACCTATGAATATACTTTTTGGTTAAATTGCCACTATAATATTAGCAAAAAGCAGTTGCATTGCTGAGATTACTCAGGATAGATTATGCTTTTTATGTAGTATAATATATTCTGCAGCTATGCTTCACAGTGTGACAATCTAATAGTACAATACTTCTGAAAGCAGAATTATTCTGGTTTAAATTGTACTTTTAATATTTTAGTTGTGACCTGGGCTGGCTACCCAGTTTACTCATTATTTTATGAGTAGTAATTGAATGGACCATGTATGAATGCATACACTTAAAAAAAATAATCTTGTTTTGCAATCTGTATTTTGATAGCTCTTGTTTCTTACAAATATTGTGCAGCAACCTAAAAATGTGTTGTGATAGTACTAGAGAAACATTAATTCCATTGTTCCTTTAAAAGGCTCAAGGTTAGTTCTATAATAGATGTTAGTTCACTGTAACTCTGTCAGCAAGATCTATGCAACTGCACGAGATAAATATTTGGTCCCAAGACTTTAATAAAATAAAATGAAAGTGAAACAAAATGCCCTTATCTGAACGAATTAATGCATTTACATTGCAGGTATCAGAGTCTTTCAAGAGTCTTTTAACTGAGGGAAGAACAGTAGGTTCAAAACTCAAAGAAAAATAAAAGTCAACTATTTCAAGGAGTTCCAATTTTCATTTAGTAATCAACTGTTTTAGCTGAATTCAGTTTACCTCTTGAAGTCCCAGCCTTGGGAAAAGAGAACCTTTTTCCTTCTGCAGCACTCTAAATTGAGCAAGAATTTATCATTTTGCAAATTTTGTAGAAGAGCGTGTAGTAGTTTGCTGACTTCAAATCAGACCTAAACTTCTATAAAGCTTTTCTGGGTCTTCTTGACCATAACTTTAATTTGTGCAAAATTTTACTGAGATGAACTTCAGGCAGTAAGAGTATTTTCTTCATATTGTGGATATTTCCCAGTTTATTATGTTCCACAATTTCAGTTGGGTAACAGAGTGACATTTGCAGTGCAAAACCAAGCCAAGGTATGCTTTCTGTGAAGTACATTTTCTTTACACTAAAACTATCATCTCTTTCAGATCTGGATTATGTTCTAAATCAATAAGAATGAGGGGGTTTTATACTGAATTTAATGAAGCACCATAATCATACACCTAGCATGTTCATGTCATGCCACCAGGTGAGTGTCCTTGCCAGAAAATAGGCAGTGAATTCAGCCTTGAATTCCACCTTGGGCTCACCAGCCCTGTTATGCAGTGCGAAGTCAACATGAAAGTTTAAATAGTTTAGGATTTTCTCCTTCAGTAAATCCTTATCCTTGATATATGATGTTATGGTATTGTCACGGTTAAAAATGCTGAAATTCACAGCCTGTGCAACTCTAAGTATCTTAGCACTACATATGCTCTGAACATGCCCGGCATGGGTGCTCACTCCTTTTCCTTGACCTAACACCATTAGTAATTTGGAGTTTGGGGACATTCTAGAAGGCCATTGTGTTTTTCTCAGACATTTTGGAATTGGATGCAATGTTAAGTTTGGGAAAATTCTTCTATGATGACTAGATTTTATGTGTAGTTAAATAGTAGTTAAATAGAAAGATGGGGATTAACAGAAGATGCTGGATTAATAATTTTCAGGGCTGTACACTTTACTGTTTTGTACAAGCACTTAGAACTTGGAATAAGAGCTTATAAAATAAATGTAAAGAACTTTGTAAATCCCTACAAAGAAAATAAGGAACAGAAAAAGATAATCTATAGTACAGAAGCGAATTACTCTGTTGACACTTACGAAAAGTGATATTTTCTATACCCTCTTCCAGGACACAATTTAGAATGTAATTCATATATTACATTGCCCTTTTAAATATATGAAGGAAGTAAACCCTATCTTATACACACACACACACGTTTATACATATATTGTATGCACAGACTTTCATTTAAATCATAGAATCATAGAATCATAGAATGGTTTGGGTTAGAAGGAACCTCAAAGATCATCTAGTTCCAAACCCCCCCTGCCATGGGGAGGGACACCTTACACTAGACCAGGTTGCCCAAAGCCCCATCCAACCTGTCCTTGAACACTTCCAGGGATGGCGCATCTATAGCTTCTCTGGGCAACCTGTGCCAGTGCCTCACCACCCTCACAGTGAAGAGTTTTTTCCTTATATCTAAACTAAATCTCCCCTCTTTTAGTTTAAAGCCATTACCCCTTGTCCTGCCACTCCCTGTCCTCATAAACAGCCCCTCTCTGTCTTTCCCGTAGGTCCCCTTTACGTACTGGAAGGCTGCTAGAAGGTCTCCCCAGAGCCTTCTCTTCTCCAGGCTGAACAAGCCCAACCTCCTCAGCCTGTCCTAGTAGGAGAGGTGCTCCAGCTCTCTGATCAACTTTGTGACCCTTCTCTGGACTTGCTCCAGCAGCTCCATGTCCTTATGTTAGGGACCTCAGAGCTGGACACAGTATTCCAGGTGGGACCTCATGAGAGTGCAGTAGAATCAGAAAATCAAAATAAAATATCTCTCATTCCATGATTTAAGTTTTAATTTAAAATTAACATCTCCCAGTTACTTAATAATTCAAAAAAGCAGAAATGTTTATTGAAGTCAGTCTGTGCTTGAAGACATTTTCAATTGCCTCGTGCTACATTCATTAAGTAAATGGGTCAAATCCATCTCACTGTAAGGAAGCCTACTCTTTGTGACTGCCTATAAAGGAGTCTAGACAACTATTTTGGATGCTGATGTCTAAATTTGGACAGAGAAGTCCTATTCCAGAAGTTTTACAAAAGTTTAACCACTGTGAAAGAATGAGACTGGTTTTCCTCTGCACTTTGAAACATGGCTGTGAAGGTCAGTGTAGCGGTGATGTGCCTGTTATTGGTGCTGTGAAAATCACTGAAATATGACCAAATTGTAAATCTTTGAAATATAGTCATATGCTTGCATTTTAATAAGAGATTTAGACACTCACAGTTAAAATATCTGAAGATTAGTGCACTAACAAGCCTTTTAAGAGAACTGGGCTAGTAAATGGGACTCATCCCACTTAAATTTGGATGCTTAAAACTTAAACCTTTACCTCTGTGTGTGTTATGTTCTGATCAAACGTGATTCAAAGTGGTATTTGTGTTCCACTGACTAAAAAAGAGATTGGTTGATCTGCTCAGGTTGTACATGTTTTTTGTTAGATTCTATCCCATTTGCCAAATCCAAGCTCATAGAAAATGTCACTATTTTATAAATTCTAAATCTTTATATCTGCACATAGTAGTTAACTGTTCAGAAAAAGAAAAGGAAAAAGAGAAAGAGAAAGATCTCCAGGAGACAGTATTCCTCTTTAAGATTTTAATGTATTGAATCTCCTTAACTTACTTCAGTGAATTCTGAAATCACCTTGTGTAACCAAAAGCAGGTAAAAAAGAAGTTATGTATCTAAACCCATGGCTGAATCTATGAAAAACCTGCTAACTGTATATTGTTTTGCACACAAAGTAAGTAAATTTTATGTCAGAAACCAGCCTCCTTACTTCAGGGCAGATTGTGAGACACCAGTAACTAGAAGTTTTGATAGAATCTGACTAATAGTTGAAACATTCTTAAACTGTTACTACATCTTCGTCCCTTCCTCTCTCCTCCTCTTGCAAAGTTTTTATTTTTATTTTTTTACTTCAACCAACTTTGGATCAGGTTATCAAAGCAGACGTTCCATTCTCTGAACTAAACTTAGCTTCATAGCCATTTTATAAACATCTCTAATTTAAAAAGAGGGGTGAATTAGCAGAAATTGCTTGTACTTTGCAGAGGTATCGATATTCTGTGTTTCTATGAAACGTAATAACACACTTCTGGAGTCTTTCCTGATTCATCTCTATGAAAACATACTCACATTGTTCAGCTATAGGGCCTTTTCTGAGATAAGACTTCAGGACACTGGTAACCTATTTTATGTACTACTTCAGTGGTTATAAGAAAAAATACTTAATGTTTTATAGGTTGCCTTGTTGCTAGTTGACTGTGTTTATACGTCAGTAGAAAAAATAAAACCAAGAATTTCATAAAAACATTGTTACTAAGGACCTATATTTTATCCATTTGAATTAAACTGTACAATTATCGCTAAATGTGGTGTCCGTGTAACAATCATCATTATGTAAGGCTACTGATTGGAGTGATGTAGTCAGCTCAGTAGACCACCAGAATTTTTTTTCAGAGATACAACAGGTGAGATGGATAGAAGAAAGATTCTTCAAACAGCAAATGAAGTTTTCAGCTACTTAATCACAGAGGCCAGAACAGATGGATTATTGGTACTTATGCCAAAAGACATGTTGACATGGTGCTTAGGGACATGGTTTAGTGGTGGACTTCGCAGTCCAGGTGGTCCAGGTTTACAGCTGGACTCAATGATCTGAAAGGTCTTTTCCAACCTAAATGATCCGATGATTCTGTGATCATGGGTGTAAAGAATTTTTCCCTGGTTCAGACTCCTGGCATTTTGTCTCTCCTCCCAATCTCAAAGTGGCTAAAAGTTCTTAGAGTATATTGAATATTAGAACCTCAACAAAAATGCAAATAAAGGAGGATATTCACCTTTTTGAAATATTAGTAAGTATAATGAAAAATATCTCCTTCTGACCTCTTACCTGCATTGGGGCTGTCAGTGTCAGTGAAATATCTTCACTTCCAGATGGTGTTTATTTTCAGGCACACATATCAAATACAAAGTTTCATAGCTCTCATTATGGAAAGCAGGTAGCTTTTATTCATCTATCTTAGATGGCAACCCAGTCCTAGGTACATTAGTAAAATTTATTACTTATTTCTTATTTCTTCCTTATTACTATCACACAGAATAAGAGGAAACTTTCATTTAATCAAACTGATCTTGGATTAATATATTAGCTATTTATCTCCTGAGATTTAGGGATAAATTTGGAAGGAGACATGGAATTGGTTTAGTGTGGATTTATCTCTGTTCCCTTAGGAATATTTATTCACAGTCATCAGCTTTAGCATTTAAAAGCCAAGGGCTGAGATATTAAAAGCCAAATACACACTTAAAAAAAGGGGGACTCACCTGAACAATCAAATGTGTGAAAGAAAATTAAGCCAAAAATGATCTACAAATACACAAAAATTTTGGATTAAAAAAAAGTAGTTTTAGCTTTTGCTACTGAAGTTAAATGCTTTTGCCTACTAAGTGGAAATAACACCACGCCTCTGTACCATATTGAAGACTGCTAGCATTTAGGTTATGTTGCTTAAAATCAACTGGTGGTAAAAGCTGGGCCATAATCATCTGACAGATGTACAAAATAAGAACAAATTCTTCTAGGAGTTTAATAGTTAAACACTTGATAAAAAGCTATTTCCTTTAATAACTAACTAGTTTAGGAGTTAATTTAAGGAGTTTACTCCTTAATTTAAGGAGTTAACTTTTTAGGAGTTAACTTAATTCAGAGCCCACTCTCAGTTTATTAATAATACCAGTCAAGACCTCTATCTTTTTTCTTTTTTTTTTTTCCACTTTGGAAAGACAGTAGCTTCTGCTATATCATTGCTATTATTTTTCTGTTTGTTACATTACATAGGACTACCCACTTAAGCCCTAAAGAGTTGAGAGTTTCCTATTTAATTTATTAGTATCCTCTGTAATCTATAAATAGATGCTTCTTTATTTCAGGATAAGCACAAAAAGCAAGGGTGAACTCTGTAAGGGAAATAGGGGCAAACCCTCTAGTTTTGAATTACATTGACATGAATTATAAATATACTATAACAAGACATTTCTTTTTTGCAGGTTTCTAAGCTAAAGAATTGCAGCTCAAAGTGCAAGCTTAGAAATAGGCAGTTTGGGGAAAAAAACACTGCAGTGGTTTAGTCAGCTTTTCCAATGTACAGATTGCAATATTCCAATGTATAGATTGCAGTATTATTAAGACTGAGTTTTAATCAATAAGAGTCAGCACTGCTTTTTCACTATGTACTAGCAAAACATATTCAGTGCTATATCAACAGGGATGATTTAGACAAGAAACTCTTCTCAAAAGTGTTTTTGCGTTCTGAATAGCTATAATGGTAGGTATTTCAAACTCTTACTTCCTTGTAGAGGTCTATGTATGGTTTTCCTAAACTAAAATAGTAGGGAAAAAAGTAATAAAGTTCTAAAATACATGTTTCTCAAATCTGCAGTTATCATGAAATAACAGATAATAATGCCTACAAGATCTGTTTGCAAATGAGAAAGTAAATAGGACCAACCTCAAGTGGTTCTTTAGATAATTGACTGGGCAGGTCCTCATATTACAGATATGTGAGTACCTCAGATTTCAGATATCATCTAATTTATTTAATCCAAGTTTATTCTGCTCCTTTGGATGTTATAGGTCAACTGGTTAGGCCTGTTGCGAGACACCTTTTACTTGCCGTAGAGAAATCTGCTGCTCAGAGTTCTAAACTTTATTTAATCATCTGACTCATAGTGCTATCTACTGTAAAATGTAGGGAGTTACATGAAAATGTTCTTATAATTTGTGGAAATGTTCCCATCTCTGGTTAAATGTGGAAAACTTGGAGTTACTGTATTTGTTCATATGTATTCTAGCTATTTGAGTTGCAGTCATGTGTATAAGAAATTACCGTTAGTAAGATCTCGCTTGCTTTTTTTTCTTTGTACTTTGTCTCAATTTCCTCTTCAGTAATTTTTAGAATTGTCCTTGTATTTTTAATTTTTTTTTGTTGTTCTTGTTTTCCAGTTGTAAAACACTTGTTAATAAAACATGAAAGACAAGAGGAGTATCATTAATTCTAGTTCTCCCTTCTTGGATTCATGTCAAGTCTGAAAGAAGAAACAAAAACAGCAAAGCATTTGACTTCAAATTAAGTCTTGATACGATGTGCTTGTCTCCTCCTTCTCACTGTTCATTATAAATTCATCCTGTTGAAATAAGAATTTTCATTTGATTTATATGTTCTTCCTAAAGGACTTCTAAAAGGGAAGACTAGGTTCGGAAAAGAAGTCTCTCTTCTCTTTTGTATCAAGAGATTCCAGACTTGTGTTTCTTATCTGCTAGGAGAAAAAAAGAAAAACAAAAACCCACCTCTGAAAGTGGAGGGACTCTGCTTCTTTTGTTTGTGTCTTTCTTTGGTTTGTTTGTTTAGTAAATCCAGGAGACTGGAAAGTTCCTCAATTTCTCTTTAGACTGGACACTGGTTTTCATAAAAAATGACTGTAAGTCTGATCCTCTGTGTTCTCAAGGCCTCAATGTTCATCATTTACAGACATAGAAACAGGACAAATGAGGTGTAAAATGCTAACTAATTAGAATGATTACAGAGTGTAAGCTTAAAATGCTTTCATAATGATGCTTTGCATTATACACAGCGTTAAGGAGAATCAAACTCTCCTAAATTGCCTAAGAATAGCTTGTGTCATTCTTTTCATCTTCAGAAAGACTTCACTCCTTCTGGCAGCTGTCCCAACATAGTGTCTTCTCAACTTTCAAGCAATTTCAGTAAGTTTAAAATATTTTATTTCCTTTCTGTTACTTATCTTCAGTTCTTCCCTTCCTCTCAGCAAGAGGCCCGTCAGCTTAGGAACACTGTTTGGATTCTCATCTTTCCTGATTTTCAGTTTCCGTTTCAGTTTCAAAGTACAGGTTCTGCTCTTCACAGCACTGGTTTCATCACCTCTTGCATGTCCTGCCCTTTTTCTCAGAATAGTATGTCCAACAGCCTTTTTTCCTCTCAACAACTTTAAAATTCTAGTTTCACAATCTCAAATAATTAAAAATAAGCCCTTCTTTGTTCCTTTCACTTCTAGAAGATATTTTTGGATAATGAATTTTAACAATATATTGAAATTAAGCTATTGATGTAATTTTGGGGCTGTCCAAAGCTGGGACATTAAGCAGTCTTCATTGCTGAAATGAGCTCATCATTTCTCAACCTCCATACGGGTACTAACATACTCACCAGAGAAAGAGGGTCCTTGCACATCCTTAAATGGTTTCTCTAAGTCAGATCCCAATTTGGCAAGGTATTTAAGTAAATATTTGAGTCTTATTGACTATAGTGCTTAAGCTGTTCTCCCAAAAGCTAAGACTTCAATTCTATTAAAAATTCAGACTGAAGTGAAACTTGCTACTTCTTCCCAGCAAATGGATGAGATAGCAAAGAAATTAAGTAAGTCAAGGTGCCTATAAATGCTTAAAATATGATAAATAAGGGTTTGAATTGCTTAATTAAGGTGTTTATTTTTACATATTATTTGTGGCCCCATTGCTTCACTTATGATTATGATTGCTGAAGTAGTTCGCTATTCCATTTTATAGTATAATGCCAGGGTATGTGACTTCCTGTGTACTTAAAATGCATATTGAGGAGCAATACGCCCCAGGGAGTATTTTCATATACTAGAAATGGCTGTCTATATCTGATAAACTGCTTAGGTTTGAATAGTGGAGCAATTTCCTTGCCCCCTCGCCCCACCTCAAAAGGACCAAATACACTTTGTATAGTTTAACTAAAATAATTTCAAGGTAGATTAGAAGTGTAGGCTGCTTTAAATGAAATTCACTTTACAAAACATCCAAGAGATTTAAACACTGCACAGATCTTGTAATTCTCTACACACTAGTAAACTTTAATTCTTCTGTTCTGAGAATTTGAAGTCAATGGAGCACCCTTTACAGTTATCATAGTGAGTAGCTAGTACTCAGGGCTAAGCTACTGTGTGGCTGTCACCACAACTAATATGCGATACGTAGTGCCATATATCTGAATTTTGACAATGGATGCATTTCTAAATCCTAGGAAAAGGAATGAGATGATTAATTATAATTCATAGACTGTATAATAGATTATTTGGTTTAAATGGTTGCATATTTGAGGATGGAGGCCTCAGCTGTATATTAAATACAAAAAAAATCACCTATGAATCCTATTTATATTATTACTTCAAGACTATGCGTTAGGAATAATATATAACAGAAAATCTCCTGCTATGTTCTTTCCCCCTGAAAATTAGTTCTGTGAATTCACAGTGAATAAATCACTCAGACACTTGGGAAAAAAAGTTCTCTTTTAATATTGTAAATGCGATCAACAAACATAAAGTTCCCCATGTATGGAGAGCTTGGGTCAAATATGCTGGCAATTCAACTATACAGCTGTACAAAAACTGTTGCAGCTCATTGATGCATGATTAATGTTAATCTTTTATATAACATATTCTAAGAGAGACATGAAAAAAGCACAATGATCAAAGGCCCACTTCATTCTTATGTTATTACTGAAGTTTAAATGTTATTGGAATAATAACTCAGATGCAAAGTAAAAATTAAGTTTCTTCCCATTACGACCTCTTTCATATTGACAATTCTAAGTTACCCATCTGTTGGGCATTATCTCATACTAGAGAAACCTCCACTCCCCACTAATTAAACTAAAGCCTTATTGTTATTATGTATTGGAGTTCTGTTTAAGACTGTATTATAAGGTGGTGTATCCAGCTCTTGTTTAAGACATAAACCAGCAGTTTTGCTCATAGCTATTTCAGCACTGTATTTGTAAGAATTAACTGGAGCTTTAAAAAAAACATTTAATTTTATACATATTATGATTATTTCTGATTTTAGATGCAAAACCAGGTCCTGATCATGTAATTGGCTCCACTCAGGCTCCATCTTTATATTTTTTCCAAAGCTTCATTTATTGCCACAGGGTAATGGTCCAGCTATTAATATATGTTGTTCCATGCATCTAAATTCTCACTGGATTTGTAAAAGGCTAGACACATACAAAATCATTAGATCTATGGAATGTATAACCTACATACTTTTTTTTTGTTTTAAGAGGGGAGGGGGAATTTTATTTTGCTCGAAGAACAAATGACAAGGATAAGACAGTAGGTAAAAAGTATTGGTATTCATAAAGAAGTCTATAGAGTTTCTAAGAATAAGCCTAAACAAGAACATGACATTTGCATAAGCAAAATAGAATGTAAAACTAGGTGCAAAACAATTTTATTTGTATGCTGTTGAACTGTAAGGAGAAAGAAAAAAAGAAAAAAAGACTTCTCTAGAATTCTTATGTCCTGCTATGCTGCTGTTGCATATGTCCTAATGACTTGGCTGCCTCATTTAAATGTTTGGTGAAGTCAACATAAGAGAAACAATGGTGCTTAGGCCCAGAATTTATAATGTGTCTTAACAAACTTAAAAACTGTTCTGGAAAAAATAGAATTCAACAGGGACAAGCACAATGGGAGAGAACGAGTAGCTCAGCAAATGCAAGTGAAGAAACAGCTAATCAGGAAGTAGTTAAGCAGAAAAGCACCTAGGCATTATTGTGACAAGGCAAATATGATTCTACAGAATCACGCTGTTGCAAAGGAGTCATCATATTGGGATTTCTGAATAAGACAGGAACTTGAAAATGATAATAATAGTCTTTTCTTCCACTCAGCGCTTAGGTTATGGTCTTTTCTGTACTCTATACAGGTCTGCACACTGTAATGCAATGATATGGACCAATTCAAAACACTCTAGCAAAAGCAGTTATGACTCTGAGATGCTTAGAAATAGTCTGGAGAAGGGTAGGCTGGTGGGGACAAGAGATAAGCACAGAATCAAAGAATGGTTGAGACTGGAAGGGACCTCTGGAGGTCATCTGGTCCAAGCCCCCCCTAATCAAGCAAGGTCACCTAGAGCTAGTTGCCTAGGACCATATTCAGACAGGTTTTTTGATATCTCCAAGGTGGGAGACTTCACATGCTCTCTGGGCAACCTGTGCTGGTGCTTGGTTATCCTCACAGTAAAAACAGTGTTTGATGATGTCCAGAGGGAACCTCCTGTGTTTCAGTCTGTACCCGTTGTCTCTGGTCCTGTCACTGGACTCTACTGAAAGAGCCTGGCTCCATAGATAAGATCCTCCCTGTGACATCTCTTCTCCAGGCTCCAGTTTGATTTTTCTCAGCCTTTCCTCATATGGCATGGCTCCAGTCCCTTCATCATCTCTCTTCATTGGACTTTTTCCAGGTTGTTCCTGTGTCTCTTGCACTGAGGAGCCCAGAACTGGACACAGTACTTCAGGTGTGGTTCCACCAATGCTAAGTGGAGGGGAAAGATCACCTCTCTCAACCTGCTGCCAACATTTCTCTTAATGCATTCCAGGATGCCATCAGTCTTCTTTGCCACAATGGCACATTGTTAGCTCATGTTCAACTTGGTGTCCACCAGGACCCCAGGTCTTTTTCTGCCAAGCTGCTTCACAGGTGGTTGGACCCCCTGCTATACTGGCACATGGGGTTGTTCCTCCCCAGGTGCAGAACTTTGTACTTGCCTTTGTTGAATTTCATGCAGTTCCTGTCAGACCATTTCTCCAGCCTGAGGACCCTCTGGATGGAAGCAAGATCCACCGGTGCATCAGCCATTCCTCCCAGTTTGGTATCATAAGCAAACTTGCTGAGAGTATGCTCTGCCCCATCATCCAGATCGTTAATGAAGATGTTGAACAAGACTGGAGGCAGTATTGACCCCTAGGGCACACTTCTGGTTACTGACCTTCAACTAGACTTCATGCTATTGATCACCACCCGCTGGACCCAGCCATTCAGCCAGTTTTCAGTCCACTTCACTGTCTGCTCATCCAGCCCATACATCAACAGCTTATTTACGAAGATCTCACAGGAGACAGTGTCAAAGGCCTTACTGAAGTCTAGGTCAGTGATATCCACTGCTCTCCCCTCATCCACCAAGCCAGTCACTTAACTTTAAAAGTTTATCAAGTTGGTCAAATATAACTTTGCCTTGGTGAATCCGTGCTGACTACTGCTAATGATTTTCTTGTCCTTCATATGCCTGGAAATGGTTTTCAGGATTAGCTTCTTCTTCATCACCTTCCCAGGGACTGAGCTGAGGCTGTCTGGCCTGGAGGTCCCTGGGTCCTCCTTCTTGCTCTTATTGAAGAAAGAAGTGACATTTACCTTCCTGCATAAAATATCTTCAGATGGTCAGAAGATGGTTTTAGAGAGAGAAATAAACTCATCTCTATGTCCTCTGCAGGTAAGAGGAACAGAGATGAGTGTCAAAATTGCCACAAAATTGTTTAAGGTGAACATCAACCATTTATAACAATAAGGATTGCTAAGTCATTAAAGCCTTCGTGGGAAAACTGTAAATTATGGCAGACTATTGGAGAATATTGTACACTGTATCATGTACTAACACCAAATAAAATCAAATAAAATAAAATGCCCAGGTCAAGCATCTGTATCCAAAAGTATTCAGACTCAAAGAAAGTTTTTGTTCTTTTATGGCTCTTAGTAGCGTTATATTTTAGGCCTTTTTGTAATGTAATACACTTTGGTGTATCTCAAACAATAAAGTGAGTCAACATGTAAGTCTTGAATTAAGCCAAGTTGTTCAAATATGAGGTATTAATTCCAGAGTTAGGGGATGACATCCAGAAAGCCTCTAGACATTCCTGCCTAAGACCTATCAGTGAAGTCATTAGATGATCCCATCTTGCCAGACAGTAAGGAGAGAGAAGAAAACTGTCAGACGTACAGACTGATGAATTTCTATGTGAAACATCATGCCTACTGTGTTACACAGGCTAGTGCTTTTAAAATTAACAACATACAAAAACTGTATGTCAAAAGCTCAAAACCGTCATCAACTAAAAGTTCAATTTTATATATGATCTATCAAACTGGCATGCGGATGTAACCTATGGCTCATTGTCTCCCTCAAGTGGATAACACAAGAACAGGGATTTATTTCTTCTAGCCAAAGATTTTTTTGTTGTATACTCCATCCTGCTTTGACTCATTCTTCTGTTTGAAGGGACAATACATGCAACTATCTTGACCAGGAAGATGAGTATACAGGATCACCATTAAAAGCTGCAACCAACTATGAAGAGCCGAAACTTGGGAGAATTTTCCTTGGCCAAACTAAGGACAACAATTTCTTTGCCCATGAGCTGTACCAGAAGTCCTTACATCATAGCAGTGGGACGTAGATTTCCTGAAAGACCACTGAGTGTTGTTCACGACTGCAAGAGGATAAAAAAATAAAACAGTGGCTGGCAGGAAGAACAAAACATTCGTCTGCAATCTGAAGTCCCAAAAGTTTGCTTCAGTGTTTTCTGCAGCAGGGCACAAGCTGTGAACCACTCATCTTGAACAAGTGTCAGTACTCAGATTTGGGTCATTAACCTGGAAAGAATTTGCTTAGGGCTGTTAAGCCTCAGCATCCAGAATCCCTAAGAGGTTATCTTGATTGGATTTGGGTCTTTGTAGATCTGACATTTTCAAAAAATTCCATGGAAACTCTTGAAAGATCTTAAATTCTGTCAGTGTTTACGTTATCATAGCTGACCCAAATTGAAAGATAAAGCAGGAAAAAAAAAAGGGTATGAAATATTCAGATGTACTGAGTACTAGTGATAGATTTCTGTGGGAAAAGAATTTATCTGTCATCCCTAGGTAATTTAATTTGGAAGGCTTGAAGGTATTAGGCTACAAGTTTACAATACTTCTAACTTCAGGGTGTAAATGCACCTAATGAGGTGGGAGTGTGATAAACCCAAATTATTTAATTATATATATATAAAAATAATGCTGGGAAACCCAAACAAAACCAAAATCCATTCTCACAAGGACCTTTGCAAATGTTTTTACTTTTTAATGGGGCAAAAATCTTATTTGCACTTATAAAGCTTGTTTTAAATCACTGGTAAAAAGATGACACATATTCTTACTTTATAAAGTTATCAACAATAAAAAAATAAGCAATCAAGCAAGTTTGGTTTTGGTTTTGGTGTTTGTTTGTTTTTTCTTGTTTGTTTTTCTCTTTTTTTGGTGTTTTTTTTTTTTTCCTTGTAAGAGCCCAGGATTTTGTATGACAAATTCTCTGGTGTAACTTATTTTGAATATTGACAAACTGGGCCTATGGCTTCCTATATGTTTCTTGCTGGTGGGTTGTCAATATTGATAATGTTCAAAGTTCCCACAACGTAACTGGGAAGAAACATAACAAGAAACTTGGTCAGTATTGAATTTATGGAGGGTTGCAGTAGTCAAAGCCTGAGAAAAGAGGATCCCAGAGTGTCTTCCCATTATGTCACTGACTTGCAGTCTGATCTTAGGCTTGTTGGAGCTTCCTGTTCCAACTTTCTTCATTTAAGTAATAATGAGACAGATGCAAAGTCTCTAAATATCCCAAGCGATACGTGTTGATAACAGCACTGATGACACTGGGAACCTCTTTCCAGTCCGAGGGAGGACCTGATTCTGTGTAAACTGTTGTTGACTGAGGAAAGCATTGAGGGTTCCACGTCTGGACAGAAATGTAACCCAGGCAACAAGGGAAAAGACTGCATCAATGTAGTGGAGGTGAAATGATTACATGAGGGTATTACACAATCTATCTGCAATATTAGAACCATTCTGGGGACTGAAACACCACATCCCTTTTCGTCCCCTGCATTCCTTTCTCTCATCTTAAAAAGACACCTTTGAGTCATGTATTTTTGTGTTTGCCTTGTTCTGTGTTTGTGCTCTGGTCGGAAAACTGGATAGTAACAGCACAAATGCAGTCAGTGATCGAAGAAGAGGGACGGAATCACCGAGTCACTGCTTGCACAAATGTTTGCTCATCCGACCTCACACGCTTCCCACCCTTTGCCCACCAGCGGCGTAAACCCGCCTCGCCTTCACGGAGACCGTGGAGATCACTTGGTCACTCCCGTGGCGATCCCAGCGATTTCTTTCCCTCCTGCCGGACCCCACAGAACTCAGCTTTCCGCGACGTTGTCCCTCTCAGTTGTCCCACCAACAACCCGCTTACTCCTGGCGTGGCACCTCCTCCCCAGCTCTCTTTACCTCCTACAGGTGGCATGAAGCGCTTTGCTTTAGCAGTGCGTTTGGGTTTTGTTTTTTTTTTTTACAAGTGTTATCTCCATTACAGCTTCAGGCAAATGAACTGACTAATGAATTTTCTCGCGGCCATGGAAGTGCTCTGCAAGTAATTAAGGGATACGCTGCGGGGCCGATTAAGCTGCAAGTCACAGCGGCCAGAGCCCAATCGCGGCGAGCCCGTCGCGGTCTGTGCCGCCTGCGCTCGGCTCTACAATGGGATCATTGACTATTTATTTACTTCGCACAACAACTCTGCTGTTTACTTAATTATAGGAGCTTTTCAGTCACCAACCCCCACCAGCCTCAGCTCCAACTCTTCGGG
>VWZZ01005203.1:157402-183973 GCA_013399095.1 Psophia crepitans | reverse complement strand
TAGGGGGGTTGCGGGGGAAGCACCGTAGCCGCTCTGTGGCGATGGCTTCACACCGCGATGTCCCTTGACCAGGTGTCTCCGGGCACAGGCGGGCGCTGAGCTGGCGGACCCGGGCACTGCTGGGCTTGTCGGCTCCTGCCCGGGTCTGTCCCTCCTGTGGGGTAGACAAACCTGTCGCCTTTTTCTCTTCCTCTCCGCGTTGTTCGGCACCGTCAGAGCCGCCGCTGACCCCACGCTGGGGGCGGAGGGCTGGGAAGCGGGGGCGAGAGGGCAGGGGACTCCCCCGATGCCCCCCGCCCGGCTCCCGCCGTTGCCGGAACTGCGGAGTGGGGGTCCTGGGCCGGGATCAGGGCAGCCGAGCCGACAGCCTTGAGGATGTGCCCTCAGCTCTCCTGGGGGAGCGGAGGTGAGAAATGGGCTCTAACTTCGCTAGAGTTGTGGGTGGACAGCAGTCTCTACTTCCGCGAGGTCTCCTCCTGCCCNCCCACCACCCAGCCGGAGTGGGGGTCCTGGGCCGGGATCAGGGCAGCCGAGCCGACAGCCTTGAGGATGTGCCCTCAGCTCTCCTGGGGGAGCGGAGGTGAGAAATGGGCTCTAACTTCGCTAGAGTTGTGGGTGGACAGCAGTCTCTACTTCCGCGAGGTCTCCTCCTGCCCCTACCTGGCCCCCACGGTACGGCGCAGCCAGTCCCCCTTTCGGCTTGTCGGCAGCCTTGTCATTTATTTCTGAACAAATTCTGCATTCTTTGGGAGAACAGTCATCGCTAACCCAGCCAGGGCGCTGACACTCTCTGTGTAAAGCAAGAGACATCCCTGCCTACGGAGTGGAGGCATGATTGCAGTGAGCTGTGTGCGCACTGAGAAGGAAGGAATACATTATAATGAAAACCTCTCTTCACGTTTTGCTTAGAAACTTTTGGGGAGTAGAGCATAGAAAACATTAAACATCCTCCTTCTCCTCCCAAAATCTTTCACAGCTTCTCCAACCCCCAAACTGAAGGGACGAAAAGCTGATCTGTAGATAACGTCAGAAATGTTTGTTCTTTCTGCTTAAAACCTGCTGGGAAAGTGCATTACTGTGATAGCCAAAAGTGCCTGAACAAGTTAAGCCTATTGCATACCCAGTTCGCTAATTAGAATGCACGTCTTTCCACTAACTAAAAATTAATTACCATCTTAAAATGTCATTAATCATCGGTGCAACAGAAACTTGGTTGTAAATTTGGACTGAGCTAATAACAGACAGAGTAGAACCTATGGTTTTTATAGCTGGTGGGAATGAAGTGCAAGTGGGTTGCAATGTGTTTTTAAATTAGAATATCAACATTCATTTGAATACTTTGACAAACGTTTAAAAAGGGAGGACTGTGTTACTGCTTTGTCAGCAAAGCTGCAATACCTGTTTCCAGAGACCTGGAGAGGCTGGTCAGGTGTTGCGGTAAGCTGTGGCTCACCTCACACCAGATTGCAACAGCAGGAGGACTGTGGTGGCATGTGAATCTGAAGCATTTGCAAGGATTTGACAAAAAATGCCCAAGAAACAAAGCTTTGGGGACCACATGTTATACACATACTAAATTTATACCAGTTGTTGTTGGGAGAGGACAAAACAGTAGATTAAGTGATATAAAAAATCTTATCATTGGTTCTTAGAGACACAGCAATGACCTGAAAATGAAAACCATTTTCTTTTTAAAGTAATATGGTAAAACTATACATCCCAGTAGGTGGCAGCTAGCTGGAACTGGGTTAACTTTTAGTATGATAACAGCACATGAAAATACGATCTGAAGGAAAAGATGCCTGACATAATAAGGTAATGAGAACCACATATCTCCTGTTTCCAAAAGAAACAGTAAGTACATAAGGTCACCGTTTATACTTGACACATACCTAAAGAACTTGATAGGCTTTTATTACCCAGGAAAGATTTAAAGGCCCCAGATTGTCTATTCCTCTTTCCTCTCCTATAACCGGAATACTAGTTCTCATCTCAGCTTCCCTTGAACATTGTCCTTGTGTTACTACCATGTCTAAGATAGATGACCAAAATGTAAACCAAATCAAAACGCGTATCCAAGGAATTGTATATGTCCCAGCTGCTGATCACTGAAGTGTAGAGGGCAGTTTCATAAAGACTTTAATCTGAAAAGAACTGTGTGACAGTGGTGACAAGCCCCCAAAACACAAGACCAGCTCTCCAGTAGAACATTTTATTAGGGATTTTCAGCGTTTGAACTGTATATCTTACAGGGAAGGAAATGTGAAAGGCATTAAGAAGACATACCTGCTTTCATATTGAAATCATTCTGGAAGGTGGACAAGAGTATCTTTTTAAAGGCTACCCTTCTTTTTCCCTTCCTTTCCCCCAGAAGAAATGAAGCTAAGGTCCAATTAACAGAAAAGGTGTCTAGGGTGGTGAAGTCTGAGGCTTTAGTTAATTATACAGTCTGTAAGTGGTCATCAGTCACCAAACATACAGTGAGTTCTAAACATCTGCTCTCTTGCAAGATTTACTTTTTGATAAAGAACTGATATTCTTGAGAAAAATAATTCTGCGTTAATTACGATTTTCCTCCAAGGTGGGAGCTAGGATTTGAAAGAAGGTGGGAGGGATGTTAACACAGAGCATTAAGCGATAGCAGATGAGGAGAGCGGTACTCCTTCTGAACCCATAAAATGCCATAAAATAGCTGGCCAGCTAACATAACCGAGGGTGCAATATATGTGTTTAAAGAAGCCGATAACAGATTTGAATTTCCTTTCCGTGCTGAGAAATGACTGGAAGGGAGAGCGAAGGCGTTTTGACACCTCGAGTGCCCGGTCGCGTAGGCGCGGCGGCCGCGGCGGCGGGCTGGGAGCGCTCTCCGTGGTGCTGAAAGGAGCCGCGCCGGGCGCTGTCCGCGGTTCCGAGGCCGCAGCCGCCGGCGGCGGGATGTTGGCGCGGGGGGAACGAAGCTCGGCTTCAGTCTGAGGCACGCGACCGGGGGCTGCAGGCTGGGCTGCTGAATGTTTAATAATAAAAGGAATTAATCAGAAGTTATTTTATGATTCCAGTTATAAACGCCTCGGTGAGTTAGGAGCTCTGTTGGGCTTAGATTACAGGTAGCGGTATTATTTTCTTTTTTTCAAGAGACCTTAGAAAATCAGACTGACAATGGGAGTCACTTTGCCCAAAGTTTTTGTCTTGTCTAACCTGCTAAAGCTGACCATGAATGTTATATTTTCAAAAGTGCTTATCAAAACTAAATTAAATTTTTTTTAAAAAAAATCCGTTTAGACAGGAAGCTACATCTGAGCATTCACAAATTAAAAAGTATATGCAGATGCCTGATGTCCTTTATTTCAGCAGCACCACGGGAAAGAGGAGGGAGGCAAAGAACATTCACAATATTCACTTTGGTCCGTTTTATTTCTCCTTGTACTAAGATAAAATATGAACGGGTAAAAGAGAATAAACGAAATAGAAAATACAAGAAAAAGCATCTCACTGCATTTGTACTGGGAGATATTCTAAGTGTGAACTGAAGGAGTCGCTAGATATCCTTGCTTTTAACACTAGGTGTTCTTTTTAAAGTGCTCCAATAGTCAAATCGTCTGATTGAATTCCCTGCTAGACTGCAGAACTAGCCATTCATGATACTTATTTTTGACACTGCAGTTATGCCTCCATCTTAAAGGAAAAAAATCAATGATGTTTAATAATCCCCTCTCATAATGTATTTTTCTTTTCATCTGCATTTTACAGTGTTTTAAGTAAATGTGTGCAGAGAACATCAGTAAGCCATAGTGATAAAAAGTTACTGTGAATTACTAACACTTTTAGAAATACAGAGCATCAACATTACAGGTTATAATTTAAATGTTGCTTCTACTTATCTTCATGTCCACAATACACAGATGTTATTTAAGAACAAACAGCAGCTCACCTCTGCCATGCTCTACTTCTGATAGATTCCATAGAGTGTTCTCATTAGCTTGGCATCATCGATCTTTATTTCTGTAAAGTCAGGTTTATTCTGTGTTCATCTGTATGTATCTGTGGGAGCAGTCTCAGTGATATTTTCTCTAGTAATAAAAGGCAGGGAGGGAGATAAAGGAGACAAAAGATGTCTGTAGGCAGAATGTAGAATAAAATTAATTCATTTTCCTGGTGGGGAATCTAGAAATTATCTTTTAATATTTGTAATAAAGCTTAAGTAGGTTCAGCAAAAACATCACTTAGATTGCAAAGTCTGACAGTCCTGGTTCAATGTATTTTAATGGATACAGGCACACAACTACTTGTATTTCCAAGGAAAATCTGAAGTAATCCACAGAGTGACTTTATCTTCTTTGGAACACCTGGCCAAAAGACAAAAGTCTGTGACTGAATTTGCAGATGCAAACTCAGTATCTCATTATCAAACTGGGAAGTGCTATTGTTCTCACTGAGGACTGCAAAATGACAAACTACATGGATCTCTCAGTACAGGGAGGAACAACAATATTTCTATAATATTAGAGTGAAAGGAAAGCAGAGTGCAAAACAGGAGAGTAGCAGAATGAAGTGCAAAACATAAACTAGTAAATTCACAAGTTCCTGTCTTTTAAGCAACATTGCAATTTCAATGTACAGGTCTGTGCATTCAACAAGGCTGTTCTAGGGCTGCCGACTCCTGTTTACCTTGCAAAAGCAGGCTGATGCTCCGTAATCACTGGGTCCGGAGCAACTTCCTAAGGACAGTCAGTATACAAGCCATCACATTTACCCTATTTCATGCACTAACGTGAGTAACACTTAGTGAATGTAAATACCATGATTTATTTTTTTTTAAGCATAAACGTTACTCTGATAACCTGCATGACTTTATTGTCAGCCTCCTCTTTCACAACTCTAAAGCTAAGTGATTTCGACCCAGGCAGTGAGCTATTAAAATGCGTGAATTGATTTTTACACAAGCGATTCCTTTCTCCCCTATAGCCCCCTCCTCCCCGCTACAGACCCTTATAGCTATTGTTCAGAACAACTGAAATACTAATAACAATTAGCAGCATGTAAATAAACCCGAACTGTTTGGTGGGGTGGGTTTGTTGTTTTGTTTTTTTTTTCGTTTTTTTTCTTCCCTCCGACAACGTTAGATCAGATCGGTTGCATAATAGAAATTGGGAAGGCTGTCTGGCAGGCAGCCTTAAGAAGAGAAGAGCTATCTCAATTTCTCTCACTTAATCTTGGCTTCGCGTCAGAAGCTGTGCGGCAGTGCAGTAGAACGGGAGCACGGTAAAAGCTTCGCCAGTAAAACGGCTGGTGCTCATTGACTCTCGCTATGTGGCGATACCTCAGCGGTTTCTCGAGCTGGATTACCTATTGATTTTCCTCCTTTCTTGCCTCCCAGGTTTACTCGGCTGGACATTGTGTGTGTTTGGATTTCTCAAGGATTCTCCCCCGACTAACATGGATGTCCCACCATTCCTTGCAGTTGAAGGTTGCTCCTTGGCGCAGTGAATGAAGAACATGCAGGGATTGCTAATGGGTTTGGGAAGCGTAGACTCTCTCCTCTCTCTGTGACCATGCCGTGATCGTGTCTGAGGGCCATCAGTTTACGTATCCTCATTCTCACCCTACCGGGAAACCTGACGGCTTAGAAGGGGGAAGTAAGGCAGCGCGTGTGTGCATAGAAACATCATGAAGATTATTTCCCCTATTCTAACTAATCCAGTCTTCAGATGCACCATTAGACTCCTTCTTTGCTTACTGTGGATTGGATATTCTCAAGGAACCACACATGTATTAAGATTTGGTAAGATTTCCCGACACTTTATTTCATTGTGCATATAAGCTTGAATACGTAGGATTGACTCAGAAGGGGGTGCTGGGGGGGGAGCCGGAACGTGCTACCGGAGTCAGGCACCGAAGTCCCTCTTTATTTTGCATTCGGAGGGATGGATTGCTGTGGCGCTTTTTTTTTTTTCCCCCCTGTCGCTGCAGCTCATTGTAGCCGTAGTAACGGCACGATGATGATGATAATTATAATAACAATGGAGAGAGAAATGACTCGCAAACGCGTTTGCCTAAGGCTCTGCGCAGCTTGCGTGGCTTCCTTATAATGTACCTTTTTTGTTCCCATAGTAGTGGAAAGCATAGCTAATGCGGTGCTTGATCAGTTAAAAATCTGTCAACTAGTTGCTAAGTTTCGGCCGCCCCTCTCTGGTCCACCCGAGTCGATCCCCTGTGGGCGCGACGCTGTGATTTGAGACCTGGTTCCCCTTGAAGCCTCTGCCTAGCTGCTTGCCACTTCAGTGGCGCTTAGGGTTAGACAGGAGGTGATTTCTGTCTCGAGTGGTGGTGGTGAAAGAGCTTTTGCGGTACGTTTCAAAACCACAGCAAGGAAAGTTGTATGAGTTGTTGTTCTCACCCCCGCCCTCCTCCCAAAAGAAAAAAAAAAGACCAAACCAAGAGTCATAGATCAGAATAAAATTTCAAGGAGCGCAGAGCGATTTTACAGTTTAAAGGCTGTGCCAGCGGGACCACGAAACTGTGCCTAACCGCCCTGTCCGCCTGTGCGCGCGTGTGTACGTGTGTACGAGCAAGCAAGGGAGCGAGAAATTTCAGCCCTGCAGCCCCGATAGAAGTTTCGCAGCAAGGAAAGGCAGGACGGAGAGGAAAGTTAACCGCAGGTCCGAGGGGACCCGTGTGATCCGGGAAGGTCCTCCGGGGCGAGCCAAGGCGGGAGCCCCGCGCCCTCCTGGCCGCCCGGGCACTGCGGGGGCAGCGTAGCGCCCCGCGGGCGAGGCGCGGCGGGGAGCGGCGGAGGGTGCAGGCCGAAAGTTGCTTCCCCAGGCGAGCGGCGTCCGCTGTGCCCACAGACAGCATGGCTGGGGGGAGGAAGCGCGAATGTCCCCCTTTCGCCCCGACCGCGATAAGCTGTAGCAGCCGTTACATCCATCTCTGCTGGGCGCTGAAAGCTCTTGTTTTCGTCTGGGAGTAGTGGCTTGGTTTGTATCTAATTTTGTTTAAAACCCCACAGCCCTCTTGCACACACTTTTATGGAGAGGAGAAGGCGGGTAATGATTAAAAAGTCACTAGGTTGTACTGAGCTCGTGTGCTGAATTGCTAGTAGTACTTATTTTTTGCTTCCATCTGGTCTAAAGGTGGTGCTTAAGGCACGTTGCTCTTAGCAACCGTCTTCAGGAATGCTTGTTTCTTTGGACATGGCTAAACGGGTCTGTATATCATTGCGGGGTTTATTTTGCATTCAGTTTGATCCATAATCATGGTCGTGAAATTAGTGCTAGGGTTGCCTGTAATTTGGCACTGTCCGTCTGTCTGTCCTTCCACGAACCGGGACTCATGACCGGTGCCGAGGGTCGGTCTCCATGAATCAGAATTACTTTCAGGGGTAGCTATGTAAACAAACATCTTCCCGGCCACACCATTAGCAAGAGGTGAGCTTTCCTCCTTTAGATTACCACTCTCTCTGAACTGTTAGTCCACAGTATCTATAGAGATAACCCTGGAGAGCAGCGTTTTGGTAATGATTGGAATAATAAATAATCCCGAGGCTGAAGGGTGGTGCAGCGGGACTCCGGCGCCCAGCGACATGGTCGCTCTCGCATGCATTTTTCTAGGCTAACTTCCCTTCCCAACTGCCTCCTGGTCCCACGGTCGGTTAACGGGTTGTGCTCGCTCCATTGTTTGTAGCATCAAAGTATGAGTCCGCTTCTGAATCACGGCATGCTTTTTCTTGCCTTCCAAAGAATTGTCTCCAACCCACCTCTGAGCCTTAGAAGTAGGCAGGGAGCGGTTGGTTAGTTTATTTTAGTGTAGAAAGCGTTAGACGTAAGAGAAAGCAAGGAAGACTTTTGCCCTGCTCAGCCGGGCCTGTTGCACACCTCTGTTTTAAAGGGGTCTATATTTAGCCTAGTGCAGGTGTGGAGTGGAGTTTCTGACCGCGAAAGCGACCTCCCGCTCCTTCCCCAGAGGCTGACACCTCTGCCTCTGCGTGGGGTAGGACATTGCGGGGGGAGAGAAGGAGCAGCGACTGAACGCTTTGGTTATTCCTGAGAGGGGAATTCCCCGCCGTCCCCTCCGGGTTCCTGTGCTACCTGTCCCTTTCGGATGTCTTTGCGACCAGGAGGACGGGATGCCGTGCCTTCCCGTGGAGTCCTTCCCGAGGAGAAGCGAGAGCTGAGGAGATTCCCTCCAGAAGGCAGCTGCCAGCCCCCGCTCTTCTTCCTCAGCCAGCAGCGCTATGGCAACAGGGGAGAGCTTGAAGCCTGCCAGAGCTCCAGCCCCCGCATTCCTCCTGTGCAAATTAACCACTATGGATTCGCATTGTCCTTCCCACGGCTTCTCTCATTGTTGGGACTAGCCAGCATGTCCTTTCTCTCTCTCTCTTTCTTGCTCTCAAGCTACCTTTTAGCAACCACACAGGGAAGTCGAGCCGCCTGGGTTCTCTCTCAGATGCGGGGGGTTATTTTTGCCCACGCCTTATGGAGCAAACACAGGGAGAGGCTGGTGCGATGGCACAATTCCCTTCCCAGCGGCACTCACTTAGGCATTTGGGCGCCTGCCTGCTGCTGCTGGAGTAGGGGAACGTGGTATTTGGGCATCACAGCCGCTGCCCTTCCTAAATGACACCTTGCTCATGGGGCATGCGGCCAAGCTCTCTCGCTTGCCCTTTCTGAAGAGCTTCCCATGGAGGTGGTGGAGTCACCGTCCCTGGGTGTGTTTAAAGAAAGGTTGGATGCGGTACTTAGGGACATGGTTTAGTGGGTAACAGGTGGGGGGGGACGGTTGGACTAGATGATCCTTGAGGTCTCTCCCAACCTTAATGATTCTATGATTCCCGTAAGCAAGCCCAGGCAGCGCTGAGGGTGAGGCTTGTGCCCGCCATACTCGAGGGTTTCGAACGGGAAGAGACCTACACACTCGCTGCGGATGACAGGACAGGTCCCAGCTTCACGAGGGAGAAAAGCAGCAGCCTGGTATTTGTCTCTCCGCCGTGCTAAGTGTGATGGAAACCTTTTCCTTATCAATTGGCACCGTACAAAACCAAAATACGTGACCGCCGGCAGATCCGTTCCCTTACCGGGGATCACATTTCGTAGCTTCCCGATTCACTTCTCGTGTGTAAGAGCAGAGCTGGGGCTGCGGCTCCCCAGGAACACCAGGTAGCTCGGCAGATCCGCAGCCCGGCCGAGCCTCGCCGCCCCCGACCGCTGGGCACGGCGGGCGGCCCGGAACGGGCCTCAGCCTCCCCCCGGCCACCTTGTCGTAGGCCCCCTCGCTTCTGCCTTCACCTCCCTGGGGGCATCGCAGCGCTTTGTCCCGTGAGGCTGAATCAATTAGCCATTAAGAGCTGCTAACCACCAGTAACTGCTCACTTGTGTTTTCAGAAACTTGCCCCTTCTCCTTGCCCAAGGCGGTAAGAGCCCGGGATACTTAAAACCCCTCTTTTCTTACCTATTCCTACACCGGGCATGAATATCAGCTCTTTGAAATCTGAAGCACTCTAAAATACCCTCCTTTATTTCAATTGCCCCTTTCGGGCCTGCCGTGAGCGCTACGTCCTTCCTACAGCCCAGGCGTGAAGAGGGACCCGTGACCGGGAGGTGAAAGCGGTTTGGCCGTTGCGTTTTCTCATCCCCCCTCAGGTAACTCATTATTCGTGAAAGTGTGGTGAAAGACCACAGATCACAGCGGGGGCCCCACCGGCCTGATTAGTTTCCCCGCTTGGTGAGACACACTGTTTTCTTCAGCACATTCAAACAGAAGGGTAGAGAAAAGCGGAGGCCCCTGTCGCAGTCTCGACTTTCTGTTGCGCCGGAGTGGCCTGACTCCAAGCAGACGAGGAAGAGAGCCGAGTGTTGTGGGTTACAGCTAACCATAAGAGGAGGGAAGTCTTCCAGCTTCAAAGCAAAAGAAAGCCAAAAGAGGGATGGGAATACTTTTCAAGGAACGAAGGGAGAGTTTTGAACACTTAACAGAAACGTTTCGTACCACTGAATTTTTTTTTTCCTTAAAAAGCCCCACACCAAACCTTTACAAAGCCTAGCACTTTCCCGGTGCCCTCCTATTAATATTACTATTATGTTTATGATAATGTGATCTTTGGGACTGAAGAAAAAATGTCATTTCTCAACTCCATTGTGGGAACCCGGAGAGGGGAATTACTGCACACCGGAGACTTCTGTGAAGATTTAGCATGGGTCTGATCCAACATCTTAAGTGAGCTCCTTTGGCTCAGACAGATTGAGTTCATCTCCATAGGATTGTTTTTACGAGCTCGAGCTTGGCAAAACCAGAGAAGAGGCCGGCTCATCACGTCTACTGCTTGTGCAGTTGCCAGCGGCTGTCGAAGCACGTTTCTGGTGTTCAGGTGACCATTTTGACATATGGCATTTAAAAACAGCCAAGTCATGGAACAGCAGTGAGAGCTACCTCTGTGCAAAAGGGTATAGGACAAGAATTCAAGTGAAAAATACTTGCTGGGCCATCATGTAGAGTTTTCCTAGACTGGACTTGCAGTAGCTCTCCTGGATGTGCACTTTCTTTCCTTTGGATTTTGCACTGGCACACTTTTAGTGGAAGGGGGTAACCTTTCGGACTGTATTTAGGAAAGAAATGAGAAAATGTACGTATCTGATTTTAGTGGGGAGGGCAGTCTGCCTTCAGATCAAAAGCGCGATGAAAATCTACAAAATAAACACTTGTGGCAGCCCTCAGAGGTCCGTGGCTTGGTAATTCCAGTATTTAGAGCAAATGAAAATTTTACTGCCAAGGACAAGAATCTTTCAATATGTGTTAACATCCTCACGGAGAGGAGTTCAAAATCAGTCTTATAAACAACAACAGAAATCTTTGAAATAAGAGTAAGGTTAAGAGCCTCGGGAAGGCAGCAAGGAGGTGAGAAGCATTGTTATTGACTGGTCTAGATTAAACAGCACAGAGGAAGATTTCAATTTGATAACGTCACAGTCCTTCCTGTTTTTCTTTGCTGCTTCTGCTGACAATTTTGTAAGGTAATTAAATTGGCTGATTGAAGTCACAGTGGTCATGGGGCGATAAAGACCATTTGGATTTAATGGAATTTAGAAACAACGGTGCGCTGCACACAACTCTTACAGAACGAGAATTTTAATGACTCATTCAGGGTGCTGACTACATAGAACGTCCTGGACGAGTTTAATTGAAAGGGCAAAGCAGATTAGCTGTATACAGTCTTTATTGCACTAGATAGGGGAATTAGAATTATCCTTTTAAAAGACTCATTATTGCATTATCAAGATTTAATGTAGGTTAAGAAAGCTTTCATCCGTGTGGGCTTCTGGAATATCCCCAGATCCTTTCACCCAGTGTTTGAAACACCAACAGCCTTGTAAAAGGATTTTCACGCAATTGTCCGATAGATTGGATGCTGAGAAGTACAACTCGCTTCTTACTGACTGCTACTTGTCTTTTGAAGTGATGCAAAGTTCAAGTAATACCTCCCATTTAAATGTGGTCGCTGAATGAAATGGTTTCTGTCACCGGAGATAAGAAACCAGAGAAAAAGAGATTTTTCTAAACTCAACTATTAGAGCTTTTTTCCTTCTTTCTTTCTTTTTTTTTTTTTTATTTTTTTTTGTACAAAGAAAAAAACCCACCAAATATTTTGTAGTCATTGCAAATAATAGCAAGTCTTTGTCCTCTCCTTAATATATTTACCTTGTCTGTTTCTCAGTTTTAACCTTCATCCTCCTTAATCTCTTCCAGAGGAACAATTACTAGAAGTTCTGTCAATAATGCAAAAGAGAAGCTAGAAGGTGCCTTATTTCCATACCCCTCAGTCTGCAAGGCAAATTAGTGTTTCCCGAATAAGCTTTTTATAATGTTATGCTGTAATGTATGTTGGAAGATTAGATTAAACAATATGATTACAAAAAGTCATTATGCTGTCACATCTGAATTGGAATATGGAGAATCAAAGACCAGTATCATATTAATGGCTATAATTTTGTGCTTCCCCCCTCCGAATCTTTTGGCTTCCTTGTTGTACAGTAATAATAGTCTTAGATTTATATAGTGCCTTCAATTTAAACAGTCAAAGCTTTCAGGAATGCAAAGAGTGAAGAACAAACATGTAATGATCATTATTCCAATTACTGGAGTTCAGCCAGCTCTGGATGAACTAGATGGTATTGTAACACTATGTAAAATAGTAAGCAGAAGTTCAAAAAAAGTGTTCTTAATTTCATTAAAAGGTAATTCTTAACAAATTAAAACAACAAAACTTTTTTTTTTCTTTGGGCATAAATTAGAAGTGACCTATGGGCGTTGTGCTCGCGACTATTCTTTTTCCATTTCCTGCAGAGATACACTTGCATCAAAATTTGCAAGTGATTTGAGTCACTCTGGGTTCAGATTTCCTTGAATATTATCCCTGTGTAGCCTTTCCAGAATGCTGCTGAAACAGAGTAACTCATCTAGAAATGTATTCGGTAGCTTTGTTTGATGTTTTTTCAAATGAAATACACATCGTTAGACGACATATTTTTTAAGTGTTTCCATTTCTAGGTGTTTCTGCCTGGGGTATACAAAACCAGGTTCTTTGCTAGTATTGTGAATGGTACCTACAGTAGGGGTAGTTTAAAGCACAGCTATGCTATAGTCCTTAGATAACAATGTTCTGTTATCAATACATCAGAAAGTTAATTAATTTATGGCTTTTACAGAATTTAATCTTTATATTTGAAGAAATAAGTTCATTCACATTAGCTGCATGTCTATTTTTTTTTTGTATTTCCACTCCCAAACTCTTCTAAAAAACCCCATTTTATTGAAAAATTACTTTCTGAATTTAAAAGCCAGTAGAACTAAGAATGTTGAAAATGTCTGCCAATATGTTAGCATAACACCTCTCCCCCCCAATTCTTAGAGTCAGTAATTCTTGCATTAGACTTAGTAACACTCTCACAACATAACAGTCCATGGAGACCTTACTTATATGCCGTCCAAAACTGTTGTTCAGGAGACTTGATGAGCTTTTTAATTCAATCTATGATGGCTTTTTTCTCTTCTTTTCTTCTATCTTAATATTTTACTGTGTGTCTCTGATGTTTCCTAATTATATACACACTCTATCTGATTTCAATGACTGTAGCTAAATCTTACAGCACTAAATGATCCATGCTGAATTTTTACAGATGAATGGGAAAAGTAATGTTGATTTCTGGGAGGATAAAATAATTTTGAAAGAACAATACCTTTTTTTTTTTAAAACGTTTTCCCCTGAATAATTTGATCCATTCCCTTACTTTCTCTTTTTCCTTTTTTTTTTTTTAATAACTGAAATGAAAGATGATTATTTACCTATTTGAAAGAAGAACGTGTGTTTGAATGTTATTTTTGAATGTCGTTTTTGGAAAGTCTTTGCTTTTCCAACTTTCTGGGAAACTGCAAGAAGAAAATAAAAAAATTCTGGAAGGCCTCATCTCTGTCTGAAAACTAAACTTCTAGTCCAAGGCAAGTCAGGCCTCTGCAGTATTTGGAGACTGAAGGGGGCAGAAAGATTAGACGAGGTTGGCTTAGACTGGGTAACTCTTACAGGCTAGATGAACTGTGCCTGTCAGGGCATTAGCAGTATGCAAGAAGTAAAAGTGGATAGAGTAAGGATTTTTCTTTTCTTTCCAGGCTTTGAGTTTTATTACCACATACAGAACTCAGGTAGTAATTTAAAAGGGAAAGATAAATGTTAATGGCTCAACAGCTTCTTCCTGACATTAAAATGGAAAAAAATGCTGAAACAGAAACTGCTCACTATTCTGCTAAAAACTGACCAGCAAATGAGTTGTGCTTGTTTTCACAATAGGTAATTATAATCAGTCGTGTAAATAAGGACTTGTTTGTGAACATATGTATTTAACTGATTACTTACTCTATGGAAGTTTATTGAGTAAAGTTTATCAAGTATGCTTCAAAAGATGCAGAACTACTTCAGCTTTGGAAGAGCATGCCATCTTCACATTTAGCATTTCCTGTATTATTCCAGTAAAATATTTCAAATTAAGTGTCACGTTTCTCTGAATATAAAAATAGCTATTACTTTAAAGTGGTTTTTGTCATAAGGTAACTGATACTGAATTTAAAACACTTTTATTAAAATGCTCATTCATGTGCATATACACACTTAGTAGGTAATAATCTGGGTAAATTTATTAAGGATTACTTTATAATTGAACTTGCCATCCATTTGGGTTTTTGTTCTTCTCCGGGAGCTAAATATGTGCCAGCTATTTCAATCAGCTCAGGAGCTAAACATATATCAGCTGTATAAATGAGCTCATATTTATGATGTTATTTAAAAGTTACACAATTAAGACATGACTAACTGAACAGTCAGTAATAAAAATTATTACATTAGTAAGCATGAAACATTTACAAGAAAATCTGAGTCTCGTAGCTCACCATGGTCAAATTTACAATTTTTTTTTTTTTTTTAACATGTGAGAAAGTAATTAAAGCCCTGCCTCAACAGTTCACATTGTGAAACCTTGAAGAAAGTAGTTATTTAACATGGAAACCAACCAGATCTGTTCCTACCTGTATTTTCAGAGTCAGTGCTCAGTCACCAGCCAATACCCACTACCTAGATTGTCAGAGAAATAACATTCCTTGATAGTTTAGGGCTAAGTTGATTTGTGCCACTGTGTTTGCTTGTGGGCTGGGTTGTTGTTGTCTTTTTTTGCTTTTACACCACATATGCTATGAAATCTGTGTTTACTTGGTAAAGTTTCTTATATGTAGTTATTCACAATGACAATTTATGGATGGTAGTGAGAGAATAGTAATAATGCAGATGTATTAAAGGCAATCAGTGATGAACAAAGAACACATGAAGCAACTGAGAGGGATTAATAATAATAATAATAAATTAAAAGCGCTGTTTACTTACAAAGGCCATATACTACTGCGAAAATAATGTTTCTGTTCAGTTAAAACCAAAAATAATGATGGTACTTGGCAAAATGATCCAACAGTACAAAAAAAGGAAGCATAGCTTTGTTTTTTTAAGCTAAGCATTTACTCAGTTAAAACCCTTTACTTGTCATTGCATATTGAGTATAATGTTTACAGAAATGACAGAAACATAGTTAAATAATCTATTTATGCCCTGATTTGATCTTTTCTCAGCCTTGAAGGAGGCATACATGGGATCAGTTGAGGGGAAGTGGTAAGCCCTGTGCATGCTTCATCTGTAAGCAGCTGAGAGAAGAAAATGGAAATTTGTGAAAGATACATGTGACTTCCTTTCAGTACTGTTATATGTATTTGTTTGGATGTCCTTGAGAAGGAAAGACGGTAAAATATGACTGTTATTAAGGCTTATCTCTTCAGATCTCAGCAGACTCTATCATTCATGACATTCAATATGCCCACAGAAACTTACTGTGTGACTGTGATACAGCTAAGAAAAATGTGTCCAGAAATGCATTAAATCAGATTTCCTAATGTCTTTTCAAACCTACTTAAACAATGAAAAATCACAGTTAAAGATCAAATCAACATTAGCTAATCCCAACATCTTCAGTGTTGCCCAAGTGTGACCTTTTATGTCTAGACATTGGAGATTTCAAATTTAGCTATGCATTTGTAACATTCTGTGATCATTAATGTTCATTAAACATTGCATTTGTTGGAACTTAAGGTAAGACTATACCATATTCTAAGATAAACACTGTAGATTGCTTTTCAGAGCATTTTCCACTTTTTTGATTCATGGGAAGATGTTTGAGTTGGATAAAAACGTTGCATTTGTTTTGTGGGCACCGGAGCTCTGTTCACATTGATTTCCTTTACTCTCCTGACTGTCATCTTCTAGTTTCTAAGAAAGTTGCAACACATGTTTTTGGAAGCCTTTTTTTCCCCCCTGTTACCACAAGATATCCAAAATAATCCTTTCTACTTTGGAGTTGCACTGTTTACTGGTTTCTTATTAATCAGAACCCATCTGATGGTGATTAGGACAGAAAATTAAAAGCTCTTTCTCATCTACTCCACTCTGGATATATACTTACAAAAGTAAACAGCAATATTTTCACTAATCCATATTAAGAACAGATTATTGGACTTTTGATTATAAGTCCCTTTATTACTTACCTTATTTTTTTGGAAGCCATTTGAGAGTGACACAATGTCTTTGTGACTCGAACAAAGGAACTAGGCAGCAATCATCTTATGAGTACAGCCCTGTGTGAATGTGTGCACATATATTTTCCTGTGGTGGTGGCTCAAAAGCAGAGAAAAAAAAAGTGACATTAAGTCTGCTTTGCTGGGGTTGTCTTTAACATAAACTAGGAGAATTGCCTGAGGGTGCATCAGGGGTCTTTGATGGAAGGACTCATAAGGACTATCCATCTGCTTCCTGACAAGTAGTGTGAGCATAGGATAGCAAAGATCTGTGAAGGTGGCAGGATCTGTTCTCACATGGTGTGATCTTCATGAATATTTTCAACGTGGTCGTGAAAACAAAAAAATTTCAATAAAGAAGCTATAAAATTCAGCAAACCCCATACAAAGTCAAGCATATTAGTGAAGAAAACCAAAGATAATTGTTATCCTAAGAAAGCAAAACCAAATTATGTGAATGAAGCTATGGATATATATCACAGAATCATAGAATCATTGAATGCTTGGGTTGGAAAGGACCCTAAAGATCGTGTAGTTCCAACCCTCCTGCCATGGACAGGGACGTCCTCCACTAGACCAGGTTGCCCAAAGCCCCATCCAACCTGGCCTTGAACTCTTCCAGGGATGGGGCATCCACAGCTTCTCTGGGAAACCTGTTCCACTGCCTCACCATCCTCACAGTAAGAATTTCTTCCTAACATCTCATCTAAATCTCTCCTTTTTTAGTTTAAACCTATTCTCCCTTGTCCTATCACTCCCTGTTCTTGTAAACAGCCCCTCTCTGTCTTTTCTGTAGGCCCTTTTAGGTACTGAAAGGCTGCAATTAGGTGTCCCCGGAGCCTTCTCTTCTCCAGGCTGAACAAGCCCAAATCTCAGTCTGTCCTCGTAGGAGAGGTGCTCCAGCCCTCTGATCAACTTTGTGGTCTCCTCTGGACTTGCTCCAGCAGCTCCATGTCTTTCCTGTACTAGGGACCCCAGAGCTGGACGCAGCACTCCAGGTGGGGTCTCACAAGAGCAGAGTCGAGGGGGAGAATCACCTCCCTCGACCTGCTGGCCACACTGTTTTTTGATGCAACCCAGGACACAGTTGGTTTTCTGAGCTGCTAGCACGCATTGCTGGGTCACATGTGCTCTTATGCATTCAACATCCACCCTTCTCACCCAATTGTTGAGAATTTGGGTATGGTACTTATTAACACGTCAACTCAATTTGCCATGGAGCAACATTCTTGGTGTAAGGGAAATCTTCATTTAGAGAATGGATCTGCCTCTGTGTGAGACCCAGAGCAACTTACTTTCGCTATTGTTTTAAGAGGAGGTAATTAAGCCAACAGTACTGGGTGCGACTAGCAGTACAGAAAATCAGTAGATCATATTAGAGTTGATTTCTGCCACAGTTTAATTTCTTCTTAGCTGCATAACCTGAAAGTGCAACACTGCAACAAACCTTTAGGTATATCTTCTGGGTCTCCATTTTGAGGAGCCATTATATGCCGAGGATGAGCATACAGTTCTTTGGTGAGCAATTAGGGGAACTCCCGAGGAGACAAAAGAGTCTTTATTACTTCCATATCTGATTAGGCACAATTTCTGCAAAATCTTACCCACATGGATAACTTCACAAATATGGTTAATGGGTGGAAAGCCAGAAGGGATTTTACTTCCATGAATTGTCCTGTGAAACCATAACTGTTAAAAACAAGAAGCTGAAGGGAGTGACTAAATATGAACTTACATTTTAGAATTCCTTTAGCGCTGAAACTGAAGCAATTTTGTCTGCTTTGACAAAAAATAAAACTGCTGAAAACTGGAAAATACTGTCTCTGTTGTCACCCTAAAGATAGTTGAACTCTGTGAGATGAAAAATAGAAGGGGCTAGTCTATACGTTAACGAAATATTTTGCAGTTGGTGAAGATTATTGTGCTGTTATACAAAAGTATTTTCTACCAGGGCTGGCAAAGGACATGAGTATACCAAAATTTTGAGATGCCTTATGAGTTCTGAAATGTCCTATCCTATGTACAATAATTTATATTTGCAGTGATAGTGAGCTGGAAGTGCAGAGGATTACAGTGCTTTTACTTTTTAAACTATCTTCAGCTCATCCTTTATAAATAGTTCTCTTAATTAAATTTGTGATATTCTATGGAAATTAGTTGTCTTTCAATAGCATTTCAGATTTTTAAGAAACTCATTCAGGTTGATTTACATCACATGCAAGAGTTTTTGAACACAAAGGTTAAATCACAACTAGGACTAATATTTAAACTTGTCTAAAAAGTGCCAGCCTTGCTTGCAGTATATATTACATTTTAAAAATAATATTTCTTTCAGTAGCAAACATTTTACTTTTTTTTTTGTCTTACGCAAACACTGTGGTCAGTCATACAAACAGTAAGGAAGAAAGACAAAACTTTTCAAATGTGCTTAAGTGCCATTTAAAAAAATGTTTTAATTTAGTGTGCTTCAAATATCTGAAGTAATGGGCTTCAGACATAACTGTAACTTTTTTCCTGAACTGGGCTTACATGACTTTTCAATCACCGTCCCTGGAGACATTCAAAAAACGTGTAGACGTGGCACTCCAGGGCATGATCTAGTAGGCATGGTGGTGTTAGGTTGATGGTTGGACTTGATGATCTCGGAGGTCCTTTCCAACCTTAGTGATTCTATGATTCTATGACTCAAGACATAAATTTTTACCTTTTCCTTTATCAGAATTAGTGTAGGTGCAATCCCATCTTTCAGAACAAGAAATTATATTAAGAATTTCAAAATGCAAATGAGAGTTGGTAGAACTCTTTTAGAAGTAGTTTAAACATCACCTTCTTCTAATACAATACATTATTAGTAAAAGAACTGATAAAACTCTAACTATATTCTTATTTGAAGATAATCTTTCTAGAAATATAAAAAATAATGAAAAACAGAGAAAGAGTAACAAATGATGATTCACTTTTTTAGTAAAAGAATATTGGAACTGGTATGTTTTCATGAAGTTTAAAACAAATGAAAGGAAGTAAATAATAAATAAAAAAAATTTACATAATTAATTGCCAGGGAACATTCTGGTTCCTACCTCCTCACCAGTTGCATACATTTAAGAAGAAAGATCTCCACTGGACACTCTTGTTACTTCTGGTTCTCTGAGCCCCTAAGTAAGTAAGTGTGGAAGGTGGGAGAAATCAGAGTAAGAATTATTCCATGTTTCCTTTGTTTTCTTCTCCTTTCCCTTACATTTTGACTATTGGACTGTGTTGGATGCAGCATAGTGTGTGCTGGAAAAATGGTTCTTTTTCATGCTACTTTATGGCCTTTCTTCTGTTATATTCTCTATAATGTGCATAGTCAGATAATATAGAAAGTGATGTCACTGAGATACTGTGCTGTTACTGGAGATTAAGATAACAAAGGTTAAGAAACAAATAATACAGTTTTCCTATGTAGATGAAATAACAGGAAACCTTTAGATACTGTAGAGTAAAAGAGAATGTTAAAGTAAAAGTTAAATATGATTTAAAGAACAAGATACATAGCAAGGAAGAATATAGAATAGAAATGGAAGAAGGGAAAATATGCACTCTGTAAAGCAGTACTCAGTCCATGATGGACACTCAGCCTTGCAGTGGAAAATGTTGTGGAAATGTAGTTCTGGAGCAGGGTCATGGAAACATAGCTCATTTGTCTTTTTGCAGAAAGATAGCAATGAGAATATTGATGAGTATAGTGGCTAATGTATGTTCTTTTTTGAAATACAGCATCTCTAGGAAGACATCACGATCTCTGTAGAATGTTATTTCAGCATTTATGTAGAATAAAGTGTTGCTTTAAAAACTTGAAGTTATCATTGGAGATCTCCAGGTAAAATACTAAACAGAGTCTGGACAATTTTGCTTATTTGAGGTTTGTGCCAGCAGTGGAGCTTATGGCCTACTGAAATGAAGAGGTGGGGATGACGGCATTTCTAATTACACAAGCTTGTATACAACTTGTCAGTTTCTTGTATCACTTCTCTCAAAAGACTGTGTTCAGCCAGGGTAGAAACATAAAACAGTCTTTAGGAAACTTGGAAGTAGGAGTAATTTTATCTTATTTATTAAAAAACAAACAAACAAACAAAAGAAAGAATATTTCTTTCCTTCTGGACACTGATATTAACGATTTAGAGACAGGAAAAGTAATATGTTAAAAGCACAGAAACTAGAGAGCATAGTTTCATGCTATAATCAAACTCCGCTGCTGAGAAACACTACTGTGTCACAAGAAAAGAACTATTGGCCATTGTCAGATCAATAGATCACTTTCATCACTACCTCTATGGGAGAAACTTTACTCTTCAAAATGATCCTACAGCTGCCCAGTGGTTGTTGAGAGTCCAAAGACTGGGAGGACAATTGTCTCACTGGTTCTACAAAATGAAGTAGTATGATTTCATCTTTCAGTATCTTCATTGGAAAAATAATGAAGATGATGATGCCTTATTAGGGACACTCTGTTCATGTACTTTAAGCATTACATGTACAAAGACGTTAAAGACTTTTCATCCCCATGCCAAGATTCTTCATGTGCCAGTTTTCTAGGAATATTTCTTTAAACAAAATCAAAAGAACTACAAGTACAGCTGTATATGAAGCTAATGACACAATTATGAAATGATTCATTATAAATCTCATGAAGCCCTGCTCAAAAATCTTGTGTTATCTGTCTGATTTAGCTACTCTTGACATGAATCTCCCATCAGCTTGGTTGTCTGACTGGATACTACTCCAAAACCAGATAAATGTTGGCAATGACCAGACAATACCGAAGAGAGAAATTGCAATAATGTTAAAATAAAACCTTAATTTAAAAAAGCCACAGGTTTAAGTGAGTACCTTACCTGAATGATAGCCAGTGGTTCTCAGGAATCTACAAATGGTTATGAGCAGTTATTTGTTTAGGATGCTCTTGACTACTGATTTTTTTTTTTAAAATTTTTAAAAGAAAATGCTGGTAAATCATGTGCTACAACTGGATTTTATGTTACGTTTTACTCATGTATTTTGTTGGATTACAACTGGAAAGGTTACGTTTCAGAACTGGGTGCCTCACTTTTGTGTTACTTTCCTAAACCTTCTTAAATCTACCCTCATCCTGCTTAATAATAATAAAAAACTTGCAATTGCTAACAGTGCTAATATAAAATTCCTTCATGTACTTTGCAAAACATTGTAATTGCATTTTAGCAGTAGTCCTGATAGATCATAGGATTCTATATGAAATGATAGATAAGAAAAAACCCCTCACCCACACAGAAAATTAAAAAATTTCCAAATGCCTTTTTTACTTATGGAAATAGTAGACACATGGATACATATTGTCTGTGTCCGTCCACCCCCTCCCCCCCCATTAGTGCGCACACATTAGTGTGCACAATACATCCTTTTAGATCTGGTCAAAAGAACAAACAAAATTTTTTGCTTGGTATGAAACGAATTTTTATAAAATAAAGTCTGTGCAATAACTGTGTAGCTTTTGTTTAGTGACTTTACATTTGGATTTTGAAATTTTGAAACTTTTGGCTTTCAAATTTGGGTAAGCTTGGAATCTGTGGTATTTCTTCTTTTTCTTTTTTCTTTTTTAGTACATAGTAAGTTAATAGTATTTCCTTTATTAAGTGAAATTCTGTGAGCTTGGTTTTGTGTCAGCATTCTGAAGGATCTGTCAATATGAATGGAGTGTTTGTTTTCTGATAAAACAAAATACTGTTGCTTTCTTTTAGAAATCTGGTTACAATAACTTTTCCTTCAGTGTGCAAATAATCTTTAATTCTTACACTTCCAGAACAGGAATGGTAATTTGTCATTATCAGGAAACCATAAATTACACTGTCTCTGAAATCTAAACTCTAATCCTCTTTTCTGATTATTCTGTGTTCAGAAATGTCTTTGCCAAGTTTTGAGGGAATATTTGAAAGGTATTTCAGGTCAAGTAGAATGGTTAATTATTAAAATATTAACTGTTGCTAAAGAACTCCTTGTGGGCATATTGTTGCTGTGAAAGAAGGATGTGCTAAAAGGGATAGTCAGATAGAATTAGGCATTCTTTTGTGCATGTATGAAGCTATTCAAGAGCAGTTGTTCCAGAACTGTGTAAGAACACCATATGTAAGGGCTGAAGGATTTTAGCACTGGTTTCAGTAAATACTACAGACTTTAGGTGCCTAATCCATATTGATAATGTTTCAGCAAATTTAAAATGATGAGACAAAAATTTTCAGTCCTAGGTTACAAAGTTCTAGCAAAACAAAAAATGTGTAATTTGTTGATGAAATTGTGCATCATTTGAGATGTGACAGATGAGCTGTGTAAAATGCAGGAATCGCTGGCTAAAGAACTGTTCACTAACCCTTCAGATACGGTGAATATATAAAATCATTAATTCTGCTATGAAACAGATATGGAAAAGTAGTATCACATAATCCTATAATTTCTTATTAGTAGTTTCTTATTTTATTTTAAAACAATATAAATAGATAAAAATAATTTTGGTTCTTAGGAAAACTTCTATTTTGAATTGAACTGTTTTAATAGGATTCTTTATACTTAATAGGAAGATGATTGGTAAGAAAAATATAGCTATAAATAAACTGGAATGCTGCTTCTAGATTAACTTTTTTTTTTTTTTTAAAGTGGTCATAAACTATTTTGGCTGTATTCCCCCCTTACTTTTTCCCCCTTTGCTTCCTCTTTTCAAGTAATTATTTATAATGCAAGGGAAGGTACACTTAGAATGTTTTGAAGAGTAACTCAATGCATTTATAGTTTAGAGAAACTGGATAACATTGTGTATTTTTCACTGGCATATTGTATCTGTTACCATATCACTTAATTAGACTTGTTTTTATAAAAACATTTAGGACTATTATTTAAATTTGTCATTCTAAAAGTCAAAATCATCACAATGAAAACTTTAAATAATGATTTGACATTTTAAAATGCATTTTAGGTTTGTTTTCTATTTAGACAAGGTTTTGTTTTTATATGGAATCATAATAGAAATGTGGTTCCTGTAAATCAAGTCAATGTTTATTGCACAAGCATTTTATGTATAAAACATGAAGACCTTGAGTCAGTGAAAAAATGCATATTATAGTCAGATATCACCTGATTTTAGTAGAGCACTGCCATGCTTCAAGCTAGGTAACTGGCTAACATGTGGCTCATGAATATGTCCTCCCCATTTGAATTCCATATAACAGCATCTCACAGATGAAAGCATTGGGAATTGGACTAACACAGTATTTATTTATGTTCGAAATAAGAGAAGCTAGTGCTTTTATGTCTGTGTTACTGTGGTGAATCTAAAGTGAAAGAAGTATTTTCCATCTTTGTGAGGAGGTAAGAAGAATGGGACCACATTCTGAGCTTACAGGGGAATTTGATACAAGGACCACTCCACCCAACTGAGAGCTAATTTATTTATTTTTAATTTTTTTTAATAGTTGTGTTTTTTTAAAAAATTGGTTTATGACATTACCTCGCTGTAACTGAGGCCATTATCCTAAGGTATTTTAACATGACAGATTCTGATGGAGCAATCCAAGACCAACGAATGCATTTTCCATACCTGCTGTTTTTACTTGAGCATGCACTGGATGATGTAGCCATGCTGAGGACTATAGACCATCTTTCTGTTATTCTGAGGGGACAGAACACGTAGAAGCAGAACACATAGAAGTTAAGATTTAACATTAATACTTCTCTGTTTTAGCAACGATGTGGCATTTGGAACATCACAAAATGGCAAAATATTGGAAAACCAAATTTGGTATTTTCTGGAGCACCTCTCCTATGAAGACAGGCTGAAAGAGTTGGGCTTGTCAACCTGGAGAAGAGAAGGCTCCAGGGAGACCTTATAGCGGCCTTCCAGTACCTAAAGGGGACCTACAGGAAAGGGGGAGAGGGACTGGTTATCAGTGAGTGTAGTGATGGGACAAGGGGTAAAAGAGGGGAGATTTAGATTAGATATAAGGAAGAAATTCTGAGGGTGGTGAGGCACTGGCACAGGTTGCCCAGAGAAGCTGTGGTTGCCCATTCCCTGGAAGCGTTCAAGGCCAGGTTCGATGAGGCTTTGGGCAACCTGGTCTAGTGGAGGGTGTCCCTGCCCATGGGAGGGGTTTGGAACTGGATGCTCTTTGAGGTCTCATCCAACCCAAACCTTTGTATGATTCTCTGATTTGGATGAGGAAAACAGTACATATGACAGTAGTTGATTTTACTACTGCTTTATTATTAGAGCTTTTCTTCTCTCAGACTTGGCATGTTGAAACTCTGACTGCTAGGAGATCAGTTTTCCCTCACATTTTTGCATGTTTTGTTGCTGAAATAACCTCAGATGTCTTCTCACAGGGGTTTTTATAACTGGATAAAGAGCAATAAAAAGAAAAGTTTGCATCCGTTAAGGAATGTCTTGAATGATTAATTGCTCACCTTGTATTAAAGAGTCAGGAAATGTTAATGACAAGTTGGAATAGGGATTTGCAGGGTAAGCTGAAGTCTCAGTATTTATTCCTGTTTATGCTTTTGTATTTCTGTAATAATTTAGGGTATTTAAATTTTTAAAGGGAAACTAAGCAGCCAGTATTTTGTATCTCAGATTATTTTGGAATTAACCAAACCAGAAATGTATTAAGCATTTGTATGCATATTGCAGATAGCTCATTAGCTAAAGTGACAGCATTTATATCTAGTGTATACTTATTTGACCCAGAACACTTTAGTTATTTTATAAAGGGACTTTGAGTTACTTTCCTCTCTTACAGTGTAATCCTCTCCTGGAATCCTAAATTTGGACTAGATTTTCCCTACTTAGATCAAGGCTCACTGAACACCATAGGTCAGTTAATCTTTTGTATAGTTCCAGGGATGTCAATAACAGTGTTTTGAGTCTGATCAAGCAGCAGGAAAGATTGCATAATGGAACCTGATTTTTTTTAAGGGGGCTGAGCACTTGTTAGTCGTATTCGTGGGAAGTGGCAACACTTTGTAGTGACTCTTGCGTAGTTATATGGGACTTTGCAACAGAAAATTTAAGGATGAAGATTTTATATTTCTTAAATATGGAGTAATTCATATTTCTGCTGGCTGCTGAAGTGACTAGTTCTGATGACTTACAAGCTTCTCTGGTCTCAGTAATGGCTGGATAATTTCACAGCATTTTGAAAACTGCTTTTGCTGTTAAATCCCTTTTGCAGGTGGTCTAGCCTATGGGAAAAAAAACCCACAAACCCACATCTAATTCAAAATTGTTTATCCAGTTTATTAGGGCAAAGGTGTTTGGGATGGAAATTTTAAATTATCTATTCCTTGTTCTGAACCTGTAATACAACTGGCCACTGGTATGTTTCCATAACTTAGTCCTGCAGTCATATTTATGCTTAAACCTTCCCTGGAAGTGTATGTACGGAATAGACATACACTATTCCTAAAGCAGTTATGACTTTATAACAGAATGCTATAATGCTTCTTAAGGCAAATAGAATCTGAAAATCATGTGTTTGACTTTTACCTAAGCTCAAAGCTTTAATGAATTTAGGACGATTCTATATGTTTACAGGCTTGTTTTAGAAAAGTGTTGTCTACTTGGCTAGATGAACTGTGAAACAAAGCAATTCTGTAAGGAGACTTAAATGTGGTACCTGAGAATGGTTTAGTTACCTATCTACTTAGCATTACGGCATCCAATGACTTAAAGACTGTAATGAATGTCTTCAATAATATCAAAGTTAAATATTCACAGCAATATTATTAAAAATCAAAATTACATCTTAACTTTACAATTATTAATTAGAAGCTTAATGTAATTTCCAACTTCAGAAAAGATTCTGCAATTTCCATACCAAATTTATGAGAGTATATTCAACCTTTTGAAATAGTTTAAAAAAATCCCTCTGTGTTGTTTAAAGCAAGTATTGTGGAATCTATCTCACTTAGTGTATCTGTTTCATAAAATAAATGTTATTTTGAAGCATATATATCAAATCAAAACAGATGGATCTAGAAAGAAAGCATATGGGTATACATATGCTAAAATGTTCTTTAGAATGAACCTCTTACGAACCCTGATATATAATTGTTGGGAAATACAACATTCTCTGCTGCTAGATTTGCTTTTGATGACTTTTTAGATATGAATGGAAATAGAATAGAATAGAATAGAATAGAATAGAATCATTAAGGTTGGAAGTGACCTCAAGGATCATCTAGTCCAACCATCCCCCCACCACCTATTACCCACTAAACCACGTCCCTAAGTACCACATCTAACCCTTCCTTAAACACCCTCAGGGATGGTGACTCCACCACCTCTCTGGGCAACCCGTTCCAATGCCCGACCACCCTTTCCGAGAAGAAATTTCTCCTCATCTCCAACCTGAACCT
>VWZZ01005203.1:104340-156605 GCA_013399095.1 Psophia crepitans | reverse complement strand
AGATGAGGTTGGTCAGGCAGGACTTGCCTTTCACAAACCCATGCTGGCTGGGCCTGATCCCCTGGTTGTCACGGACATGGCATGTGATTGTCCTCAAGATGACCTTCTCCATCACCTTCCTTGGCACCGAGGTCAGGCTGACAGGCCTGTAGTTCCCCGGATCCTTCTTACGACCCTTCTTATGGATGGGTGTCACATTGGCAAGCCTCCAGTCATCTGGGACCTCTCCCGTCGACCATGACCGCTGATAGATGATGGAGAGCGGCTCGGCAATCACATCCGCCAGCTCCCTCATATTTTAAACCAAAATTTTACTTTTAAAATATAAGATCAGTGAGTGCTGGAAACTTACTAGCAAATTTTTCAACCGTATTTTTTAATGAATTTTTCCAGTGTACTTGTACAAAGCATTACATGAAACTACCTTTTTTCTGCTCTTAAGCTGGCTGAAATGTAGGCAGCAAAATATGAAATATCTTCAAGAAATAACTAAATAATACAAACTCTTGTTTTCATTTGCAAAATGTGTTACTATTCTGTGATTATTTTTCGGCTGTTTCCTTCTTATCTTGATCTTGGAACACCTAACTGCCAGCATCTCAATATGCACATAAAGCAGCCTGCATAACTTATTTAACAATGAATAGAATTAGTCTTTGTGTATGAGGGAAATCTCAGAAACAGATAATTTGGCAGGGTTTTTACAATAAACTCATTATTTTCCATAAATAGATATATATTATTTATTATTTCTTTTTCAGAGGAAGCAATGCTTTCAAATTAGCATATTCCTTCTCTTATAATATGCTGGTGAATATCTACAAGATTCCAGTGGTGGGGTTTCCCTTCTGCACTGTGGCTACTTTAAATAAATGAATACTATTACACAACTGCAACTACTTATTAAGAGTAGAGTCAAGAATAATAGCTCCTAGACTTCTCCATTCCTGTTTTGTTTTATATTCCATTTCCATTAATTTCTGTTTTCATTAATCCTAAAGCTTTATCCATCCTTTGCAATTTCAAGCTAGAGAAAACAAATTAAGAAAAAAAAAAGTTAATTGACTTTATTTGCTTTAATGCTGCTAGTCCATATTATCTGCTCTCTTAAATTGAGTTTGGGATTGCCAGCTTTAAGGGTATTACACTGCATTTTGGGATGCTGCCAGCGTATCCTGAGCAAATATATTTAAATCAAAGCTAAGCTGCTTAAAATATTCATGTTATGCTCTTAGTATGGTTTAGAGAAATGTGAAACCATTTAAGACTTGCAAACCTGTTTTATGGCCAAAAATGTATTTGAACTGTCAGGCATATAGCCTAAAATGATAGTCACTGTTAACTTTGTTTAATAGGGAATGGTTTCATTGTTTTATTAGCAATGATACACTCAGGGGCTAATTCATTTGAAATTTGTGGCATAATGCAACTATATTATTTATAGAGGTAAAGAAAAACATTTTTAAATGAAAACAGTTTTGGGAAAAGGAATATTCTGAAGAGGCAAAATCATGCATGCAGGGAAAATGCATGTTTGTTTTGAACAGTTAAACATATTTGTTTTATGCATTGCAGAGAACTTTGAATATGAAATTAAAAAATATATGTTCAAAAGTGAATGTATTTTTAAATAGTAAACCCAAAGAAAAATATCTTTGAATATATATTACATTCTGGGGAGAAATACCTCCTGCAAGAGATGCAAATCCAGGAATTTTAAAAGGTTTTGATGAAAAAGGTTTGAAATAACATGTTTAAGCCAAGTACTGATTTGTTGTCATTTTTTTTTTTCCCCCAGTAAAATAATGTGTCTGCTCACAAACTGGCTTGCAGAAATCTATTTTTTCTTCAGCTCTGTTCTACAGTGACATAAATAACAGTTGCTGTTAAGGTCAGTTGAATTTGGTCAAAGATTAGCAATGAACATTCAAATACCTACCAAGGCAGAATTTAATTTAAAGTTAGATGTTGAATAAAGAGTGCTTTTTTTTTTTTTTTAATGCAGATATTCACTTTAGAGAAGCAAATTGTAAAATCTCTTGGTATCATCTCAAAAATTTAAATTTAACATAAGCTATCTGTGTTTGATCTACTACTAACTAATCAATAAAACAAAAGTATTGGCTAGAAAATACAGTGCCTATTCATCCAAAGATGAATAATAAATTTTTATATAATCATATCAGGTTACTTAAAACTAACAACCTAGATTTATACTTTAATTTTCATCCTAAGTTCTTTATAATCTAAACTGGATCCCAAATATTTCTGTAGTTTAAGAGAGTATTATCTACATTGTTTTTTTTTACTGCAGACTATTAATTCTTAAATTTTGCCTTAATTTTCTTATGATGTGCCTAAATGTGAGCAACTGACTATGTGAAAGGCTTGTTCTGGGAAGAGAGTCAGTCAGAGACTATTAGATTTTTGGACTGTGAAACTATGAGACAAAATATGTTGTCTTCCAATTACTCATCAAAAGCAATTACAGGCCATATTTTCTTACTGTTTAAGGAAGTATATTGCTACAGAATCCAACAAAACCCCAAATTTATTTTGAGAATTATGAAACTCTAGATTTATTCTACGGTCTGCCTATTTAGGTGTCTGCCTACCTGTCTAGCAGTCTGTCTACTCATTTCATACAGCGAAAGATAATTGAAAAGCTAAAGCAATTATTAGGGGGTGGTGGGTGTGAGGGAAGAGGGTTGAATCCCAAGTCCTTTCCAGTTCCAGCATTACTCTGTGGATGTGTCTTTTAAGTGACAACTGCCTCAGGGTAGATTGTCCAGGCTGGGGAAGGAAGAAGGTGTGACGTAAATGTCTTGAGCCTACAGTTGAATTGTGTGCATTTGCAAACAGGGACATCTGTGCACATGTAGGCATAACATTTAATTTTTATTTTCCAGCGTCTTGGTGTTCTATTATATTAGATTTCGGATGAAATTTTGATTCTGTACTTTCAGCTCTGTCTGTGTATAGATGTGCACAGACATACCTACATACCCATTACATACACATACATGCAAAACTCATTTGCCATTGGCACCTCCTGCTAGCTTCCATCACCCAGCTGTGGAACATTTTGATTTGACTTTCTCCTGCCCTTTATTTTCAGCAAAATTCCTTTATTGTTCTCCTTTGAGACTTCCTTAAAACACTCCTGTGACACAACTCTTTCCAGTGGATAGCTTCCTGTGTTCAGAATCATAGAATCATTAAGGTTGGAAGAGACCTCAAGGATCATCCAGTCCAACCGTCTCCCCCCCACCTATTACCCACTAAACCATGTCCTTCAGTACCACGTCTAACCTTTCCTTAAACACCCTCGCTATCTTTCATTCAACTCACCTTTTTTTCTTTTTTGTTTTTGAATTCATCATCTGTCCATGTCCATATATGGGCTTTCATTTTTACTAGATTTTAAATGCTTTTGTTCTGCTTGAATAGCTTCTAAGTACTGGATTGCATTATTACTCGTCTCTGTGTTAACCTGATGTTTACATGCTCCCAAGGCAGCTAAAAGGTGAAACATTGAACCCCCTTACTATAAGGCAGGTATTGAGCCTGTGTGTCTGCCTCCCCAGATAAATTATGTCTCTGCAAGATTACTATGTAAAAGAGAGCTATGATTATGAGGGAAAAATATACAAATAAATCCAGGAGATTGATCAGGCTTACGGATTCCAGTTTCTCCTAGGTTTTGTAACTGAGGGCTGAAGGAAAGTGTCTCTCCTTCAGGAAGGGGCAGCATTTCAGGTATATTCCAGTATATTACTCATCTTAGACATGGCCCTCCTTATCCTGTGTCATCCCATCAGCTACCTGTTAGGAATTATAAGGTTGCTAATCCTGGTCACTTAGTGGGCTCCTTAAATTACTCAGGGATTTTAGGCATGGACTTTAGACTGAGATTAGGCTCTGAAATACTTATGTGGATCTAACCCTTACTTGTATTTTACTTCCAAAATGAATTCACTGTTTCACTGGGTCATATTTCTCTCCTCATTATATCAGTGTAATGTCATTCCAGGCAGGATAGCAGCACTGCTGTAAATCAGAGTAGAACTTGCCCAGCATCTTTAATGGACGTTTCATTTCATTCACGTTATGTTCATCTTTTAAACTACTTTTCAGATACAATCTTTAATTTCCTCTCTGGGTAACTGCACAGAAATTCTAAACAGCATATGAGGTTGGAGTAGCACACACTGCTGGCATCTAAAAACTAGATAAGTGGTTACTTTTAACGGATGATGTGTGTGTGTGTATGTGTATATATGTATTTAATGCACAAGCCTAGCCTTTCTCCCTTTTTCAGCTAATTTCTAGTAGAAACCATATCACTGATGGTGTAAAAAGGATCCACTTGTTCACTTTGGCTTTCTGGAATAGATACACTGTACAGATATGCACAGCCACTACTTTTATTTGTGAAGAAGAAGCGTTATTGGAGGATAAGATATGTACTACTTGTGTAAGTCCTATTGTGCTGTCAATGCTCTTCTTCCTGCATATGTGTTCAGACCATCATCTTCAAAAATAAACTAATGAAAGACAGGAAGCCAGCAAGTCCTCCTAGTGAATATGTCTGCATTTTCTTTCCTCTTCTTGGAATAAAGCCATGTCATTTCCACATTCTACTGTAGTGCTTATTTTTCTGCCAGGAAGAGGAAGAATTCTTCTAAAAAGAGTTTTGCAGCAAATGTCAGATAATGAAAGGAAGTTAATCTCATAAAATTGCTTCTGAAAGTAATGTATTTGAAATAAGACATAGCAAAACCACCTGATGGCTCCTACTCAGTTCTCACTAATTCTGCTTTCACATAAGGAAGTAGGACTTATACTGACCTTCAGTGAAAGTTCAGTAGACTGCTTGCAGAACACTGGGTGGCCATTGCTCCCTGAACAAATGCAAAACTGAGATGTGAGTTTCCTGAATCTGACAGGTATGACAAAGCAATCTTTTAACCCAATTTGATTCTTAGGTTTACAGCCATATACTTACAATATGTGAATGAAAATATTTCATATGTGTCTGTATTGGTAGTTACTTTTTATTCTTCTCTTCTTCCAGTAGCATTCTCAGATTTAATGTGTGTTTTTAGTCACATCTTTGCACACAGTTTTGGGTCTCTTAAGTTTGGATAATCAGTTTGAATAGTCAGACAAACATATGACACTTCCAGAAACAAATAAAAATTCACATGATTGTAAGATTCCTGCTGAGGCAATTGGCAGGATTTCCAATATTGACTCTTGGAACCAATTTGCCTGGAGATGCTTTGAAACACAAAGCTACTATAAAGACAATGGTACCTCTCAGTTAAATACTTGCCCCAAGCTCTGTTTGTATTTGAATAGCCCTTTGAAGATTTGTAACTGCTTTTAAAAGGTGAGCTTCTTATTTTGTTGTAATTTCCTTCCATTATTTTATGTAAGTCTGTATCTTGATCTATGTGATTTTCTTCCAGCATAGGTGATGGCAGGAAATTGAGTCATGTTCTGTGTTGGGAGAATTTGCTGTCGTTTAGTAACTTAAGCACTGCAGCAAAGGGGTTTTTTATTTGACCAACGTAATAGGGGTGAGAGGCAAACTAAACTGGGAAATATTTTCAATTAAGTAGAAAATATAAGGTCCCCAATATGCATGCAAGAAACAGCATCAAAATATTTTTATTTCAAACAATTATGAGAAAGAAGGGAAATACTGACTGGTTCTTTCCAGCATGTTTAGATTTTGTGGCAGGTTTTCCTAATCAGAGTCGTGTTAATATTCATCTGTTTATTCCAATACCTAAATCTGAGTAACTGCATCCTGAAAAGGAGAACCCACAGGTCGATTATGTATCTGTACTGACTACATGGAGAGCAAGAGGAAGCCACAAAAAACCAGCAAGTAGTAGAGTGAGCTATCAAAAATAAGCAGAAAAGTGGGCAATGGCTCATGTCCTTGTATCAGATATTGTTCATAGTTATGAGGAAGCGGTTTCATGTCTCAGGAAGCTTTTTTAGAGTAGTTTACTAAACTTAAAGAACAAATCAAAACATTCTAATTGCATTTTTTTTTGAAAAACTAGTAGAGAAGATTCACAGTTCTTATACAGTTATTTAGTAGTTAATGCATTCATACAGGATATTGTAGTTCTGAGGTCAATTTACGTTTATGTATGAAGGGGATTTAAATCCATATTTGCTGCAAACCTACTGGTGATGCTGTCTTAGCTTTTGTATTATAATTAATGATTTATTGAGGCAGAGACTGTAAGAGGGAAAATTACTTTCTAGCTTAGCAGTTAACAGACTTGCTTGGAAGTGTCCTGGACATAAAATAACTTTTTTATCCCTTGACTGTTAAAGGGATAATAATCCTTGAGGCAAAAGACTGAGCCCCATGACTCCTCGTAATCTGTTGAGTTTTATACTGCTCTTTCTTCCTCTGCTGCTCTTTTCGATCTTGAACACTCTTATGTAAAACAGAAATGCTTCAACAGAAGGGATTAAAGACATTCCCCAATGCGATTACCTTTGAATTTTCAATAATTTGATGGTTAAGACAATCAGCTTCAAATTTAAAGCATAAATTTAAATTCCTCTAAAGTTGAGGCAGGTGAGTATATTAAACACTGGAAAAAGTTAGAGAAGTCGTCTCTTTCCCTGGCTGTCGTAGCATTTTGTGTGAAGCGAAATCCAATAGCCATGCTCTAACACCATCTATCAGGTTGAGCACTGCAGGCGAAACAGATGACGGAATTGCTCATCAATTTATGCACCCCAGTAGGTCTAAGCCTGACTTGAGTACTGAGCTCTCTTGCTGCTGTTGAGCCTGAAGTGCTTCCAGGCATGCACAAAAGCAGAACCTTTGGCAGGTTGGAAAGGTTAAAATAAGAAACAGACATTACTGAGTTTAGGTGTTAAAGAATTAAATGATAGAATTAGATGGCAGCTGAATGGAGTGAATACTAGAATTTAGGCATTTGGACTTGGGGTATGGTAATTACTCACTCTGTATATTAGAAGAAAAAATAAAAGGGCATTGCTTTTATTGAACTTAAGAAACAACATAAAAATAATGTTACCTTTATGTCAGGTGGTTTTACAGTAAGTGACTTTATGGTTTCTTTGTTTCAATAACAATGGTTTGGCAGTTTTTTAAAGTTACTATATGAAATTGATGTATGCATTGATGCTGCTGTAATCAGAAGAGTCAATGAGAACTACAAATCCTTACATGTACAAGCTGTTTAATATGTTAATATTAACAATGATTATACCCACCAGTATATATTGAAATCATGGAAATATTGTCTACCAAACCAATGTGGCTGATGTATATGGAATATACATCATAAAAACCCCTTTGACAAATCACAGAATCGTAGAGGTTGGAAGGGACCTCGAAAGATCACCTAGTCCAACCCCCCTGCCAGGGCAGGACCACCTAGAGTACATCACACAGGAACATGTCCAGTCGGGGTTTGAATGTCTCCAGAGAAGGAGACCTCTCTGGGCAGCCTGTTCCAGTGCTCTGTCACTCTCACGGTGAAAAAGTTTTTCCTTATATGAACACGGAACCTCCTATGCTCCAGCTTGGACCCATTGCCCCTTGTCCTATCACTTAAAGAGACCGAGAAGAGCCTGGCTCCATCTTCCTGACACTCACCCTTAACGTATTTATAAACATTGATGAGGTCACCCCTCAGCCTCCTCTTCTCCAAGCTAAAGAGACCCAGCTCCCTCAGCCTTTCCTCATAAGGAAGATGTTCCACTCCCTTAATCATCTTTGTGGCCCTGCGCTGGACTCTTTCTAGCAGTTCCCTGTCCTTCTTGAGCTGAGGTGCCCAGAACTGGGCACAATACTCCAGATGTGGCCTCACCAATGCAGAATAGAGGGGGAGGAGGACCTCCCTCGACCTACTGACCACAGCCCTTCTAATACACCCCAGGATGCCATTGGCCTTCCTGGCCACCAGGGCATATTGCTGGCTCATGGTCATTCCTCCATCCACCAGGACCCCCAGGTCCCTTTCCCCTACACTGCTCTCCAGCAGGTCAGTCCCCAACCTATACTGGCACACGGGATTCTTCTTTCCCAGATGCAAGACCCAAAAATCCTAAAATATTTTCTGTTGCCACATTCTTATCTACTTTGTTGTCAGTATTAAAGCCTCTTCATTTTGTGCAAATACCTACAGATGCAATTACAGTAGGAGGACAAGGTGCATGTGTGTGCAGACACAGTAAATCTTGCCAATATTGATCAGAACTACTGGAGGCTGCATACTCTTTCTATACTGGAATAGCTAACTGTACACCCCCCCTTCCATGCAGAAGTTTATCTGTCACAAAGTATGGGTGAAAAGTACTTACAAAAGGAAGACTGGTTGTAAGATACATGCGTCATTTGTAACTAGATCAGAAAAAAGTTATAGACATAGAATTTACACATGTATGCCACAATCATATTGTGTAAATGAAAATTGTTCTTGATCAATGCATTTACCACTCTACAATAGACTGATAGTTGGAGAGTGCATGTGCATTTGTGTCCTTAGGCAGATTCAGAATATCAACAGTTTTCAACATCCAAAGCAAATATAAACTCTTATTGGCTATTTCAGGATTGATACAGTTCTTTCTTCCATGGTAAACACTGAAAAGACTTATTTTTATTGTATTTGCTTTATTTCTGTCATTCTCTTTCTCCTTCTGTCTCAAAACCCCCATGGCTTTCAGTCAATGTCTCTGCCCATTCTTTTGAGTGACTGGAAGTTCTAGTTACTTAGTAGCAGGTTTTCAGCTGCTGAGCTGAACCTGATTTGCAAAGAAGTATTATAGAAATAAACCATGTAAAAATCAACTACTAAAATCAGAAGGGAAAAAGCCCCCAAACTTAAGTTAGAGGTGACAAGTATAATTATCTTTGATAAGGAAATCACTCATAAAAGCATAAAGCAATCAAGGCATAATTATTTTTTCTTATGTTAAAGTCTCAAAAAAATTCTGGGTAACATAAAAGATCCTATATTATTATTTAAGGGATTTGTTGCACTGGAAATTGTCAAAATATTAAATCAGTTTCACGCAGCCTGAATAGTTGTTTGAATTGAGATTATAGGGAAGAGTGCAATACACGACAGCTTCCTGAAATTCTGCTTTGTATGCCTAGACAGAGCGCAAGTTATCATATAGCCTGGTATTTGATATTCTAAAGGTTGTTTTGGGAAAGCATGTATTTCATTCTAGGTATGTAGTAAAATATGAATGCAAAATAATACTGACAGTAAGTTAAAAAACTCCTTTCTCTGGAAAAAACAAACAAACAAACCCCCAGGGTTATCTCTTCTGGGAAAGGTTCTCAGTTAAATAATAGATGCATGTGCAACTGAGTGATTTCATTGAGGTGACTAGCACAATAACAGCAAAAGTAGTTTATAGCATGCTGTATCTATGCCACACTCAACAAATAACGGAATAGGAATTTCTTTCCTTACATTCATAAGTCAGGAACAAATCTGCTGTCAGCAAAAGTAACTTCCTGTGAGAGGCAAATCAATCCTCTCTTGAGATTTTGCCTTAAAAATTGTAGATATAACAACAAAGTGGCATTTGATGTTTATGAAGGACGTAGAAAATAGTATTTACTTTTATAGAAGTTACAATGAAAAGATTGAAGCATAAACTTTGCTCATGAGAAAGCATGTTTAATGATTAGGACTTTTTTTTGTTGCTGGCTTGTTATGATGTTTTCTTACACAGAAATGAGGTGAAATTGCACAGGTAATTTTAAAAAAATCAATTGCACATTCTTAGATTATGAGAAAATTTTATGTTGAAATATTTCATGCATTATAAGGCAGCTGTTGCTAAAGCAAACAAACAAACCAGCATCATTGAATGTGAATATTACCTTTTAGAGAAATAGCTGCAGGAAGGGGATAGTGCTGCAAACTTTTGCTTGGTTTTGGGTAACAAATCCACTGGTATTGCCACGCTGCCAAAAATATTTTCTAGCCCCTTTGAAAATGTTAATTCCACTTGGACTGTACATCAAATGATAAATTATTTTCAGTGGAATAGTAACTCTTGTAGCTTGCTATCACTGTATTAGTTTTTTAATGCTCATTTTCATGTGCTTGTGTTTTGGTCTCAATACCATAAGAGAGAATGAGTTACACCCCTCTTTTTTGTAGAACATGAGCTTGTGAGAAATGCTGCTGAGTTGCCAAACATAATAGACCTTCAGAAATATTGTAGATTCATGATTCATTTCAATTGAATTATCTTCTTGGGTCAGGTGAGATTGAAAACATCTAGTCTTGGAATATCTAGTCTCTTGGGCCTGAATAGTATGTACCTGCTAGGGAGATGCTCTGGGTGCCAGGGGCACCAGGGAAACTGAATGACAGAAATGCGATATTGGCGTCCTGTGCTATTACTGAACTGACACATGGAGAATTAAAATTTTCAATACAAATAAAATGCAGTTAATTATAAACAAATTAAAATCCCATTTCTAGCATTTGATTTGTGATAAAAGATAAATTTATATTATCAGGTTCAAATAAAAGGAGAGTAGTTTGTTTTAGATGTGATTATTTTGCTTTTAATTTTGTGAGGGTTTTTTCTTTGATTGATTGAGGTTTTGAATGTCAGAGTAAGAATGTTTGTGTGTTTTTGTTTCTACATATGTCTACTCTGTATTTTTAGAAGTGATGTGATTCTAAGTGCCAAACCACAAGGAATCTATGTACAAGGAAAGGATGAGGTATTGAACTTTGTAAGCTCCTTTACATTACTACGTATTTGAACTGAAAAATGGAAGCACCATGATGATGTCACTGGCAAACTAGCATAACTTTCCTTCCTTGCCATGACTCTGTTACAGGGAGACAAAGCAGACTTCAGTTTTCAGTCCCTGAAATATATTCTAGTTTTTCTTAATTTTCATATGGAGACTGCAAGAACAGACCTAACTCATGTGGAAATAGATATATAGATGCCCTAATGTCTTAAACAGCAGTAAAACACATGTTTTTGTCCTCCAATATCTTTCAAAAGTATTAGTGGGGATGGAACCATGTTCATCAAAGTAAAGCACAGAAAGTTTATTAGCAGATGTTTCAAAGTCTGCTCTGCTTTAGTTGAATTTCTACAACTGAATTTCTACAGTTATGAAACTCCTTCTAGAAGCCTGTACTCTGTGTAACTGAATGAGTTCTTTGCCTTCTCCCACATCTTTGTTCCCATTCCAATCGACAGCAGTTCCAATTAATTTTTGTTTCATTCTTCCTTTCTTTTTCTAAAATCTGGGTGAAATAGGGATCAGCAGCTGAAAGTGTGGCATGGTTTTGAGGGAGATATTCTCTTCTCTGTTGTAAGTGCATAGCTGAATAAAACAAATACTGCAAAGTTTATTGTTTAAATTTCTCTTTGATAAAAAACCTGGGCAACATTGTGAAATTTATATATAATAATTTAATAAGAATATAGGAAAATATGAGGCAAGTTATTTAAAATAATTTCAATGGTTCCTTAAACAGAATCTGTAGAATAGTAGACACATGTTTTAAGGTATATTTATGTGTAGAAATTAAGTATTTATTTCTAAATACTTACACTTATTTTTTTTGTAAAAGGAAACATTTATTTTCAAATGCAAGTCACTTATGAGACTTTATAAATATATTAAGAATTGATTCCTTTCTGTTTCATAATATGCAGGACAAGCTGATGAGCAATTGCAAGGGTTAGAAAAAATATTAGACTGTTCATATGTTAATATTAGTTAACATTCCCAGAATTAAAATACATTTCACCAAACTCTTGGGACCCTGAAGCAGAATACTCTTTTCCTCTGAGCTCATCTTACCTTGAATTTTTGGACAGATTTGTGAAAAGTATCAGTCTTTCGCTTGACACCTTCTGAAGTAATCCTTTGCACAAAATTTGACTAGATTAAAATGGACATTCTGCTATGAATTAGTAGGTACATTTATACGGCCCTTCACTTTAGGAGTGTAACATTGCATAATGTGCATGAACGACACCATTGGTTTAGATACTTGGTTTGAAGATATCAGTTTGGAAGATAGATGATGTGAGCTATTGCAGTGGTATAATGACTTTGGTTGAGATTCTCCCTATAACACATAGACTTGGTAAGGCACTTGTGTTATAAAACAGAGAAAAAAATTTCCAGGAATTTGAATTATAAAAATTATTATTTTCTCATAGAAAATAATTAGTTATAATCAGTAGAAATGTATTACCAATAATGAAAAAAACAGGGGTTGGCACATTTCTTTACCAGTCAATGAACCAGCAGGACAGGATTTTACTCCAAACTTTCTTTTAGAAGTGGCAGGAGCTTCAAAGAAGACTGAGATTTAAGCTGAAGATTAAAGAAGAGAATGAATGTTCTCAATTTTAAAGGCAGACTTTGGTAAAGCAAGAGAACTGGCTTGGGGTAGTCAGCTGGAATGAGAATCTTCCTGGAATGAGGAAGCACAAGGATAAAATGAATTAGGCCTTGCAAAGAAAATTAATATGAAAAGTTTCCTTAGCTTTATAAATAAATTATAATAATAAAATATAAGGTTAAAAATACTTAACCCATAAAAAGGTGATGTTATCTGTTTTCCAGTAAAGATGAGCTAAGCAGTATATAATCTCGGATGACCTAAAATCTGCGTACTTTCTTCAGTATTCAATAAGGTTAATGATGGTCATAGTACAGTATAGAACATGAGGCAAAAACAGAATAATGACTTGTATTGAAAGTCTGAAAATGAAAATGACCACAAATTGAAAACAAAATTGAAACTTTCTAATAATTTCATAGTAAGGATTTAGGTAATCTATCTTCCTGTGTACTGAAAAAAAGACAAGATTTTAATATATATATGGATATTAGCAAATGATAGGGCTTTACCAAATGTACAGTCTCTGGTAGTCAATGCTATATTGTTGACAATGTTTTTGACCATATTTTGAAGGAAAGAAAAGCTCAAAAAGAGATTTTAAAAGAAAATGAGAAATATTAAAAGATGTTTCATGAACTGTAGATTTTATTTGCTGAATCTACTTAAGAAATTATTATCTTATTATAGAAAGTAGGCAAAGTATATCTAACCCTTCTAAATTCCAGTAAGTTGTTTGACAAGATGCCACATGGGAAATGTCCTAGTTAGACTAGAAATGGTGACCATTACCATGGGATGCTGTGTCAAAACTGACTGAAGAGAAAGTGACATGGACTATGCTGATGGGTAAGAATAAAGTTACAGGTTATGTTTCTCAAGTAACACTTTGGCACTGACTTTTACACTTCTCTATTCTGCATTGGTGAGGCCGCATCTGGAATATTGTGTCCAGTTCTGGGCCCCTCAGTTCAAGAAGGACAGGGAACTGCTAGAGAGAGTGCAGCGCAGAGCCACAAAGATGATCAAGGGAGTGGAACACCTTCCTTATGAGGAAAGGCTGAGGGAGCTGGGTCTCTTTAGCTTGGAGAAGAGGAGGCTGAGGGGTGACCTCATCAATGTTTATAAATATGTTAAGGGTGAGTGTCGGGAAGATGGAACCAGGCTCTTCTCGGTGTCATTAAGCGATAGGACAAGGGGCAATGGGTCCAAGCTGGAGCATAGGAGGTTCCGTGTTCATATAAGGAAAAACTTTTTCACTGTGAGAGTGACAGAGCACTGGAACAGGCTGCCCAGAGAGGTTGTGGAGTCTCCTTCTCTGGAGACAGTCAAACCCCGACTGGACGCGTTCCTGTGTGATGTACTCTAGGTGGTCCTGCCCTGGCAGGGGGGTTGGACTAGGTGATCTTTCGAGGTCCCTTCCAACCTCTAAGATTCTGTGATTCTGTAATTACTAATATAAGTAAGAAAAAGAGCTGTGAGAGTGAAATCTGCAGACAGCAAGAGGAACAGCCTGATGGTAGGATAGTAGCAATGGGATGAAAATTAAAAGATGCAGTTTGTGCATATCTTAATATGTACCAGGGCATGAATATATGTGAAAAAGAAGTAACAACATCTAGGAAGGGAGTATCAGAGTATAAGGAATGTGACAGGCTGTTACGGTCACCCATATTCAATAAAGATGGAAAGAAAAAACCCAAAAAGACAAACAGTGAAAAGAAAAGGAAGTGGAACAGTCAATGAATAAAACTTGACCTTAAAAGAGGAAACTAGGAACAGTGGAGTGAAACGTGAAGTTGTATTCAAGGCAGAGTCAAATAAAAATAGAGAATATTTCTGTGACAAGTCTCTTGTGTTTGATGAAAAAGGTTTTAGAAGTCCCCTCCAGTCCTCTGTTTCTGTATATTTGAAGGGAATTTACTGTTACCATAGTAACAGACATGGAGACTGATTTTTTTTTTATTATTATTCCTAGGGGTGGCCTAGCTAGCAGGGACAATTACAGAATTAAATTCTCTTTGTTAATTTTTTCTCAACCCTGAGTGGCACTTTGAAAGTTAGCTGGAAATGCTGTGGATTCATACTGTGTAAATGTATATGCCTGATTAATTATCCAACATATTAAATTGACTTGACCTTTTTGAATGCTTGTGTTTAATCAATAACTTTGATTTTTGAACCACTGATGGTATTTGTAGATCAAAACAGAAAATAACTTCCTACAAGATCTGTCAATGTATGAATTTTATAGAGATCAATGAATATCAGGTATTCAAACTAAGAAAAGTCCACAGTATTACATGTGATTTTCTAGCTCTGGAAAGTAGCATATGTGGCAATAACAATGTGACTTTTCAGAATTAAAATAAATATTGCAAAAAAGGTATAATACCATTAAAAGATGGATTTTAGCATTCTACTCCTAATAGTGGATTATTATATTACTATGTTTTATAAATATGTTGTGATTATTTTATATTTGGTGACATAAAAGTAAGATGAACACCTGTGCTTTGAATTTGAAGTTGATGTGTGAACAGCAGCACATTAGCTCCCTGCAGTGAATCTTCAGTTTTCAGTGTTTTTCTCACTTTTTTTTCCCAAGAAATGAACTAACAATGGATTATAAATTGGAATATTAATTTGTCTTTTTTTAACCTGTGGGAAATAAGATGATATCTGAATACACGATGTTCTGGGACTATGTTGACAAAAATTGTCTTCCATGGATGCCATAAATAGCTTCATAAATCTTTATAACACTGGATTATTACTTGTTTTAAGAATAAGGAAAAACTGCAGACACAGTGAATATGTACTGTTAAAAATAAAGAAAATTGAATATATAATTGCAGTAGAAACCTAGTTCATATGTACACATATGTTGTACCAAAAAATATAGGAAGTATATATTTTTCATGTATTTTTCTCAGTTTTTTAGTGTTTTGTCCATAATGAAATGTTATCTTGTTGAATTCCATTTACATGTTACAATAAATCCTGAATAGAGAAAGAGAGCACAAAAAACATGGAAAACAATGGGATATTGAGATAAGTTAGACATTGTATTTGTTTTTCTTCAATGTGTGGCTGATATTATCATAGAATCATAAAATGATTTGATTTAGAAGGGACCTCAAAGATATTCTAGTTCCAATCTCCTTACCACCTGCCATCTGCAGGGACACCCTCCACTAGACCAGGTTGACTGTTAAGGAGAGTTGCTGCTCAGAGCTCTTCAAGTAATAACTTGGGTCTGTCTATGAGGCTTTTAGTGTATTAATTAATTGTTAAATATATATTTGTGCATTTATCTGTTTATTTATTTATTTTTGCCAGAGAGTGCTTTTATGTCTGAGTCTATGTTTATAGACTTAGATATAATCACAAATAGAGAACAAAAATATACAAATAAAGGTATGTATTGCATTTCTCTTGCAAAGACTAGTAGGAAGATAATATAAACGTACTGCAGTTCTCAGCATACAGTAAAATAATTTGATATTGTAAGTTTAGAAATATGTTGATTTGAAGCATATCACTTGCAGGAACCAAACTGACATTTCTTACTGGAAAATGTATAACAGGGAGATCTGATACATAAGAGAAAGTTCTTCTTAGAGTCCAGTCCTATGCTCTCATTCCCACAAATTTCACATTTTCTTGAGTACGATTAGTAGGAACAAGTAAAACAGAGACTATGATTAAGAAGTTGCAGCTGAAAGACTGTAGAGGCTCGAGTCTAGGTAAATAATCTCATTTTAAAACACTGGGACCTTTCTTGTTCTCTGAGGTTTAAAAGAAGGCCAGACATATAATTTCTTTGGAGTTGGAGTAAACCGTAATGACATGACTATCAGGCAATTCTAAGCAGCGAGAAGACCTTGATTAAAAAAAATAAAAGACAAGACAGAAGATCTCTGCTTTCCTTTTCTTTGCGTGCTCCAAGAGCTTAATGAGACCACGCATTTGACTGTATTTTACTGTATTTAAATAATTAAGAATGTCCCCTTTTATTAACTTGTATGAAAAAGCTGAATTGTGATACAGAAGACATATTTCTATTGAAAATAGAAAATTTCTATTGAAAACAAAAATATAATTTATGGTTACCTTCTAAATAATTTTCATAGCATTTCTGAAAATGTTACTATTAGGGTGACCGATTTTTAGTGTAATTTACAAATTTATAAAAAGAGAAAAAAAGAAGAGGATGAATCTGGGGAAAAACCTCTTTATTGGCTAAGAAAATACTGCTGTATGTATTTTTGCCTTTTGCAGAAGAATTACAGTGCCAGTAATTTTACTGACAAAGTGAGTTTTCTCCAAAACTTTCTACTCTTAGGAACAGTTACAGACATTTTTTTATTATCTAGAAGAGTGTTGTTTAATTATGTGCAGAAACAACTGTTTTTTATTCAGAAAACTGGAGAAATATATGGTATGTTTTGAATCTAGGAGAATCCCTTCTAGAAGAGAAGAAATAGATAAGTGTTTGTCCTTACTTCTTACTTACATATTTCTGCAGCATTGAATGTGGGCAGATTTTCTTACTAAGATTTTGTAAATGTGAACTCTCAAATGTTTAAATTGAGTGCATATGAAAGGGAAGAAAGAGTCTTTGTAGCGTAGTATGCTTGCCTGCTTTATATTCATTAAGGATGTAACAAGTAGGTAAAAGAAGTTTTGAAATAAGTTCTTCTAATTCATTTCTCACCTTCAAAATTCTCATAGAAATGAAATCTTTTCAACACAGAGCTATTTTACTTAAGTACCATTAACACTCCAGCTACTGCTTTAGAATTCAGTTAATTGCAAGATAACCTACGTTAAACCTTCAGTCCATATCTGCTGAAAGACTGACCTATTTTAGGCAATGAACCAACACGAAAGAAAGATCTGCAGGGTTTTTCTGCTCTTCAGAGGCTGTTGGCTAAAAGAATAGGGACTGACGGGACTCTATGCTTCAGAAAAAATGTATGCTTCAAGATAAGGAGGCATAGGAAAGTTAGGTAGATGTATCAGCAGATTCATCAGCTGCTTAGTCCACTCAGAGAAGGAATAAAGATTTGTCCCTTGTTACCTTATGTATTGAAATGGGATTTCTAGGATACCTTCAGAGAAGATTCCATTCACATTGGTAGGATGAACTACTGATTTTAGGGCTAAAATCACTGCACAATTTTTGCATTCACTAAGCACTTCCAGTTTTGTAGAGCTTTATTTCCCTAAATTGTAACCAGTTCATCTACTCGATCCCAAACATCAGAAAAACTAGAATAACAATCACACATTTATAGATCTTTGAGCGATGCAAGCTCTACATCAACTTGCAGTTTCCTTAATACTGTCATTATATTTTGTTGTTACTCTTTTAAAAAAAAAACCTGTAAAAATACTGTTCTCTCCATTTTCACTGAGCAATTCAGCTTTAGTCCTGTGTTCTTAATTTACACTGTTTCTTGGAAAATAGTATGCAAAACATGACCAATTTAAAGAAATGTTGTATAAACTTAGTGTGTCCAAGCCACAGAAAACTACAGAAAATACAGTACGTTTCTGTGCAATGATTGGTTAAGTCATACTCAGTCCAACATTTTCTTGTATGGCTTTTACAACCTTTCATTTTGTCTAGAACTGCAAAATCAGTAGACAATCTGGCTTCACCTAGTTTTCATTTGCTCAGTTAATACTGCATGATACAAATATTTTATACACGAAAAATATTTCTTTAAAAATTAGTAAAAAGATTACTCTTGAAGCCAAGCTTAACTTTGCAGCACTGACAATCTCTTTGGAAAACTCAGATTCAGCAGACATTCAGAAAGCCAGCTTCTTTCCAGGCAGTATTTGGATCTTTCCTCGTTGGTGTTCATCTAACCAAGTCATAGCTTCATAAGTTAAATCTACCTCCAGAATTACTACTGGCATTTTAACACTACTAATGTGAATATGGCAGTTATAGAAGAATGGCCCTGTGTGCCTCTCTGAGAAAGTCCTGTGTGAAAGTGTGTAAACTGAATTCCATTCTTGTTCAATTGTACTTAATACCATCTTAATATCTCTATGTATCCATCAATGTTTGCATAACCATAGAAATAAATTCTGAGCCAAGAGGTTAGTGTCTTTTTGCAAAAAAAGCAAAACAGAAGTAGAATATTTGTACTATCAAACCATCAACATGAAAAAAAATTAGAAACAATTGGATTTTTTACTAGTTCTCAAATACTGCTGAGATGCAGAGCCTAATGGAGTAGGATGTATTTACATTCCTTGTATCCTGGTTTGAGGAACCCCAATTTATTGTCCTTAGCCAAAAGCAATTTGGTACTTAAAAAGATAATTGCCTGTTTGGTGTTTGGTTTTTGGGTTTTTTTTTTTGGTTTTGTTTTTTTTTCCTCCTAGTCAACGTAGCTCTTATTGTGATTCTGCAATGTTGGGCTGAATCCAGATCAACATAACTCCAGAAAACTGACCTTCTTTACCTGGAATTTCTGCAGCAAATGTATGTCTACTTAATCATGTTCCCACATGATGCCTATTTATCAGTCATATGCAGCTGGTTAGTAAGAATCTGTACCAGCTGACAATTTTTATGGAGAAAAATGCATAATTGTCTGTCTAAATAATCTTGATCAGATCTCCAAATAGTCCTTGTTGTGATATTTAAGTTATGCAAATACAGCAGAATCATTCAGTTGCCCAGTAAACACATGAGTGTTCCAGTGACCTGTTTGGATTCGTATTGGTAATGAGATAGAAAAACAGAAGAAATGTGAGATTTCTAGATGACAGGATATTTTTACCCTGAAGAAAAAATGTGGTTAAGGAAAAGTCAAGAAAACACTTGGGGTTTTTTGCACAGCAAACTTTATTTATTTATTTATTTTAGGCCTTAAATGCATATTCTTGCCTGTATACCTACCAGAAGCTGTAGTAAACTACACAGGTTAGTAAGAAAAGTGCATATCTGGAGTAGAAGTAGAGTTTTTGTCATAGAAAGAACAAAATCAGATACCCCCAAAGTCACCTATACAGCAGGGTTTTAAAAATAACTAGTTCAGAGGGACAAACATTTTCATTTCAAACAAATTTCAGTGCAAAATTCAAATAGTCACAGTGCATAATGAACAGACAAGAACTGGGCAGCCTGGGACTACCCATAGTTGGCTGAGGCTTTTCAGGCCTCAGGGAAAACCTGCTATAGACAAGCTGTTCCTTGAGCTGTGAAGACAGAGAGGTGTCAAAGAAGAAAAACAGTAAGAAAGACAACATAGTTTAGAGTGAGTGAATAATATTTTTCTTCTTACTTATCAAAGTTTAATTAATAAATATTTATTTTTAGAAATGAAATAACTAAAATGTAACACTTCTGTTCACAGATCTTGATTCTTCTGTGGCCTGTATGTTGTTAACATGTTAACATTTAATTTAATCATACCTCTGGTTTTGTCATTATTGACATTATAGGAGTACTACATATTTAGGCATCATAGAACTAGGAAGCTATAGAACTTGATTATTATTTTTTTTAAAAAGAACAATAAATAAACAAGTACTTCCTTCAATTTGTGCTTTAGACTCTGTAATCCCAAAACACTGCATTTACTAGAACTGCAAGAAGTCTTAATATCTATATCTAGGGAATGAGAAATATCTAGATAAAGGAAAACCAACCAAAATCCCTGAGGCCTGAAGAGAAGGGCAAATCCTGATTTGTAATTAAGTTCTTCATTGTCAACGAAATTCTATTCTAATTTGTTTCCTTTTATGACCATAAGATTTGAGGATAAATAAGAAATACCGTATTTTTCCCTCTAGAAAATGTACCTGATTTGTCTTTTTTTCTCCCAAAATATAGACTGTCCTTAATTCTTGCTGTGTCAGTAGTGACTGAAGATATTTAATAACAACCGTTAAACAACCTTTAATAATCAAGATGCAATTCTGACTGAAACCAAAGAAGTCTAAAGATCAAAGGGCAGTAAATCTTAGGTCCTTATACCCTAACTAATACTATCTGTAGGTCTTCTGTCTTCAGAAGAAATTACAGAACACGTGGCATTGACAACACAAGTTTCCCACATTAACTAAGTCCAGCACAGAGTATTTCCCATGGTTTGCTGTACAAAGGAATTAAAGAATGGCGATCAGCTGTTAGCTAAATGCTCATGACGTTGCATTCTACAGAAAAGCCTTAAACATGTCTCTCTCCTGTTGGCTCGTATTTGCCTAAGATGTAGGTGAAATGCCTTTAATTGAATCTTTATTATTATTTTTCTCTGTCTAAGGAATATATTAAAAAAGAAGGAATACATGAGATTATATCCTGGTTTGGGAAATAGCCATTTGACCCTCACAGGCAGATTTTCTTTTATAGACTGTGCCCCACTGCTTTTAGCAATTAGATCTGTTTATTTGCTAGAGAAGAACTTTTACCTTTCACGTAATAAAAAAAACTTCTTCGAACTTGAAAAGTGAGTGAGCTCCATGACTGGTAATTTATTTTGGGCTGTATTTGGTGCAATCCACAGACAATATTAAGCATTTACACTAGGACAGAATAAAAATGAGAATAATGAAAGAGAAACTTCAGAGGAATGAGAACACCGAGGGTGGCAGTCATGGTCTTAAAATATAAGATAGCCTGGCTCCAAAAAAGAGAAATTATTTTAGGTACTGGTTAAAGTTTTTGGTCTTTTTTTTTATTTCATTTCAATAAAGGTAACAAATACTATCTTTCAGCATATCCCTTTCCAACCCTTAGAACTGCTGGCTACACAAAACAAAATAAATGTATAATAAGAACGTAATGTTGTTTGGGGCAGTTAAGCCTTTAAAAGGCTCAGTTGATATCCCTCATTGAAATATGATTATTTTATGGTTGCCAGAAAGATCTGTTCTCAGTTTTCTCTTTTAGTTTGCTTTTTTGAGATGAAGGCAAAGAGAGAAGAAGAGTTGAGGGAGAATAGCAAACAAGGACACAAAAATTAAGGAAGACAGCTTAAAATGGGTTAAAGATTTAGCTTTGGCTTTCTACTATGCTGATATATGAAAATGAGTGAATGGATATGAGACAGTACAGTGGTAGTACACAAAACCCCCATTAAAAAGATGCTTTCCTTTTATTAGGTGCAAGTGAAATGATTAGGTTAGAGAGTGAGAAAGTCTGTACCCCAAGGAATTTAAAATATATTTTTAGCAGGTCTAGTTAAAAAAGTCTTTGTATCTCACAAAGCAGAGACCTAGCTCAGTGAATAGAATAGAATAGAATAGAATCATTAAGGTTGGAAGTGACCTCAAGGATCATCTAGTCCAACCGTCCCCCCAACACCTATTACCCACTAAACCACGTCCCTAAGTACCACATCCAACCTTTCCTTAAACACCCGCAGGGACGGTGACTCCACCACCTCCCTGGGCAACCCGTTCCAATGCCCGACCACCCTTTCAGAGAAGAAATTTCTCCTCATCTCCAACCTAAACCTCCCCTGGCGCAACTTGCAGCCATTTCCCCTTGTCCTGTCACTAGTTATCTGTGAGAAGAGGCCGACCCCCAGCTCGCCACAACTTCCTTTCAGGTATATGTAAATTACACATATAGTAGCCCTTGAAAAAAGTTTTAGATTTTTGTGTGTATTGGATTTCTTCCTTAATAGATAGGGATCAGATAGCAATGTGGTAACTTCAAGTAAAATTCTCTGGGGCAGTGCCTGCTTGGATCTCCACTTGTGAGAAGCACCAAATATGATTTATATAATCTGAGGTGGGGATGGAGAGGGTGTTTTCAGATAGCAAATGATTACTACCAATATTTTAAATAATTATTAGGAATTTGGGATTAATATAATTATCCTAGCGTTTGGAAACATTGTCTTTTTTATTTTGTGTAGAATCTAATATTTTCTTCAGACACAGCTTTTTATTCTTTCTTCCTCTAACGCCAATATCTACTTTTGCAGATACTCAGCAATGTATGCACCTCTTCCGTATGTTTTTATTTAAAAGTGCTCTCTCTGTTTTGATAGAAAAAGACAAACAGATTTTTTTTTCATCTGGGAAATTAAAAAAAAATGCAATTTAATTTTTTTTTCCATAGGCTGCCTTCACTCAATGATCTTGAATTGAACTATGCTCTGTGAGTGATCTCTAAAGCACTTAAAGTCACTAGTAATTTTCTGATATTTTTAAGCATTCTTCACATGCAGTACTCCAGTTTATCAAGTTAATAATTTTCACAGAGAAATCTTCAAGATTTTTCTCCATGTTGGAGAGGATGAATTGTATAAAACGCATCTGTGAGTTCTGCATTGTGAGCCCTCCATTACATTTTCAAGAGAAAGTTCTAGGAGGTGAGAAAGATGATTATCTTGGGAATGATGAAAAGACCAGGGAGTGCATATCCAATATATATAAAATATTCCATGTCTGGCAATGACACAAAGGTGATGACAAACAGGTATGCAAGACCGACATAGTTCCTACAAGAAAAGGAAAAAGAAAGAACAGGAAGAAAATTTCTCCAGTAATGTCTTCCTTGCTTGAGGATGCTGCCCTGGTAAAAGCCACTACCTAAATGCCATCAAGACCTCACTCTCCTTTGGAAGAGATAGAACACAGCCTTTTTGATTTTTACCACATTCACCACATTTCAGCACATTTTGGAACTTCAATCCCATGTGAAGTATTATCTTTACTATGGAATAGAGTCAGGCAAATAAGGATTTTATAGAGCAGTGTGTGTTTCAAGAGTGGGCTGTGGCTGTAAGCTGGGCTCTGTTTTATTTCTATGTGGACTTCTTGAGGGCAGATGCACTAGCCTCGGAGGCTTGGAAGGCAGAAGTAGATAGAAGGTAGAAGTAGACAGAAGGCAGCATGTAAGCCTCATGTAGAATGTGTCTCAAGTCCTTCATAACTGTCACTTGAGACGAACATTGTTGTTATACTGGTAAAATACAGCAGTTATTGCTTGTCCGATATTATTTTTCCCCTGTGTGGTGGTATCCTTATCATCCTAATAGAGGAAGAATGTTGAGGATTCTCCTGCAAGCATCTCTGGCCCTGCCAAATCTGTTTCGTCTGCACTGAAGGGGAGGTGTCTCATGTTACCACTGTGTTCACAGGGTGATCCACGCTGCATAAAGTCTCACTGGCAGACAGTTTTTCTGTCTTGATTTGGAAACTGGGCTGGAAGGACAGCATCGATTTGTGGCTTCTTGAAACTATAAAGCTAGACGCTGTTGGTTTGAGGTGTGGATAAATAAGGGACTTTTCTAGTAAGACAAAGACATTGTTTTCATAGAACTTCCACCTGAGACCCCAGGCAGCTTCAAGCTGTCTCTTGACTAGTTTTTCCAAAATATCCTGAGTTGGGCCAGCAGGGCAAAACGACATTAAGCAAAGGATGCTGAAAAGCCTGGGGAGGAGCAAGGGAGACTGATAGTCTTGGCTCAGCTTAAATCCTGGCCTCTCTTTCAGGTGCTTGGTGCTCTATTTTTTCTGCTAGATATCATTGTGAATGATAGCAAGAGTTAGGCAGGTCTTCTGCAGAGGACAACAAAGTGGGTTTGTTAGGTGTTCATGATGCAAGATGCATTGAGGGAAGGTCAAATTCTCAAAAAAGTCTTTGCTGGGTGTATTATATGACTGGTAAAATAAGTGTGTCCAAGAGTACCTCAAGCTGGTCACAAATCAGAAATATGTGACTTAAATGGTCTTGAAGCCTTGCTGTATTGATTCAACGGAGTGAGTGCTCCAGCCTTGGACCCCCTCACTGCACAGACTGAGAGAATTATTTAATACACTATTGTAGACACAGCTGTATTTCCTATTTTTTAAAATGTATCTTTATGTTTCTTTATGTCACTATAAACCAGCAGTGAGCTGTTGAGAGATTGTAAGAGTCCGCTGGAATTTCCAGCGATGTGATCTGTTTTCTGCAGTTGTATAGTATCTCTGCAGGAGTGTAGTGGGGAAGAAATATTTTCTACGTTTAGTCCTGTAGTTTCTAATAATTTTTCACCCTGCAACCTGTGCTGTCTGTGTATAACAGCCCTTCAAAAAAACCCCAGAATGCAGTGTTCAGGGCTGTTCATAACGTGGTGTACTCATTTTACAAGCAAACGCGGTGTGATGTCAAGAAAAAAAAAGCATGTTTAAGGTTAACTTGGTTGTAGAGAGATGTTGGAACAGAAATTTCTCTAGCTTTGAATTAGGCATTTCACAGGGGGATTTTTCTTGATTAATTAAGACAGCTACAATACCTTCACATAAATTATTCAGCAATTAAAATTTACAAGATGCAGTCATTCTGGTCTAACTATTATTCATGTGGATCTTTAAACAAGGATACAGTGGCAGGTATACACAGTGAGTTTTGGGTGGTATGTTCCCTGCTTAACCAGCTGACTCCATTCTGCAGACAGAAAGTTTTTTAAATTCACTTTCAATTTTTTTTTTTAAAGATATTACTGCTTCATTAGAAAATCTATTTATTTAGATCAAGTAGACAGAAGTTTAGTAAACTGACTTCTCAGACACTTACATTTCTCAGTACTTCTTTAGTCTTATATCCAAAACCTTCTCTACATATCTTAATATACATCTGCTTTTTAATTTCTCTCTAGTCCTTGTACTTCTTAATTTTTTTCTATTCTGTTTCCAGAACATTACTATCACTGCTTCCTGACTCTTCAATATTTGATACTTGTGCCATTCTATCTATCTCACAAACTATTTACTCTAAAGAAAAGAAACCATAACTTTATTATTTATTATATTTATATTACTTTTTACATATATATGTTTATTTATATTTATTACCTATACTTTATAAGTTTTTTCAGCGCAGTTCTGCACTTTGTGGCCTTCTGGCCACAATGATACACGTTGCAATAATCGTTGTGTATTTATGTATAATATCATAACAGCTATCAATCTGGAGTTGAAGTTTCTGCAGGCTGAATACTGATTTGAATCCTGGATCTGCAAAATCTGGTGTGAAATACAGCTTCCTAGTAATGCCCATGTCTTTGGTAATGCTATCTGAGATGCAAGATCTTGTTTTAAAGAGGCTCCTAATCCTTCTAATGTATCAGGAGGAATAACTGATTCTCCAATCTGCCAACCAAAATATTTTCATTTCTGTTGTGTTCTTATGAAATCACTCACTAGAACATCATAGTCATACAGGAGATTAGACACACAAAACCAAATTTCAGTGGCCTCAGTGTGTTTTTCTTTAATTTCCTGAAATACCCGTTCTCTATGCAACTTGACATAAGCTAAAATTCACCCTAACAGATTTGTGCATTGGTTATGCTACATGTAATTCCACTACTTTTAATACACTTTTGGGAGTGTGAGGGAGACTACAATTAGAGCATCTGCAGTAGATCCGTTCACATTCTTTCCTTGCACTAGAGTTCTTATCTCGATCTCTGCCTTGGGTATGAGACAATGATACTTTTAGCCTCAGGTCACACATGTGTATTTTGTTATACCTTCATGAGGGTTCCCTTTGAGACTTGAATCCTCACAACTCTTTGAATTCCCTGCATTAATCTTTCAGAGCACTGCTAAACCCAATCTGTTGGATCCATGTTGTAGACTGTAAAATGTGTTTGCTACAGGTTTGAACTTTGTCTCATAAACTAGTTGAAAGAGCTTGTCTCTTCTCTGAAATAGTTACAATAAAATGAAATATAATGGATTTCAGAAAATCACCAAACCAGTCCTGAAGAAATGTAGTATATCTAGACAACGTGTGGACCAAATCAAGTGATTATTTCATTGAAATCAAGAGAGTTTATACATCAGCACAGAGTAACTAAATAATTTCCCTGGAATCTTGTCTAGGCAGAATTTAAGGACTTTGGACACCTGTCAGGGATTTCTACATATCCAAAGAAATGGCCCCTTGGATGCTTCCAAGCTGCTGCACACGTGTTTTAACTGTAGTTTATCCATGCACAGTAAATCCAGATTATTCAAGACATGTACAGGTCTATGATTTGGCACATATTAGGGAAATGGGAGCCTTTTTTTTTTTTTTGTGTGAGATCAAAGAAAATTTATTGCTTGGACCACCTGGCTTAAGAAGCAGCCCCAATTAAACTAAGCTAAGTTATGCTAAACTAAACTAAAAAGGCTTAGCAGACAGAGCCATTTTCTAATACACAATCTACTCCTGATGTTGCTGATACGAAAATGAATTTCGAACTTCACTTGATTTTTTGTCTGCAATGAATTGACTTGACAATAACCAAAACATGACAGTGCTTGGGTATAAAAAGATGACAATTACGTACTTGATAAGTCTGGTCTAATAAAGCAGTGAGCACTCGATCACTTTTGGTACAAAGTCAACAGTGCCAATGTGTTAATCCACATTTTGCTGTTGGAATGCTGCAGCAGTGGGGGACCCACAAAGTCCATGATGACAGAACCTGGCAGCCAGGACCCATCCCACCACCCCAGCAAGGAGCAGGGAAGCCAGGATGCACTAGGAGCAGCCCTATCACTGGGTGTTGAGCACGTTCCTGGGGATGGGCTGAGGCTGCGTCAAGATATGGGCTTATGGGCTGGTGGGTGGACTGGTCTTGGTGGGGTCCGTGGCCAGGAAGGCAAGGCTGTGATCGGTTAAGTAGCTGTAGATTCCCTTTTCTCTTTTTTGGCTTAATATTAAACCAAATGTATTTCTTTTTATATTATTGATGTAGTCCTAAACATGAATTGTATACCTTCTTTTACCACTTGCTTTATATCTCCTTTTTCTTTGTAAATTTGATTCTATTGTGGAAAAGACTTCTAGAGCATCTGGTATATAAACTCAATAGATTTTGTTCTTCCCATTTTTTAATTTTTGTGTTAGCTTGCATCTAGCATGAGAATCTAGCCAGAACTTTGAAGCCATCTTTAGAAACTGTATTTTCTTCTGGTTTTCCTTAACATGAAGTAGCTGAATTGTATTCCACTCCACAGAAAATCCTATTCCAGAATTTAACACTTGCTTTTAAACCTAAAATTGATACTTATAAAGAGTAAGGATTACTGCTCTAAATGTATGTATTGATTAAAAAGTATATTTAAATTAATGAGAAAATGAATGAAAACTGTGTTAAGGAAGCATTCTTATGTTTCTACATCCTCCAGCAGACAATAGGTCCAGTAGGCACTACAAACTATAAAAGGAGGAAGTGACAATATGATGTTAAATATTCAACAGAAATCACAATATGCCATCTATGTCACTTAAAAACAACAGGATCAATATTTCTTTGTAAATTCCTTCTGAAATCACTACTGAGTGTTTCGTTGCCTTTTGAAGTCATATGAATTGTGAGGATTTTACTGAATTCTCTAAAGAACCTTTTGTTCCACGGAATGACAGTTTTGGCTTCTGTATAGAAATTATAGGTATTTTGTAATGAATCTTACTAAAATATGTGGATATCTATTTGGCAAATTGACTGTGTAAATCCAAAATCCATTTCCATTTCTGATATACACAAAGAAAAATTAAATCTTACAGAGATCTTCTATTAGCCATCAACCAAACAATTATGAAAATTAGTCTTTAGATTATGGTGACTGATTTATAAGTATAAAAGAAAGTAAACATCATAAAAGCAGGCATTCAGTTTAACAAGATGGTAATGATATTTGTACCCATGAAGAAAGTTAACCAACAGTTATTATAATTTTAATTTATTTTGGTGCACATCCTTTGAAAACTGAGGTGTGATTCTCCACAGTTTTGCACTTTGTGTTGGTATTTTAATGGTTTGAAGTTACATAGATGCCCACTTACATAGAACAAGTCATCCATTCTATAGAGCATCTGGGCCTCTTACCTGAGATGGAGCCTTTGGAGACAGTCAATGCAGGAGAAAACTTAACGCTTCTGAGCAGTTTCTGTGAGGGAAGAGCCCACTTCTGGATGGATGTGGTAGTTGCCAGAATAGGGGTTTAAACAGTCTATTCTGGCATAACATCATAGTAATCTGTGTGGCCTATTTTATCTGTGTTAATCTGGGAGTTTAAGAGAAACCAAGTGATTCCCTAAATGCTCTCTTTAGTAATACAGTTCTCTAGTTAGAAAATGTTACATTTCAATGACAGGGAGGGGACCTGAACTATGCAGTAAGCTAGGGAAGTGTATGAAGAACAGTCACTTCTGTAAAGTTGTTGTCTACATTACAAAGTGTTTGAAAAGTTCTGTTCTACAACCTGGATAACAAGGAATGTAAATGTGGTTTAGATGAAGGCATGCATTTTCATTGGCTGTGTTGGATGACTTCACACACTTGTCATCTTGTTGAATATTCATAAGTAAGATACTAATTCCAATATGCCTCAGCTCCCAGAAAAAGATATGACATGATAGGGATAGTGGTATCCCCAGTAAAGCAATGGAAATAACTATCAGGAGGTCTAAACTCTAAGTGGTTCAGTCTTATATACATCTAGCAATATTGAAAATATAAATGTCAAAGATCAGTTTAAAGACAATTACTTTCTCTTTACAACACTTTTGGAGTTCAGTGGCATATTTTAAAAACTTCTTGTTTCTAGTGCCTCATATTAATCATCTTCTGATAATTAAAACTGCAAAACCACCAACACTTTTCCATTTGAGGTGTGGTACTTTTAAGTGGGTTTGGTACCAAGTCCTTGGTTGCATTGGACTCCTTTGGAGGGATGAAGAGGACAAATACTTATGAATTCTCTTTGGTAACTTTCACAGAATCATAGAATCACAAAATGGGAGGGGTTGCAAGAGACCTCTGGAAATCGTCTAGTCCAACCCCGCTCAGATAAATTCAAGAATAAAGTGGTTATTTTTCTCTGACCTTCCTATTGGGAAGACACTTTTATTTGAAGATTTTGTTACTGTTGAGGATTTATACTCTCAAAGTTGTCTTTTTCCTATGTCATATGCAGAGAGAGACCATGGCTTAAAAACAAATGTAGTAAGGATTGGCTGTTTGTTGTGTTATTTTTCAAAACTTCCAAAAGTATTTGTTTACATGTAAATATTCATTACTTGACCTTAACAGAAAAATTTTAGCTTTCCTAAACTGAATGTATGCACTAAAGAGAATTCAGAGGTTATTTATAGGGAGAACCATGGAAGGCTATCCACATGCACACAATACGTATTGTTAATAGAATGTATATTTTATGTCGTGTCTTTTTGTTTTGCTTTATATAACTTAGGTCTAATACATTCAAGGTACAAGAAAAGGCAGTACATCAGTTGAAAATTCATGAAGTTACAGATTAAAAAAAATGACATACTTTAGACTATGAATGAGGACAGATTTCTATTTCGGGTTTCTTTTTAAAAAGCACAATATGTAATTATAATTAGTTGATTGGCAGTCCTTCAGCACAGTGATTTTAAAATGTTACACAATTTGTTCTACAATCCCTTTTCAGATTTATATGACTGCTAATTTTAAAGAATGATAAAGTTTGAGATATGTTATACTTCAGGGACTTGAATAGTTAAAAATCATATTCATTTCCATTTTAACTTGAATATTAGCCCTTAAGTATGATGAGTGATGCAAAAATGTCTGACACATAATGTTGAGAATGTATCTACAAGGGGTTTGGTCTGGATATACTTATGCCCACTCTTTCCATGCAATTTTAACTTATTGGACTGAGAAATAGATTTTCATTCTGAAAGCAAACACCTGTGATGTGTTGAACCTTTCTGTCTTTGTATAGAGCATGTGGACTTTTACCCATTATATGGGACAGAAAATGTAAGAACTGACATGTAAAAATTAAAGCAAATTTTACTAAATTAAAACAAAAATTTCGAAATCCTGTTTTAGAGAAGATGGCTATGAAATTTATGGCATGCTTCACATAGTATTATGTGTGCCAATTTGATGTTTCATAAAAGTGATTACTTGCCTACTTCTTCCACTCTGCTAAAGATGAAAATTTGTTGTCTAATAAATGCTTCTCCTATTTATTTCCTGCTGCTGAGAATTTGTTTCCTGCTATTGATTGTGTAGTTCAATTTTATATCAACATGGTTTCTTCCTTTGTATTTCAATAATTTGCAGTCTTTCTTTTTTTTAATTCTATATGAAGAGACAAAGTAAAAAAATCTCATGCTCAATTTCATAGTATTTCAAAACCTATTTTGTAATCTACAGATGAAGTAACATGGATTGTTTCAGTGGGTTGTTTTTACCGCTCTTGCAGCACTTCTAAAACAGCTCAACCTCTCTCTGTTATTATCAGCTTGAAGTATACACTTTGTTCTAGTGGCATTTTTAAAGGATCTTTTGTGCCCTTAGGTATGTTAGACATAATATTTGTCAGCTTAGTTCTAGAGAAAAGCTCTTAGGTCCTTTGGCTTCAGGAAAGCAAGTTTGGTGATCAGTCACCAAGCTACAATGAAATATTTGTGTAACAGCTATTGTATTCAACTATTTCAATCTGCCTTACAAAGTCTAAATTAAAACTGTAGATGCCAGTTGTTGGGCCATTAAATGATTCAATTGCCTCACCTTCAGCTCTGCTTCCTAAGCTGCTGTTTTTGCTCTTCTTACTGTTATCAGAAGGTCTGTCTCTGTAATTGCTGGAGTATTTAGATAGTACTGTTTGCTTCCAGTGGTCTTTAGGTCTCTGATCTACACAAAGGTTACCCTAAGAAAATATATTACGCAGACTTCCTCAGATGACATTTCTGCTGCTAACCAACTGTTTTAATCACATTGAGATTTGCCTGGCTTACTTTCAGAGAAATCAAAGCCTTTCCAGCATCATTTTGTCTCATTGAGCTATTCTTTTTTTCAAGAATTTCTTCATTGTATTCCGGCACCTGTAATTGTAGTATCTCACTAACTGCTGAACAGGAGCTAGTAGCAATGCCACCACTGCAATACGCATAACGAAGATAATAGGAATGCAGAAGTCATCCCGGTTTTTTACTCAAGTGTGCAGATAATGAGCTTAAGGAGAAAATGATAATCTCATATCCAGGGTCTAGAAGAATCCTATCTAAAGGGAACTTCCTTGAATCCCTGACTGAACGGTAAAACTTATTTTTTTTTAAAGTTATCAAGTTATGGAATTCCAACTAACTTCTTTTGTGTTATGTAAGTAAGGCTTCTGAATTTTTAAACATATAGGGATTTTATGATCATTGATAATAATGTAGATCAAAAATATTTCTGCTAAAATAGGTGGAATATCACTGGTATAAAAATTAAGGGAAGACCAGATCAAGACAACTGTGAAGATGTAGGCAGCTGAAGCACAGTTCCTTTCAGTTTATGCCTTGTTTTCCTTTCTTATTCATATTGAGAATTGAGTGAATGATCTTTTGAAAGAAAAAGGGGTTACATTCCATTTTCCCTCATTGCTTCTTGTCAAATTTTGATGCTGAAGGACAGGAATAGAAGAGCTTCTGATTGCAGTGAGTGTTATGATTTTTATTCCTGCGTTCTCATGCAGAATAGACACTTGTCAGAATATGCTTTCATTATATATTGGGGAATTTGGAGGAGAAAGCAACTGAACTAAAGGACCATATTTGTATGCAACCTTTCTTGCAAGCTTTATTGGAACACAAAGTTATAGTTGTCTGTCTACATGCAGAGGCTCAGTACATAGGAAAGTAATTCAGTTGGGAAATGCAATAGAAATGTCACAAGATAAGCCACAGTAAAGTAATTTTTCCCCAAAATAAGTTTTAACTTCCTTTCTGTGTAATTCTTTTCTTGCCCTTCAATCTTACATTGAAACCTACATATTTTTGCTTGATGATCAACAGTTAATTCAGCTTTGTTCTGTAAATCAACAAAATGAGACCAGTGTTTTGAAACTCATGTTAAAACTTGAGACAAGGTATTGGCAGCAGGGGGTGTGCAGAGATGGCCTCTGTGAAAAGAGGCCAGGAGCTTGTGTCATGACAAACACAGGTGCTTCCAACCAGTTGCGCAACAGGACACAGCTGAGCCCATCTGCAGTCAGTGGTGTCGATGTAATCCTTATGACACCAGCACCAGAGCAAATGGAAGGGAGGAGGTGCTCCAGGTGCTGTAGCAGAGATTCCTCTGCAGCCCATGGAGAGGATGTCTGTGGAGCAGATATTCCCTACAGTCTGTGGAGAGAACCATGCCATAACTGGCTGAAATTCCCTGAAGAAATGGGTCTGTGGAGGGCCCACACTGGAGCAAGTTTATCCTGAAGGGCTACAGCCTGTGGAGAGGACCAGTGCTGGAGCAGGGGAAAAGTATGAGGTGGAGGGAGCAGCAGAGAAGAGCTGTTACATACTGACCACAACTTCCCCATTGCCAATCCCCCTGCACTGCTTGGGGTGAGGGCTGGAGGAATGAGAGTTGGGAAAGAAGGAGTGAAGCAGAGCCTGGGAAGAAGAGTATGTGTGGAGAATATGTCATTTTAATTTGTCTTTGTTTCTTACCATCCGACTCTTTTTCTATTGGCAATAAGTTAATTTTCCCCAAGTTCAGTCTGTTTTGTTCATAATGTTAATTGGTAAATTATTTCCCTGTCTTTACCTCAACTCATGAGCTTTTGCGTCTTATACGCTCCCCCTGCCTTTTTGAGGAAAGGGAGTGAGGCAGTGGCTGGGTGGGTGCCTGACAGCTGGCCAGGGTCAACCTACCAGAAAATTAAAATGTAACTTCTCTTTAATTCCTGTGTTCTTAATAGCAGTTGGAGTATAACAGCACCATGGTATTACTTGGAATAATACATGCAAAATTCTGCATCAACATGTTAAGGAAGATTCAAATTTTTTAGTTGATGGTTAATAATTAAAACTGTACGTTGAGATAAAATGGTGGCATATCATCAGTGGACAAATGTATCTTTCTCTGGTGAGCTCCATTTTTGAGGAATTTGTACTATAATGAGATAGCAGTAAGATGACTGCATAAAGAACATCTAAGAAAGGATGCTGTTTTCTTAAAAAAACCTAAAATTGTAAAAGTCTGCACTGATTAACATTTCAGTGGTCCCACTACTTACAAAGCCCCTGTCTTTTCAGTTTTTGCTAGAAAAACTGAACAGTTGCCAGGCTGTATTAAATGTAGCAGGTAGTCCTGCTTAATTACGAACATAGCCTCCTCTATTTCAGCATGCACAAAAGGTTGACTGATTCATTATGTGGCCTGTTGATTCTTTTCAGGCAACTAAAAGGAGCAACCCTTAAATTTCTCTGTAATGGAACATATTATCTGAGGTGTAAGGAGAAAAAGACTTTTGAAAATAAAGCTTTATTGGTCTTCATTATTTCAAATGACTGATAACAAAGCATCTGAAAGGTGACCTGTTTAAGTTAGTACTGTAACTGAGAAATCCAATACTACTTTGAAAGACTAAATTACTGCACTCTCCACAGATAAGTAAACTTGGCAGACCCCTCACAGTGAGTAATTTCCTTTAAAAGCAAAGAAATTCTAAGAAAAATGTAGTTAAGGATCTCATTGGGGCTATAAAGAATTCCAGCATTTAAAATATGAAATTATAATATTTTGGTTGAAGAGCTAGTTTAATGAATATTTTATTATTCAGTTCTATTTTCTTTTGTGTCTCTTACTTTCTTATTAACTACAAGTAACATTTAAAAATGATCTTTTAGGGGTCAAGCCTTTTATTTTCTTCACTCTCCCCCCCCCCATTTATTTATTTATTTATTTAATTTATTTACTTGCTATTGGCAAGAAAAGCACTTAGAAGTGTGTTTTCCAGTGTTTTCTTTTTTTCCTGTGTACTCCTGACCTTCTCTTCTTTCATCATTCAAACTTCTCCCCTGACAAACATTACTCTGAGGCTAGTTGGCGCACATAAAAACAAACCCAAAATATCACAACACAAACTAAAGAAATAGTATTTTTGCTTATTTTAAGGTTACCAGCAGTTTCACTTTAGGGAAAGGAAAAAAAAAAAAAGAGTATTTCAATCGCTTGCCATTTGAGTTGATATTTACTATACTGAATGGCTGCCTCTGGAAGACTATTTTCTGAAAAGTTCAGCCACAAGTGGTTTAGACAATTCAGCCAATGAGGCTTCAGAACACAGATAATATTCTGTTTCTGCTTTATGTTGACCCTTCTTCCTTGTGTGCACCTTGCATTCTGATGGTTTTGAACAGGAATCTGAAATTATCATAGGGCATTGCTTTTATCACTTCCGTCAAAGTGTGTATAACCTTGATTACAGAATGAAAGTTTGGGGAAAAAAAAATCACAGCCCAAATCTATCCAGTGGGAACATCTTTGTTTTAGTAGCTGTTATCACTCAAATATGCTACCTTTTTTGGGCATCATTAAGTTTCTCTGAGATCATTGATGGCTAACATAAGTAGTTCTTTCACAGACTAAACACGTTCTGTCCTGGTGCCAAAGGTGCAAACTCATAGGGAACAGGTTGACTTTGACCATAATACTGACTTCTGTAAGCAACCAAACCCTGCCTCTTGTACTCTCAGTAACACTCTTTTCCCTGCAGTTTTTGTGTAAACTTACAGCTCTTTCAAGCAAGATGGAGAAGATAGATATATATTTTAATACCAGGAAGAGATGGACAACAGGCCTTAAGACTTGTATAAAAGAAGTCAGAAAAGGTTTGAGATAAACTGAAGACTGACATTTAAACACTGGAAAAGGAGTCTCGGGAGGATAGGACTGTCTTCAGTACCAACTGAGGAATGACCAGAGAAGGGAAGTAGCTGACTGTTAGAAGAAGCCTCATCCTCGGTAGTGTGACAAGGTGCTAGAATGACCATATGAACATTTCCTACTTTTTTCACTTACCACATATATCACGTATGTCTTTTTTTAAAGTAAAATGTGGATTTTATGTTTCCGAATATCCAGGAATATTCAGACAATATCTACACTTCTGAATGCAGTGTAAATCACAAATAAATCAGACTATGAAAAGTTATCATACAAGCTTTCCCCTAAAAAAAGTAAGAGATAAATGTCATGTTAGACATATTGCACTTTTTTTTTTTTCATTCAGGAATCTGTAATCAGGTATTTAGATACTACAATAATGAAACTGATGTAGGACTGGAGTAAAGTGATTTTTCAGTCTTGAAGAGGAAACATTTCTGTTCCTAAATAATATGGCTATCTTGGTATATCAAAATAATAATAACAACTATCTTACAGGGGGAACAGTCCTTTGGGTGACTTTGGCCAGCTTTGCTCTCTGTCTTCACCTTTGCTGCTTGCTTTGTTTTCCCTGAAGGAATGTTCATTTCATCTTCACTGACATTTTAAAGTCAGGTGGTGACTTTTAGTTTTCTACTCAGCCTGTGAGTTTCCTCAGTGCCCTCAAGAGTGCTCTTGACTTCTTCTTCAAACAATGGTTGCCTCAGTCTCACCTGGAGGTCACAGCCGTGACAGAGTTACTGCAGAAATAAACATTATTATGTTTGTAGTATTTTTTATCTCACAAACTACTTAACACCTGAAAGCAACAAGAGCAATCTATTTGATGGTGAAGGGAATGGGTAGAAGAATTCAAGTTTCTGGTGCAAGTGACTTTTATTCCTTCTATTCTCCCTGTAATATTAAGAGAGAAAGAGACATATTATCTTTCTTCTTTAAGAAGCTCATGTCTTCACAGTCAGTGGATGGGAAACACTGTCATGATTTGCTTGCAACATTAGCTTTAAAATGACAGTTTTAAATTTTGGAAGTTTAGATTTTATCTAAGTAAGTAAAAGGACTTCTTTTTTAATAGATTCAATTAATTACTGTTAGGATTCCTATTTTTTAGAAATCCTATTTACATATCCATCATATATTCTAAGATATTAAAAAATCCTGGACAGTATCAACCTTTCAGAAGACCTTCAGAAGACAGAAGAATTTCACAGCTTTAATGATTGCCTTTCTTGCTTAGGATCTGTTAATTGGTGTTCCAGTTAGATTCAGTCAGAAACCCTAAAGTGAAATCTGTTGTTTCACGAAAAGCCACGCTGCTCCTAGTCTTGCTTCTAGACTAATGATGTTTAACGGACAGTGCCTACCCTCAGAGATGCACAGAATAATTCAGATTGAAGAGATCTCTGAAGGTCATTTGGTCCAGCCTTCATCTCAAAGCAGCACCAGATTTGAGCAGGTGGATTGGGGTCTTGTCCGTTTGAGATTTGAATATCTCCGAGTATTTCAGAACCTCTCTGGGCAACCTATTCTTGGGCTTGTGAATCTCACCAGGACACTTTTTTAACCAGAATCTACTCAGAATTTCACTTGTTACAACTTACGTCTATTGCTTCCTGTCCTGTCACTGTGTGCCTCCAAGAAAAGCCTGGCCTTGTTTTCTCTATACTTTCTTATTGGTTAGCTAGAGACAGCAATAAGATCATTATCCACAATATCAAATTTACTAATAACTTTGAGGTGTAGGTATCAAACCTACTCTTTCAAGACAGTGTCTGTGTTTTTAAATAGTCTTTAGTGAGAGTAACTGTGTTCCTAACTAGAAAAGGATTAAATCTTTGTGTCTTGATAGAAACCAGGAGTTGTTTTCTTCATCTGATAATTCTCAGCTACAATTTAGAATTCATGTAGTCCTTCCAATGTCTTCTGTTATTACGTGTTTAGCTTTTGGGATATGAACTAGCTGTAAACAGCCCTCAACAGTTGCTAGAAGTCTTAAAATAAATATGCTTTTCATGACTATTGAAAAAATGGAAAGTTGATATAATTGTAAGGGGCTGCCTTGTTAGTAATCTACAGTGTTGGCATAATGCACATTTTTCCATATGGTAAGGCAGGACTCTTCCAATCATTATATGCTCTCATTTAAATTCTGCCTGCTGCAGGAAATTAGCACTGTTCATACTTGTTTAGGCTTAATAAAAATCATTTTTTTCTAAAGCACAGGGATAAGGTCACCATCTGCCACATGAAAATGCCAATTTCAAATGAGCAGCAGTCAAAAGAGAATGTCTTTCATTTTTAGACACTTTCAGAGAGAACTTAATAGAAGAAATCTTAATTCATTCTGACACCTATCAGACCACAGGATAACGTTAAGATACCAGATTTTCAAATCACCTGCTCTAATTGCAGATGTGTACTTTCTTTTTACAGTGTCATGAGTGTTTACCAGAGCACATTTCTATTTTCAGCTTCATTCACATTTGGGAGTATCTGGCTGTATATAGGATGTGTTTGGAAACCCTTCCCTAAGTCTGAAGGCAATAGATCAAATTCGTACCTAAGTTCAGTGATTCAGCACTCACACCAGCTTTGATTTTTATCAGTTATTTTAAATTGATCTGATCCATGCAAGTATGTGCTGAAATATTTTGATAAAAAGGTCTTTTACAAATTTTCAGTCTTTATCAAAAACTTTTAATTACAGCAAAATAAAGTGTATGTAAATACACCAAGACATTTTTCTCCCAAAATAGATTACAAAAACCCCTAAACCTTCCATGGGTTACAAAGAATATCTACACTTATTTGTTCAGAGTGCCTGTGCTAAATAAAACACATAATTAATAACTGTAGAATGAATGACTGAATATGGCCTTTTCATGACCAGAGTGTTCGTACTCTAATAAAGGAGGTTAAAAAATGCAGCTACATCTGAGGAGTTGAAGAGCTCTCTTACTCACTTGAATTTGGAAACATCTGCTTTTCAAAATTATACTGAAAGTTATGTAGTCTTTCAAAACAGGAAAACAAAATTTACATTTGATTATATTTTTTAATCTCCTTAGCTTACAAATTGTCTGGTCATGATAAGGTTGTTTGAATTGAATATAGGTATATTCAATATTTAATTCAATAATGAATTGAAAAAAGCATATTCAACCAATAGTTCTGTAGTCATTTTTATATATTGATTTTTAAAAATATAGTTATCTTCTTATGCTTGAGAAAATCACGTAATCCAGGAATTCGAAATAACAAAAAATAAAACAAACAAACACACACATCCCCCCAAAAAAAACCAACCCCAAATCTAGTTAATGACTGTTTTCTACTTTCTCAAAGCACAAAAAAATCCCAAAGCTATAGTCTGAGGACAAAGTCAGGCTGATGATTAGCAGTCTGGGGATAGCAGAAGGGAGAAAAGTTACTTATAATAATAGTAGTACAAAAACGTATTGTGGACAGAATAAAGTTGTGAAAGATTGTTTCCACCCCACTTGTTACAAAATTCTAGATTTGTATTTGGTGATATCATGTATCCTAATAGCAACTCAAAAATACTGGGTGATTTTCTATTTGGCCAACAAAAACTGACACTGGTTCTTAAAATGATTTGCTCAGTCATTGCTGTTTTTGGCTCTACTCAGAATTTCAATGCTGACCTCTAACCATTTCCAAAAAATTACACAGATAGGTTTATGAGCTGGATGTTTGCTTTGCTCTCACAGCAGATTTTGGATCGTGTGATTGTAAGCATAAGTTGCCCTTTATCTCAAATGTGAGTAGCTAATTTCTTTATTGTTGGCCCTAATGTTGCAGCTGCTGTAAAGCCAAGTTCATTTGCTTCAGCTCTATGTTTAGCAAAATATTCCAGATGACCTCATGGTTTACTTTTAGGTGCTTTTTTTTTTTTTTTTTATAAAGAGTTTACTGTTTTAAAATCAGTTCTGACAAGTGAAAACAAATTAATAAAAATGTAACCGCCTTACACCAGCCCAGATTAAAATAGTGATCAGTCTTCAAGCAAGCATGCTCTAGTCACTCTTTTAGTCTTGTTCACTGCTAACTAAATAGTCTGTTTTGTCAGCTGTGGTCTTGGCTCTTAGTGTTTCTTAACCTTGTAACTTTTTTTCTTGTACTACTTCTTTCTTTTCTGAGATGCTTTTATAAGTATTGAGGGTCCATTTTCATACTGTTCACTTCCTCATTTAGTTATACGGGGAATATAAATCCCAGAAGAGACAATAAAGGGAAAAGTATGGATTCATTTTCTTTTGTCATATTTTTAAAGCCATTTCCTGATTTCTTCATTTTTCAGAGAAGACTCTCTGTGGCGTGACTTAGGTAACAGGAGCATGGATGCATAGTAGTCTTTCCGTAGCTCTGACTCTGTGTGTCCTACCTACCATTTAGCTGGGTCAGGCATGATATTAATCATGTACATACAGTCTGTTCCTGGGGTAATGTCAGGTACGTGGTGACAAGTTGTGTGCAAAAAGTACAGATGGGATTTTTTGATATCCCATACTTTGGTTTCTTTTATACCACTATTAGTATACTGTAGCACTGTAAAATGTAGAGCTGTGTCACAAGATACACCATGTATAGGGATACTCCTGGCCCTTAGTCATAACACAGAAAGGAAAGATATGGCATAAAACTACCATAAAAAGTTACTTCTTAATGAGCAGTATCTAAATCAAAGCACTTGTATTATGGCTTATCAATGTAATAAAATAGCGGAAAAAAACAAACCTAGAAGACTTGTCAGTTAAAAACATTAAGGACAATAATATACATTTTTATATTGTTAACATTTCTCTTATTTCCCATTTAGAATAATTTTGTGACTCTTTAGAAGCTAATAGGCTGACATTTCAGTCATCCATGGAAACTAGATTCAGTGTTCTGCAGCAGCAGCAGCAGCAGCTAATGGGGGCTACAGTTTTACGAGTGTCTAGATGTCAGTCTAGCAAATATTGTCAGCAGAACAGTCTAACAGTGAAGCCCAGCATCATGCCCTAAGAACGCACGGTAAATCAAACTTTCTATCTGGCTTGCGTGTATGCTATAGTCAGCAACAACCAACAGCCTGGGGGCACAGAATCCTGCTGCTCATAGGAGAAACAAAACCCCCTCCTACAATACAGTGGAATCCTTCCCCAATTTAGCATGACTCCAGCAGCAGACTGCAAACACAATTTGCAGAAACAAATACAAGCAGAAACTGCTTCTATTCACATTTCTTCCAACTGTGTCAAGGGTGGCCATAGCCACATCTGAATGACAGTGTTGTGCGCTAGGAGATGAACTAGTGTATTGTTTCATTTTGTTCAGCTGTGGCTGAAGTCATTTCAGTTTAGTTCTAGTTCACGTTCAACAGCATTTCAAAACAGCAACTTCTTCTCCCATTAATAAATAAATAAATAAATAGAAACTACAGCTTGAACCAATTCTGTTTGGGGAAGAAACGTGTTTCCTTCAGCTGCCTGTCTGTGTATTTAAGAGGGAGCTACAATGTGTTTTTCACTCAGGAGCAAGGGTAAAGCTACTAAGAGTAAGCCCTTTTCAGCCCATCTTCCCTGACCCCACATACATATCCACTGATAAACTAGAGCAGAGTTTCGTCCTAAAAAAAGAGATATTGACATTTGTACAGCACTGCTTGTGCTTCTGCTGTAAAAAAAAAAACGACTCTATAAATGGGATGGTTCTATATTTAGTGCCTTTCACATCTATAACAAATATATTCATTTTATAAATAAATACACTAACGACTAATCCTGCACATCCAATTTAAGGTCTGAGAAGTTGTGTTTTCCCCTTGCACTGTCATCAGTGAAAAAAGTTGTGAATGTCAAATTAAACATTCAGTTATATCCTCAGTGGCCTCAGTAACACTTACAGCTCTACTGCCAGTGACACATTTATATAAGTGCAGTTGCTGAGTATCATCTTGAATCTTTTCAATTTTATGTCTGTATGGGGCTAGCAGAATTGTTGCGCTTTTTTTTCCCCCTTTTTTCTTTTTCCTTCCCCCTTCATTTTTTTGCCAGTTAAATGAGCAGAGATCTCTGAAAACCTAGAAAGGGACTGATTCAGAAAATGAGAAAGAATCAATTTTATCCAAATAAATTTTTAAAGGATAACTGTCTTGTGATTAGCAAAATGCGGTAACATTATTGTAGCTCTTCCAATAAAACAAAAAACTACATTTGCTTCTCAGTTTCTTAAAAGATATACTGTAAAGAACAAGAAACATTAAAGGGACAGTAATCTATTCTAGAGAAAATGTGTTCACGTAACTGGAGAACATGTAGTTATGGTGACCGTACTTACACGCTTCTGGTTACAGCTCACTTTATCCTACAGTGTTCTGGCCGTACAATCCAGTAAAACTACTTTAAGAATGTCCTTTCTTCACAGTGGTTTTCCTTCCAAAGTCCATTTAAACCAGGAATTTTTTTCATAGCCAAGATCCCTGTCCTCTCACTTCACAGTCAGTAAAAATATTAGGAAATGGACTTCCCTGAAACAAACACCTGTCCTATGGGTTCTTTGCCCTGCTACTTTCTTTCTTCTTAGCCCCTGGAATGACTTGAGAAACCTTCATCCTTCAAGCAAAAAACAGAGGAATATATTTTGGCTCTTGTAATGGAAGTATGTCTTCCATGAGACTCATTGTAAATCAACATAGGTTTTTATTTGCTGGGAAAATATTCAATGATCTATCACTTTAATGTTAGTACACTGATTTATGGATCTGGTACTTGAACATGCCTATATGAGCCATGTTTATGAATTTCTGACAGGGATCTAGAAAGCAGTAATAGTTTAGAGAGATTAAGACTCAGCTATGTATGGACAATATTTTTACTATCAGAGATCTGCTTTCATAGCCACTAGTCTTAAATGGAACATACATCTATTTTCTCTCATAACTTTGAACTTCTTAGACAGGAGGATTTAGTACTGTCTGCTTGTCTTTAAAATCCACATATTTACCTGCTCCTGTCAAAATTGTGTGATACTTAGACTGCACATATGTAGTTATAGTATTTTTCTCTCTACAATTTCATGTGAAATAACATACTAGAAAATGCTAGAACAAATTCAAGGAAATATTATGAATTCTTGAAGGAAGTTTTTAATCTGTATAATTCTTCTAAACAGATCTGAATCACACTATTGATCAGGTCTTCAACATCAGTATGCATGGAAGTAAAACAGTTCAAACTTGAATGCTTCAAGTTAAAAATCAAGCATGGGTTTTATATTCAGTGCTAAAAAAAGTGTAGATGCTGAAGAAAACAGTCATAAATGTAAATATATTACTCTAATTTTTTATAAATGTTTTGAAAACATGATCTCTGATTTAGAAAGGCACAGAATTCTTCTGAAACTGATTAAAATTAAAGGTTAAGAATGTACCTTCTTCAAGTATGGCACAACTCTACGTGACCTCAGTTTCTGACCTTGACATAAAGTAATTGTATTGGACTTGGCTGAGATGGAGTTAATTTTCCCCACAGCCACCTTCACAGTGCTGTGCTGTGCACTGGGAGCTAGCAAGGTGTTGGTAACACACCAGTATTTTGGCTACTGCTAAGCAGTGCTGGCACAGCATCAGGGCTGTTTCCCCCTCCCCTCACCAGTAGGCTGGGGATGAGCAAGATCTTGGGAGGTGGCACAGCCTGGACAGCTGACCCAAAGTGACCAAAGTGATATTCCATATCATATGAAGTCTGCTCAGCAAGAAAAGCTGAGAGAAAGGGGGAGGAAGTGGGGCATTCGTTATTTATGACATTTGTCTTCTGGAGCAACCGTCACATGTACTGAAGCCAAACTTCCTGGGAAGTGGTCAAACATCACCTGCTGATGGGATGTAGAGAATAGATATTTTGGGATTTTTCCTTTGCTTCCACATGTGACCTCTGCTTTTGCTTTATTAAACTGCCTTTATCTTGATCCATGAGTTTGGGGGTTGGTGGGTTTTTTTTCCCATCTTATTTTCCTTCTCTCCCTGTCCTGCTGAGGAGGGGAATGATAGAGCAGTTTGATAGACACCTGGCATCCAGCCAAAGTCAACCCAACACAAAAGAAAAATTAATATTAAGGATACATTGTTAAGTGAAATGATTTTCTGAAATTTAAAAGATATATGTTTTCAAGAAATGGAAGTTAACACAACATAGGGTTAGAACATAGCATATAATCAGACATTAAATAAGCTTGTTCCCAGAAGGGGAACGTAATTTCAGATAGGTCAAGGCATTCACCTTTAGAAACAGAATATTATTATATTTTTAAATCCATCTTCTCTGGCAGCTAAGTGAAGATTTTAAGAAGTCTTATTTACCCTAAATTCTCTTTATGTTGTTGTTGCTCTGCAAAGGAACCTTAAAAAACAGATAAAGTGCAGATAAAACTACACTCTTCTCCACTTTAATAATTTCTCCATATTACCAGAGTGGTTGAACAAGGCTTTAGTGCAAATGAAAAAAGGTCCTAAAAGTATAAGAATATGACAGTATCCAGTGAAGCCCAACCACAGCTATAGCTCATGAAAAAAATACAGCTTTGATCTAAAAATAAATCACTTTCAATTATTTGTGATATATAGTAGATGTCCATCTCCGTGGCCTTGTTAGTTTCACACCAGGGAAATCATTACTGCTGGCTTTTAGCCTCTGTTTCAGAAGGACAGTTTTATATCTTTGCTTGCTGCTAAATTCCTCTCATTTCTCTCAGATTTACTGCAGCAATTGAAATGAGGAAGAAGAGTAGCCACAATCTCCGTTTTAGCAATATATATTTAGCTCTAAAATGTTATACTGACAGATAAAGTATTCAGTGCACTATTTAATACCGAGAGCTCTATGGATTGTTTGTATTTTAATTAAAAGTAACCTAAATTCAGAATCAGTCTCTAAAGCCTGGGAATGGTGTTCTGGGGTTTCCATTATGTTAGTACACGATAGTCAATTAATTGTACATTTCAGAATATAGATCTGTGTGGGTACTCTTAAGGAAAAAGTTTAAAGACTTTGTTGCAAAGTGCCAGTCTATGCCACCCTATTGGTCTTTAGATTGCACAGAAGGGTTGCTATGCTGGCATTTATTCATTTGTTTTCATATTTATTATAGTCTGTGATATGTTGACTGAACTCTTTTTTTCACTTTTTTAGCTCATACAGGAAAAAAAGCTGATTTTGTAATGTTAAGATATTAATCTGACAGATGTAACAAAGAAAGAGCAAAAGGACTGAGTGTTTATATTATTCTAGGGGATTATCATGTCAATTCTAGGTGCCAAAACACTTTCCTGAGACTTGACCTAAGCAGAAGGATGAGGATTCTGGCAATAGAGAATTCTTGTTCTGAATTTTAAAACAATTTGTATTGTTTACATCTGCTTAAAAGGAAAATAAAGACAACCTTTGGGGAAAAAATGTTAATAAATTCTTTTCATACTCAAATTATAAGAAAAACACTAAAGTTATTCCCTTTTAGGATAAATCTAGACACTAATTTCAGAAGTTAAGTCATTCTTTAATTACCGTTTGATGGTGGAAGTTTTTATCTCTGTAGAATGAAAGAAAAGTTCACACATATATCTACAGAGTCAATTTAGAACATCATTTTGCCTCCTTTCAGCACATCATTTATATCTGAGAAAGCCTGTAAATGTGACAGCTTTTTTTTTTTTTTTTTTTAAATTAGAAAAGGTATACTTTTCTTTAGTCTTCCAAGAGCTGTAAATCAACTGGATCAAGAAATTTAAAATTCAAAGTGGCTTCACCTTTCTCATACTATTCTGACTGTTGATAGCCCTATATGACTTTCATATGATGTCAACTGACACAGAATCATTAAAATCGGCTAAACTCAGTCCATCTGCTAAGATTTAGATCAATGCTTATATAGTCTAGCCTGTGAACATTTTTCTTTTCTTGTTAATATGTTAGGAAAAAGGATGTGCCTTCTCTGTTGCATTGTCAATTTTATTTTTTCCTGCAATTTCTTTAACAGTTCAGCTCCATCTCTCAGTGGAATTCAACAAAGGTTTTGTGAGAACAGAAGGTGAGCAGTTTTTTTGGGAGATCATAGTTAGGTTTTGCTAAAGTTTCAAACTGGAATCTTTTGATGAAATTGTGAGTCTACGGTAATTGATATAAAGCAGTTTGCTGAGTGGAGAAGTGAATGGTCAGTCAAATGAGAAAATTGAACATGTTATAAATCTAGCTCTCTCATTTTAGAAAGAATGAAATAGGCTGCTTTTAATGGTAAATTAATCTGTAGACTGTTCTTGCTGATTTTGGAATCAATGAAGGACTTCGAAACAAAAGTAACTTTAAAACAGCAATGTCAGTTTCAAAGGTCAGGCACATAAAAATAGTGTATGACATTGGTTTAGCTAGGGAAAGGAGCTTGTAGTAGATACTCTCCAGGTACTAAAACTTAATCCATTTTATATACATATATAAAAATACTATTATATGTGTTGATTGTTTTATACACTACTAAAGTAACTTTTTGCCTGTTCAGGTTACCAACAGTTCTTTAGCAATGTCTTACAGACCCCTGATTTGTAATACTGCAATGGTATGTCCAGATCATAAACTCATCAAAAGGGTTTGGTGTTTTTGTTTGTTAATCTTAACTAAAAAACTAGATAGAGAAGCATTTGAGCTATGTTTCGCCTCTACCCAGTGGAGTAGTCTCTCATTTTTGAAGATACCTTAAGATTTTTTTAAATGTTAATTGCCTACAGGTAAACCTGTTGCTGGGTATAAACCAAAGCACTAGATCTGAGCTGCCTGAATTTTTTTTGAGCCTTCTAGGAAAGAAATAACAGGGTTTCCTAATTGGCTTTTTGTCTTTTTTGGTTTCTGTTTTTAAGAAGCTTCAGCATCTCTAAAAATACTGATGTGTCTGTGTTCATGTTTAATGCTTTTGGAGTTTAAAAATCATGGTACTGTGTTTGATACCTGAAGGTGCCTAACTATATATGCTAACAGTCAATGGTTGGTTAACCTTTTCTTAATGAATACGTCTCCCACAGTCTTTGAAGTGACTGACTTTGGTGGCAGGCTTGCATTTTGGGGCTGCTGCAGGCAAACACAAGACTATGTTTTCAGGAAAAGCGGTTTATAGTTGGCCAGACTGGCAGGAGAGATTTACAGCAGCCCCATCAGAAACATAACATTCTTGTATCGCTGTGAAACCTCCTATTTTCACAGATGATCAAGCAAACAAAACTTGTGTGGTTACTTAATCAGCTGTGAGAAACTGGCTTTGTGGAAAGTGCACTATAATCCATTGTCCGCAGGGGCTTTGGCGTGCTGTTCTGTCTCCTTGCTCGCTCCATCACAGCGCTGCGCTGATGAAATCATGGGGGCAGTGACTAATGGCAGTGCTTGCCCGGTTCAGTTTTCCACTTTGCCAGGGATCTCCTGTGTGATCCTGACCGTTGGTAAGTTAACCAGGCAGCTGAAAGAGGTTTCTGCTGCTTTGCCCTGCAGAATCTGATAGAACGAACCTCGATTGCATCCTTAAATCTGCAATGAATGAGATGAATTTGGGTATCCTGTTTGTGGTTTTGCTCTGTTTTCTGCCTAGTCAGGTGGTTGTTTTGTGCGTCAGCTCTTGCTTGAATTTCAGTTTCAGATGAGCCACCAAGCATAAGTAGTTGGTTAGGCCTAGGGTTTTCCATATGTGCAGACAGTTGCAACCAGACATTACTAGGCATTTTATTTGTGAGCTTTCATACATGTTAAAAAGGCTTTATTTTTCCTCCCTGCCTTTGCTAAGTTGAGAATAACTTCTGATATTTGATGTTTGAAGTAAAGTATATCTAGTGGACTTGGATGGATTCTGCTTCAGTAAAAACATGAAATGTAGCCAAGTATGTTCCATACAACAGTGACCTGGAATTTAAGGGGCTGGAGAGAGCACTGTTGCACCAAAGCTGACTTAAACTAAGTGTTGCAGTATCAATCACCGTGTTTGGGAAGGTTGTAGCAGCAAACATACAGGCTCACATCACTACTGAGTTGTAATTTACTTAACTGATTCTGTAGTATGTGACTGAGACTGCAGTCTCCCTGGGGTACAAGGTGAATAATTTACCAGATTGTTTTAAGAAGTAGTGTTGATACAGTGCAGCATCTTTAAGAGGAGAAGAAAATATTTTGGCAATGCCTGCTTATTTTTCCATTCTTTGTTCATATTGGCACTTTTTTTACTCATTCCTCTTGTGCATTTATTATACAGAAGAGGTTTTCAATATGCTGGATATATGTATTTGTCTTAACATTTGAAAATGAGCTTTACCAACTCAGTTGCACTCCTTGGCATCTGGACCTAATCACTTGTGGTTTCTGCTTATACCTTTGCGAGTTTCTCCTATTATCTGGTGCTTATACCTTCAGGACCTTTGCAACAACCTGCTCATGTTCAAGCTCTTTTAGAATGGTTTGGATTGGAAGGGACATTAAAGATCACCTAGTTCCAAGCCCCCAGCCATGGGCAGGGACACCCTCTACTAGACCAGGTTTCTCAAAGGCCCCTCCAGCCTGGCCTTGAAAGCTTCCAGGGAGGGGGCATCCACAACTTCTTTGGGCAACCTGTTCCAGTGCCTCATGGCCATCACAGTAAAGAATTTTTTTCCTTATATCCAATCTAAATCTACCTGCTTTCAGTTTAAAATCATTGCCCCTTGTCTTGTCCCTATAGGTCTTGGCAAAAAGTCTCTCTCCAGCATTCCTGCAAGCCCCCTATTTTTATATTGACATGCTGCAATAAGGTTTTCCTTCTGTTCACACTAAACAACCCCAACTGTCTCAGCCTTTCTTCAGAAGATAGGTGTTCCAGCCATCTGACCATTTTTTGTGGTCTTCCTCTGGACCTGCTCTAATATTTCCATGCCTTTCTTGTACCAGGGATCCCAGACCTGGATGCAGTGCTCCAGGTGGGGTCTCATTAGAGTGGAGTAGAGGGCTAGAATCATCTCCCTTGGCCACACTTCCTTTTATGCAGCGCAGGATATGGTTGGCTTTCTGGGCTGCGAGTGCACATTGCCAGCTCTTGTCCATTTTTTGTGTGCACCAGTACCACCAAGTTTATTGTCTGGAGGGCTGCTCTCCATCTGCTCTGGGGATTGCCCTGGTCCAGGTGCAGGACCCTGAACTTGGCCTTGTTAAACTTCACGAGGTTCACACAGGCCCACTCTTGAAGCCAGTCAAGGCCCCTCTGGATGGCATCCCTTTCCTCTAGCAAATCACCTGCACTACTCAGCTTGGTGTCATCTGCAAACTTGCTGAGGGTGCACTCAGTCTCATTGTCTGTTGTCAATGAAGATATGAAAGGGCATTGGTCCCAATACGGACCCTCGAGGGACACCACTCGTTACGGATTTCCACTTGGACCTTCAGCTTTTGACTCTCACCCTTTGGATGCAGTCATCCAAGCAGTTCCTTATACATCCAACAGTCCATGCCTCAAAGCTGTATCTCTCCAACTTAGTGGCAAGGATGTTGTGGGGGACTGTATCAAAGACCTAACAGAAGTCTAGGCAGATGACGTGTAGGTCTTCCCTTGTCCACGGAGAATATTTGTTGGCCAGAAAAGATAGACTATAGCCATTTAAGAAAGGCTTGTAACTCAAACAATCAGTTCAGTGTGCAGCCTTAATTAGAGATGAACAGGCATAAGGAAAGTGGTTGTTTTTTTTAATAGGAAAATATAGGGTAAAGACAGTATTGAGTAGTCTCCTATTAGAACTCCTATGCCTTGTGCCCAGTGACTGTTTCACAAAAGACTTACTGCTGCCATTGTTCTTGTTGCTGCTGTCACCCCCATGTGCGTTGCATCTCAAAAGATTATCCTTCTTTTGTATTTTTCCATATTTTCCCACTATGTCACACAACTATACAGACACAACAAAATTGCTCAGTGTTGTGGCTGCTTTGTAGCGTGCTTTTGAGGTAGGAAGAGTTTGGCACAGTGTCAGCTGGTGTTCTGTATTTTAAGGGTATGCAATCATTTAATACTTACTAGCCACAACTAGGTCATATGAGAATATACTCTGGTAGCTTAGCAGCCTGATGCTGTTGATGGGCTTCCTCCTGTTCCCAGCTTTGCAAGCCTTGCTTGTGCTACTCCTGGGCCTTGTCTGTCCCTGCTTCCGGTGAGTCAATGTAGCTTGCCAAGCCAGCAGTTTTAGTTTGGTTTTTTTTTTTCTGGTTGGTTTTCTGCTAAAGAGTGAATTAAATGAACTCACTGAAGAATCAAATAAGTGCCAGAACCAATACATGGGAAGCAATGGGAGCCTGGCTGAAAAGACTAGCTTAGACATACAGGGAGGAGTAGGACTCCATCTACCTTTGGCAGCAACCAATTATTAACTCAGCCCACTTCATGCATTTGTGCCCTCTGTGTCCCAAACAATTGACAACATACTCAAGTGCCAAAGGATTCAGATTGCTGTCCAGTGGCAAAGCGACTGCAGCGGTGTCCATGTACCTAAGTAAGATCCATGACTGAGAGATTATGACTTAAGAGAAAAATTAGTTTGTTTATTTTTGCCTGATATTGTTTTGGGGTTTTTTGAGCTTCTGTCACTAGCAAATGCTACTTAATGTATTATTCTTTCACCACACATAATACTGGCAGTCTATGATATAACCCAGACTATAACCAAAATTATATTGCTAGTATTCAGAGAGGAATATTTTAGGTTGTGATTATGTAAAAAAAAAATAAAAAAAAAAAAATCCTACCATAAGCATAAACTTTTCCATGGAATCACGTTGCTTAACTTAGATGTGAAAGAATGAATGGTATGGTGGGGCACGGCATATTAGGAGCTATAGGGTAAATACTGTCATCCAGAAATTTTCAGAGTTGCCTAAGAAAAAACAAAAGAATTCATACTTAGAGAAACAGTTTCTAATGTATTCTGATGAACATGGTAACATCCTTTACAATGAAAACATTTCACAAAGAGTATGGTTCTGTAACTGAGTGTGCTGTAGGCAACAACCTACTAATTAAAGGCTCTGTAATGAGGAAACACACTTCAGTGTTTTGGGGATATAAAGAGGGAGAAAGTTTCCTGCAGAGTGCACGGGTGAGTTACCACATTCTCCTGAATTATCAGGTCACACACTTAAGCTTAAAGCACAGCATAAATAATAAAATAGATAAACTCTGTCAGATCTCTGATATTAGAATTTGGTGCACAGGACGAGACTATCCCATATTTTTCTTCTTGATACAGTTAGACCTACAGACCCAGCTATGGTCTTTGCAGCAGTGTGCTAGACACTCATGCGATTAGAAGCTATTTCTGCTTTGAAGTATGTAGGAAAATAAGGCCTACAATAGTAACCAAAGCATGGATGAAATGATGCAGTTCAAACTGGTCAGTGGCAGAGATGGAAATGGAACCTAGGGTATCTGACAACTGGTTCTTTGCTCTGCTAATTGGCCAAAATTCCATATGGAAGAGCTTGGAGGAGAATAAATGTGTTTTTAAAATGCAATTCACTACTTTTCCACCTTGGAAAAGTAACTTGGCTAAAATTGTTATTTCTGATAAAGCAAGAGTAAAAAATGAAAAAACACTACTGGATAAAAATGTGAAATATAGATAAAAGTAGGGGTTATGTAAATGTGGTATTTTTTCTAATTTATGTTCCATCAATATGTTTTCTTACCTTGTTTTTCACCAGCAGAAGCCCTTAATTCTGGAGTAGATATATGAAGTTAAGAGCAGTATAAAAACTTTAAGGAATATGAAACATGCAGAATTTCTCCTTAGATGTTATAGCCTCAGAGATTCTCTGTCTAATATTCAGGTTTCTTACAGAAAGATCTTAAATTTCAGTTGCTTGTTCAGAGGGGCCTTACAAGTCTTAGATACCTTCAATTCTGTATCTCATTGATTTTTAATAAAGACAATTGGAGTAAATGCATGCAGTTGTTAGATAATATAAGTATCCTCTTAAAATAAAACTTCCACTGACTTCATGGAGAATTATCTTAATTTATGAAGACTAGACCCCTAGGAATTAGATTATTCAGAATGAATTTAGATAACTAGTAATGGATTTTGCATCCTTGAAACAGATAATTTTTATGATGCTTTAAATTGAATTTTTTAATTAGTATTTTTTGTATTAATAAACAATTCATTTGCTGGCATGCACATGCATTGCAAAGATAATGACATTCAGAAAAATACTCTAAAAATCTTTTTCACTTAGAATTGTAAATATTCATAGACACTATAATACTCTGAGAGCTGGTAATGAAGAGCACAATCAATCAAAAGGTTTGGCAGCTTTTCAGTATACAGTAAAATATCAATATCTCTAACTTATACTGGCCCAGCAAATTTTGTATTCTAATTCTCATGGCATTGTGTTTGTGCAGAAATGAGTCTTTTTTTCAGCTAGTTACATAAATCCATTTGAATCCCAAATCTGCAAGATGTTCTCTCTGAGCAGACCTTTGAGCCAGTGCGACATCCTTTAATTTAAACAGTTGGTATGAAAGTTTTTCTTTTATAATGAGATTTAAAAGATAAGGGGTTTTAGACATATTTTTCATCTTTAAGAGCTGGTCTTTGTTATGTGGAAAGTTACACACCATTAGGCTATGTAATAAAAAAGCTGTCCTCTGTGTACTTACACAAAAGAGCATAGAGGCACAAGGACAGATGGGGGATCCTGAGTAATACCCTGCTCTGGTTACTCTGGGCCACCTCTGGAATGTAATCATCCCGCAAGAAGTTCACACTCCCCTAAGCACTGGGGTGCTCAGAGACATGATGGCAGATAGGGGAACAAGTCCCCTCCATGGGCATCCCAGGAGATCATCAGTCCTGTGGGCTGAGTGTGAATGAGTGGAAGCAGTTTGCTGGATCACCTTTGAGCCAGCAGTGTGCCCAGGTGGCCAAGAAAGCCAATGGCATCCTGGCCTGCATCAGGAATGATGTGGCCAGCAGGAGTAGGGAAGTGATAGTCCCACTGTACTCAGCTCTGGTGAGGCCGCACCTGAAGTACTGTGTCCAGTTTTGGGCCCCTCGATACAAGAAGGACATTGAGCTGCTGGAGCGTGTCCAGAGAAGGGCAACAAAACTGGTGAAGGGACT
>VWZZ01005203.1:86444-103661 GCA_013399095.1 Psophia crepitans | reverse complement strand
GGGGTGGGAGGGTGGAGTGTATCTCTGAATGTGAGAGCACAGGAGGAGTTGGCTACTGGAGGAACCAGGGGGTCAAGGCCAACTGCTGGAGAGGATGAGGCACCGATGTATGTGTTTCTGTGCAGGAGGCTACTGGGAAGAGTGAAGATCCAAAGCCAACTGCTAGATGGGCTGTGTATTTAAATACAGTTACTGGAGAGACGCACAACGTTAGGGTGTGTTTGACTGAGGGTGTTGTACCAGCAACTGGAGTAAGGCTGCAGCCTCAGGAGATCATATGTCCTGGTGCCAGGAGCTACAGAGGCTGGGGTCCAGGGGCCAGCTATCGTGTAGACTGACCCCTTCTGCCGGAGGGATCCACGTATGTAGGATCTCGCTAGCAGACCTTCATCCTGATCCACCCTGAGAGGACAGTGGAATGAAGCTGTTGGTGCTGCTTGTGTTCACGAGTGCTGAGTGGTTCTGTGTGGCCAGCTGTGTATGTGCATTGTGTAGCTGTGCTTGTGAGCCTACTGCACATGCGTGCTCAGCCCCACAGCCCGTTGGATGTGGGGATATGGTGCTGCAGCAGCCTTGCCTGTACTCTGCTACAAGATTCCACAATGGCAAATATACATTATATTCATTAAAATAGCCTAGCTTTGAATTTTGTAGAAGTGTGGGACTGGAGAGGTTGTGATTATGTCACAGTATCTTGTTAATAATTTTTTAATTAAAAAATTTGCAAAAATATGATTTTTATGTTGACTATTATGGAGTCTATTACAATACTGGATTGCAAAAATGTTAGATTTGTTAAAAGGACTTACTGTGAGAATAATCAGAAAAGTGCGTTATCTGGCATCAGAAGACATCAAGCAATGATTTGTTTCATATGATAACTGACTGCATTGAGAGGCTTAATTTGTGGGGGAAGAAATATCCAAAACTTCCTGGTTCTTGTTCAAATTCAAATAGTTTAGGAAGTAACTGTCAGTATACTCAGTCTCTGTGGCACTTGTTCTGGATGTGACTGGAAACCAGTTTAATGTCTTGGAGACTAGAGAATTGTGTGCTATGTATCTGGTATCTGAGTTGAGGATTACACTTTACGCCCCTGTGCAGTAGTGAATTATTTAGCATGGAGTATGGAGTCCACAGACTTTGCTCTTCCCTGTCTTCCTCCAGGCATCAGTGATCTTCTCACTACAGTTTGTAACTAACTTTTGAGTGCATTCAGCTGATATGAATGAAGGAAGAACAAGATACATCATGAATAGTTGAGCTGCAATGTGTCTGATATCTCTGGTCAAGCAGATGATTTCAACAGCCTCAAAAAGGGAAAAATAGGTCTGTGTGTGTACTACTGCCTGCTGGGATTAGAGTAACCTGTAGCCACATCTGCAAGCTTTTATTTTCAAGAAAATTGAATTTGTGAATGATAAATTTTTTTTCTGATAGCCACATGACTCTAGGACCTTATTTGGAAGAAAAATTCACATATTGCAAGCCTATGATAAAATCGTGAGAACAGCAATTACTCAGACCTGATTATTATTTCAGATGGAGTAGATGGTTTAGAAAACAATATTTTAGCCTTTTTGGCCTACTGTCATTTCCTCCGTAGTTAGTACTTAGTCTGTGCTCTAGCGTAGGATAAGAAGCAGTACCTTTTAGATAAAGAATAATCTGGTGCCCGGACATTCAGACTGGTATATCATTAAGGGAGCTTATGACAGTTTAAGTGTTGAGTACAGTGGTGTGGCTACTGTCTAGTTTGAATAACAGCATTTTTGGGATGTTATGCTCTAATGGATATAGTGTTCTTCACCACTTACCTTTAATATTATGCACTGATTCTTTATAAAGTCTATAAAACATCTACTGAAAAATTTAAAAATACAGAAAAATAATACACATTTAAATATATATAGGTAAAACAAATATAGTTCTCTAAACAAGAACTGACTGAGAAACAAAGGCAATTAGCTTTGTATTGTTAGGACTATGTAGCCAAACACTAAGTTTCAGCATCTGAAACTACAAAGCCCCAGGTTCCTAGGAAAATACTGTAGGGAACTTGGCCAGATCTGGGGAAAAATGTAGGACAATGAAGGAAGAACAAGATACATCAGGTGAGTTTTCAGTCCTACCAGGGCAGCCACGGTAAGAGGACAAATAAATTCTTTCTGTCTGCATTAATTCAAAATGTAATAACTGAAAGACATGAAAAGCAAATCTATTCTGCTTCTGCCTGGGAATGTGCAGGATTTTCAGGTGACTTCTCCCAAAACTCCGCAAACTGCCTAGGCGTTTGGGTGTGGCCTGGGCTGGCAGCATATATGACTGGAAGGAACATACTGTGTAATTTTGTTAGCTGCAACCATCCTGCATTTCTGCAGTATTGCTTTACTGTCCCTTGCCTTGTGCTGGACCTTTTGTTTGTAGAATACTTTAGTATCCTGTCTGCTAAAAGACATTGTGTAAACCTAGATTATACTATTGATAACTTTAAGTAAAATGGGTTGCTTTCGTTCTCTATCATTAAATCTGTTGAATTCCTCCCTTCAACTCTCCCCTGCCTCCACCCCTTGCAATTGTTCTTCCAAATAGCTTTGAGGAACTGGTGCGGACAACAGTTATGACACACCATATGCTCTGGAAGTAAAATTATTTTTTTGACAGACTTTCATTAGTGAGTGGCAGCATGGCCTAAGCACAGGACTTAAGCCAGCTCATTTTTAATATCTGGCAAGGATGTTTCCAATGACCCTGGCCATCTCAGTGATCTTCCCTGCCATGTTTCTACCCTCTGTAAGGTTGGTATATTAAAAGTGTCTTCAGAGGATGTGTAGGAGAGCTAATTAGCCAATTACTATATAAAATATTCAGCAGATAAATCTGCTTATATAGTGTTTTTGAGGTTAAGTGGCATTTTATTCATTAGAACAACATTGTATAAACAATACATTAGGGAAGCTAGAGGAGCTAAATAGATATATCGTGTCTGTACCCACTGTACAAAACTCAAGTATTCAGATGACAGTAAAAGAAAATGTAATGGGAGGCTTTTAAACATAGGAGATTTCTGTCTTCACAAGGTGGAAGCAGAGGAGGAAGATGCTGCAACTGTTATTATGAAGCAACCTCCATATCAGCATGTCACTGCTTCAATACAAAGCATGTAGATATCATATGAAACAACAACATCACTAAGGACTACTTGTATTGACTGCAACTGACTAGTACATTTTAAAGAACCTGTGAAGTTTTCAGTACAAGCTTCATTTGACTTGCAGTTAAAGATTGTATCTGTTAGTCTAGTGACATTTGCCAGTCCCTTAGGTTATGATTTAAAATAGGTTTCATTGTACTCATTTAGCTTGCGAAATGGACACAACTATGTGTAACCTATTTAACTGCAGTAAGCAAGTAAAACTTACTCTGCTTAATTTATTTTTAAGAACAGTACATAACTAAGTGATGTGATATGTTATCAAATTCAAAATATCACATTTCCTTTCAAATTGCCTTCTCTGTTTTTATAAAAGTAATATTGACTTTTCTTTTTCAAGGAAGGCTTCCCTGTTGACTGCCTCTTCCTTCTTGCTGAAGGAGTAGCATTATAAAAATCTGATTATTTTTTTTCCTTTTAAATGAATCAAAACCTTTCAGTGTGTCAGCAGCATGGAATCACATCATAGAAATGTGGATGGCCCTTATTTCAGGGATGAGTCTAGCCTTTCTGCATCCATTTCTCTACCTGCCAGATGAAAGTAGTGTGGTTTCTGATTCGCATGCAAAATATGATGCAACCACTGGTTTGGCTTTTTTTTGTCTAATTGTTTTTATACATGAAAGCTTTTTCAGTCTCAACTCTTATTTTGTACTTTTGATCTTTAATTCTTTATAGAAAATCAGTATAGAATTTCAGTACAGCTTTCACAATGAGCTAATGATCTTGGCTTTTAATATGTTGCTTTCTAATCTTGCCCAAATTGGTTATATAGGACGATGAAAATGAATGTAGTAGAGCTTGACTCATTTTTTAATTGTTGCTGGTTTATGACTTCCTGCATTATGCTTACTCAGAGTTTGTGAATATTGGAACGTATAAAAAGAATGGATAGATACAGTAGGTATGTTTCTAAGACCCATTGTAATTTATCAGATATTCAGAAATACAGGATATTTATTTTGCCTAGCTCTCACCATTGTAAAACTTACCGTCAACTCTAAATAAACTTCTAGGCTTCCTCAGAAGCCATCAGAGAGACACTTGTCTTGAGACTCCTATGCAAAATATGAGATGAGGGAAGTAGCTTTCTAACTTTTAGAAACAATGTAAATATCTAGTTGAGATTTGATGTCAAACAACCAAAAGTTGGATGAGGGTGATTTCTGTTCATAGAAGTCTTAGGTCAGCTTTCAAAGTACTCTGCATAGTGTTGATTTTGCATGGACATCAATGAGAGATGAAGTACTAGTTAAACAGTTCAATTTTATTTAAGATAATTTTAAATACTTCAAAAATATCTTAAATGTGCAAAATATCTTAAAGGATAGAAAAAGGAATAATGAATTAAGAATTTTTTCTTTGGGAGAATAAAATTGATTTTTGTTGTGTTTTTTGAGACTTTTTCAGTAGACCAATTTGCCATTTACTGAGTGGGAAAATAAAAGCATAGAAGGGAACAACTACTTCTAGTTTGAGCTGTGACTGCATGAAAATTATGACTGTTTCCATCTCTTCACTAGTGTAACAAGCAACCTGATGAGAGTATGTTCTGTCTTTTTTTTAAAGGGATAAATTTTAAAAACTGTGGACTTTCATTTGATTTAATTTTCTTCCACTATTTCTTTTTCTAAAAAGTGATTATCAACTTAGTAAAGAATCACAGAATCATTAAGGTTGGAAAGGACCTCTGAGATCATCACGATCAACTGTCAAACTAACACCACCATGCCTACTAGACCATGTCCTGGAGTGCCACGTCTACACGTTTTTTGAATGTCTTCAGGGACGGTGATTCAACCACCTCTCTGGACAGTCTGTTCCAACACCTCACTACTCTTTCCGTGAAGAAGTTTTTCCTAATATCCAACCTAAACCTCCCCTGACGCAACTTGAGGCCATTCCCTCTTGTCCTGTTGCTTGTTACTTGGGAGAAGAGACTGACACCCTCCTCAACACAACTTCCTTTCAGGTAGTTGTAGAGAGCTATCAGGTCTCCCCTCAGCCTCCTCTTCTGCACACTAAACAAGCCCAGTTCCCTCAGCCGCTCCTCATAAGACCTGTGCTCCAGATCCTTCACCAGCTTCGTTGCCCTTCTCTGGACACGCTCCAGCAGCAAAATGTCCTTATTTTGAGGGGCCCAAAACTGGACACAGTACTTGAGGTGCAGTCTCACCAGAGCAGAGTACGGAGGGACAATCATTTCCCTACTCCTGCTGGCCATGCCATTCCTGATGCAGGCCAGGATGCCATTGGCTTTCTTGGCCACCTGGGCACACTGCTGGCTCATGTTGAGTCAGGTGTCAACCAGAACCTCCAGGTCCTTCTCTGCCAGGCAGTTCTCCAGCCACTCTGTCCCAAGCCTGTAGCGCTGCCTGGGGTTGTTGTGGCCAAAGTGCAGGAACTGGCACTTGGCCTTATTAAATCTCATACAGTTGTCCTTGGCCCATAGATCCAACCTGTTCAGATCTCTCTGGAGAGCTTTCCTCCCCTCAAGCAATCAAGATATTCAAAACAGTAAAAAAACCCTTCAAACCAACACACAACTTATCTTCAATCTACTTGTAGAGTTGCTGCACTGCCACTGGAATGTGCATTTGTACCTTACAGCAACATTCTTGTTATGGTAATTCAGGATGGTGGTGTTAGATTATGGAATTTCAGTTAGAGCCAGTATTTTAAGGTAGGTTGTGCCTTACAGGTACACTGATGACTGTAGCTGAATTCTTCATTATGGCATGCTGAATTCTGCTTTTGAATGAGTTGGGTTTTTAGTCCGTAACAACAGAAGTTGCTAAGACAAGATGGAACAAGAAACTGCTAGAGCAAAGTGGGGAAAAAAGCCTGCACATGTAATGATTAGCTATTTTAACAAGACCTTGTTACAAAAATCTTTTTCAGATACTGAAAGTAGGTTAAAACTAGGAAATTTTAACAATCTTTACCTAGTGGGCATGCTGTTACATACCTGAGCCAGCTTTGAATCATAACCTCACCACTCTCAGAAAAGCTTCAATTACCAGGCATGAATAGAACTGAACAACACGAGAGTAGGGCAGTCATCCAGTCTAGCTTTCTGCAAGGTTAGAATTATTGTCTCTGCACACTTCATAAAATGTATGAAGTCTGATTTTGTGTGTTCCATGTATCCTAAACTCTAACCTTTTTTATGTGAGGTTGTGCAGGCAAGTTTCAACTAGTACAGGAAATGTCTAGATTAACCATTCTTTTCACAATGTGATTCTAATATTCACTATAATTTCTTCCTGCTTTCTTCTATCTTGAGATTTGTGTTGTATCTTTTCACATTCCTCCTAAACCCTTGTAGGATTATTTAACGACATCATTTAGGATCTCATTTTAGCACCATTACTGATACTGCCTTATAGTATTGTGAGGACCATTAAGTATCAACAACTTTTGTGAACATGTTTTCTCTCTCATGATACAAAATAGTGATCCATAATCCAAATCACTGGCACTTCAGGAACTTCTAGTCTATACACTGGCATCTATGGTCTTTGTTTACAGCCATTCACTTTGAGGGAGCTGGCAACCAAATCACTTCAAGAATAGTTTTCAGGGAAGATTTTGTGAGACTATAAAATATTAACAAAACTCTGGATGACGTTGAGTATTCCTTTTGCTTACTCATTCTGAAAGGTGAGCAACAATAAGTCAACAGTGAAGTACTGACTTGTTACAGTGTTACTGTGGTAGTAGTCTAATGATCAAATTGCATTTAGATGTCACCAAGGTACACAAATGTTAATATGAAAGATATGCATTTTTAAGTACCCTTACAAATATTGATCTCGCCTTTTTCTGTGATCTGAAATTTGGTTTACTTAATGGGAGGTTTGTCCATCTGAATACCATTCTAGACAGTGTCAACAATCCAAGATAACCAAAATACATTGTAAATTGCAGATTTTTGAACTTTTCCTAACTGGTTAAATTACAAATAAGAATCTCCAGTGAGACACCCGTTTATCTTCATTCCCCTTAATGCTTCATTCTCTTCTGCTTAGATTACAAACTAAATATTATTCCTTTAAAAAAAAGACACTTTCTATAGCTAGGGAAAAAAGCAAAAAGTTTACATATAGGAGATGGGAGAGTAAGAAAAGGTAGGGATATGAGTGTGATAAGGGATTTTTTCTTTAGTATTTCATATTCTATTTGTGCCAGATGTGAATCATGGATTGAAATAGCCTAGAAAGAAATATATTCCAGATGTCTAGACTGTCATATTTTTTCCTGCTTTTAATGTTATCATAGTTTATGATAGGTAACCTGAATCGCTAGGTAGCCTAACTGAAGAGATGCATGTCAAAATGAAGAAGGAAAGGAAAAAAAAAAATAAATTTAACATTTCAGAGTGCTATGGCCCTTGTTATATAATTTAACTTAAATGAAAAAAGATGTCTTCCATTATACTGTCAAGAATGTGTAATATCACAGCATTTTATGAAATTATTTTAATTGCTATATATTTCAATAGACGTTTTTCTGTATATGAAGTCACTTTTTTACTTATGGGGAACAATAGACTAGTATTTATTAAACAGAAATTAAATAAGAGTGCACAAGATCAAAGAGTAGTTGTATAAATTTCAAGTTTTTGTAACATACATCTGTGTGCTGTCTGCTAATGCTGGTTATGGCACTTGGGTCTTTGAATTAGCTGAAAAATATGTAAAAGCACACAAAAGTAGATAGCTCTCTATTGACTACTCACATAAGGCAGTTTATGTGCATTTTTTTACTCTAGGAACTACAGCAAGTATATTGCAGTCAAAACGTGTCTCCTGATGTGCTGTAGTTTCAGGCAGAAGAATGTAAAACAGCTGATGAATGGGAGTCAAATAATTCACTTTTAATTAAATCATATTATTCACTTTTGTACACAGGCACATTAGACAGGCATATCTAACATTGTTTTGTAGAGAAAAAGCAACAGGCTTTGGTAGCTTACAGCAGAGACTGTTAGCTGTTACTTTTTGTACTTGTGGCTCAAAATACCCACTCCTGAGCTAAATGCATGTCTATAGAAAATGAGTCTTTTATGTTCTTTCTGTATCAGAAATCTTTTGCATTGTTCTTCAATGCACATGTTAGCTGGCGACAAATCCACCTTGACTTCAGGTAAACTACCCTCAGAAAAAAAAACTATTTCTGTGAGTAGTGGCTTGTAAAACCATGCCTTAAGTTCCTCCTTAATGTAGCAGTACTGTAGCAGAAATACAAATATGTATTTACTTTGCTCAGTAATTAATTTCTTTCGTTGCTTGGGAATTCCTCATTTCCTAGATTCCCAGTGCTAAATAGTCCTGCCTCTGGAGTTCCAAATCTCATGCAAATCTTTTTACAGATGGGGACAATATCCAATCTAGCTATTCTTGTCCCATTTATCAGCCAGGAAAGGTTATTCCTCATCTACTCAAGGGCAGATTTTTTTTCCTTTGGTGACTGTCTGGTGAGTGTAAGATATTTTGAATGGCTCATGATCTAGGAAGCAAGTCACTAGTAAAATGATTTGACTTAGTCAGTTTGTCCTAACAACTTGCCAGTAGGCTAGGGTAAGTTCTGCCACTTAGAAACACAAAATAAAAAATGTTAAATATTTAGCATCTTTACTGAAAAAAATAATGGATGCCTCTTACAAGGCTGAAATATTTCAACTTTCATAGAAGCCAAATATTTAGCATATCATCTAATTATGAATTTGAAGTAGTGAATTCACAAGATGCTTTTCTGAGACCACAAATTTCATATCTACTTAATTCCAATACCTTTATGTTGATGTCCTGGCTTTGGCTAGGATAATGCTAATTTTCAGGAGCAGGGCCAGGTGAGCCGAGCTGGCCGGGGCTATTCCATACCATGTGCCATCATGACTCTCATAAAATGGGGCTGGCTGGGGAGGAGTGGGTTGGTGCTGCTCCAGGATGGGCTGGCTGGGGCTGAGTGTCTGGTCCATCCGATTGGTCATTGGTCGGTAAATCGCTCTCCTCGATATCACGTTTGTTTACATCCTGTTATAACTGCTGCTGCTTTGTTGTTGTGTCCCTTTCCCTTTGTTGGCCCATTGAATGGTCATTACCTCAATTCAAGAAGGCTGCCCTTTGCTGTTCCCATTCTCCCCGCTGTTTTGCAAATGGGGGGAGTGAGCGAGTGGCTGTGTGGGGCTCAGTGTCGGCTGGGGCTGAACCATGACAGTTGACAAAATGTGTAATTATTTTTATGGAAATCCACCAGTAGAAAATTTTGTTGAAGTCACCTGTTCACTGGATGTCACTATTGCATATGAAAATCTATCTGCCATTATTTGACATTCATCCACGCATTCAGAAAAGAATAGGGACCCCATTTCTAGCTCTGTCCATGGAAGAATTATGAACATTTAACTCACCACTTATTTCAGAGCAAAGCTATTTAACTTGATGCTTGCCTGAAGGAAGCTATATCCAGTAGTAGCTGATGTATGTGCAATGATATTACCTACTATTAAAAATTATATTGATGGGCTATAACAACAGCCTTTGCAATCATATGTCAGGTTATAAGTGTCTTATAAATTTTGATTTCCTGTTGAAAAGAAGCAGTTATAATAAGAACTAAAAGATATCCTTGCTTTCGGGTTTTAGTAGTCTCTGCAATACCAACAAACAAAAGTTAGTATAAAGTTTTACATCTGGATTTGTAATATGTCAAAAAGAAATAATGTCTTAAAACTGCCTTTAGTTGAGTATCTCCTCTTTGCTCAGAGTGTTATGTTTGTTTACCCTTGACTACTCCTCAGGACAGACTTCCTTTAAGTTCAATATAATGGATGAGAAGCTAAGTAATTTTAGCCATAGCAGAATGTAAAATGATCATGTGCATTCTCTTACCCCATCAACATCCATGCCAAGAAAAATTTCAGAAGGTTAATGTGTCAGGTAAACATTAAAATGGGAAAGAGCTAGGAAATTCAAACTTTGAAATTCAAAGCTGAAGAAGAAAATTGACCAACGAGTCCTTAAATAGCTAGTCAATATCACAGCAGTACTGATTTAAAGCGTATAGTTTGTTTTGTTAAGGCTTTAGTTGCAGATTGTCACATTAGTATGAACTATTTCCATACATATTAGTCTTATGTGTAATAGTCTCATAAAAACTGCTATAGTTGAAAAACTGGTTGGAAAGACATTTCGGGGTATAGTACTGAAAGAAGAATAGTGTTACTTACACCCAGTCTTTGCTATAATAGATAATAAACAATGTTTCTTTCTACTACTATTCATAGCCATGAATCTATTTAGAATTTTATCAAGTATAAAAGAATAATTTTCACAATAATTTTCTAAGAAATATATCAACTCCTGGTTTCATTTCTGTATTGCTTTAAAAAGAAATAATGAGCTCCTGAACTTAAATTATTTAGTCAGTTCACAAGGGAGAAATGAAATTTGACCAGAACCCACACTATTACTTACTTTTTTGTAGTGAAAATTACACTTACTTCATATTTTCAGCTTAATTTATATAGAAACAAACATTAATTTTTCTGATGTTTTTCTTGCAAATTCAAAATTTGCATACAATATTCAGTGACTACTGTCTAAGAAAATTGTCTTTTATGCCGTTGTGTGTATATATCCATTTTCAGCTCCAGGCCATTTGGAATGCACTTCATTAGTCATACAGGAAGTATAATTTAATACTAAAAAATATCTGTCTATCAAATATAATGTGAAAAACTAGTTACACAGCTCTTCACCAAAAATGGGAATGAGATTTTTAGTTTTTCTAAAAGTATCCTTGGGATGCTTCCATACCATAAGGTACCATAAAGATGGTATGGAGCAGACAGACATAGTTCTTGTTATATCTCCTCATCCAGGAAGCCCGGGTACCCTGCTTAAAGCTTTGGTAAAGTTAAGGGTAAGTGTTCAGCACAGTGTTTAGATTTTAAGTCAACCTTTTTATTAACAAACATACTAAAAGGAATACTCCAGTATAATATGAGAGTTCTGGAATACTAATTTTCAACCTTAATGTCAAATGATAGGATAGTTCAAAGTATACTTTATTTGTCTTTACACATGTTGTCAATAAAGTTTCAAAATATTACTGCAAGTGCTTGTTTAATTGTATTTGGTGAAAAAACTGTCACTGTTAATGTACTGTAACATTTATAACATTTCTGTGTCTTAAAGGCAGAAAGAACCTAAGTATCCTTCTTCAAGATGAAAATGGGGTTGGATCTCTTGCTTTTGTGCTCTCTACCTCTTCTACATTGTTTGAAGTTTTTATTAAACGCAATTTTCTACCTTCACATTCTTTTTTGAAGGAATCAGTCTATAAGGAGAAACAGGGGGAAAAAACCTACACAACAAAAACCTACAAGTTTGATTAACTTGAACATTATGGTGACAACAAGGAAAAAAGTGATAATATCTGCAAAGGCAACTTTTTTTTTGTTGGATAGAGAAGGCTGGAAGAATAAAGATGAGGAAGCCAAAGTTATGACTCTGTAGGAGAGAGAACCAGCTGCAATTGGTGTATTGAGTTCAATATAAAGGAAACTTGGACCTGTTTGTAGCATAAATGGCAAAAACAAAATAGCTCTGCAGAAAGTCTTAACTGCTGGTTTCTTCTTAAAAATAGTGCACTCCCAAAGACTGAAAGAAAATACTTATGTTTATGCATCGTCTAACTAGTGAAGTTGTGATCTTGATGAAGTTTTGCGTGATTACTATAGCAGCTATTATTGTCAAATATTGGAAAAGAATCTGGCAACCAAATCCTTTCTTTCCTATTTTATTCAGCCATCTATGTCTTTGTTCATAAACTGTGAAGGAGCTGACATTCTGCTCATCTACCTGAAGGCAAAAAAATTTTGACATGCAGATGATTAAGCATGTGCCCACAAACAATTGGCTCTGACCCTAACTTGTGCCAAGCAGTTGGCATGGTTCCTGATTAGTAATTAATTAAATCAGTGCCAGCAGACACTAATAGTATCTTCCTGTAGAATGGCATGCCAGATCCATTAAGAATAAAATACATGTTACTGATTCCTGTCTTATGCTTTGTCAGTTCAGCTCTCTTCAATGTTGGTAAATATACTGTGAAAAAGAGTCATTTAGAAAAAATACTTCCTAAAACATAACATTAAAATTAAGCACATTTTTTGCTGAACTGTACAACCTCTTGCTCACTGTATAGGAGAGTTTCAAGCCTGCTATTGGGATCTGATTGCTAAAACCACAACATTAGAAAACCAGAGAAAACCCCCTCAAACCTTACTACCTTCCCCCTGTAATCTCAGGTGTAGCTTAGATAATAAAAAGAAAATATCAGGTTTGATTCAGCAAGGTACAAGAATTTTGCTGGAGATTTAAGCTCTAGTTCTGGTTACAAATGTATTTCTGTACATCCAAAGTTTTTGAAGTTATATTGTAAAGTGCCTCCTGGACTTTAATTCTATTTCAAAGACTGGTTTTCTATTGAATACCTTTTGCCCTACAGGCACCTTCAGTTCCTGACAGCTGATAGACACCTGCTCATTTCCATGGAAGGCAGTTCTCAGGATTTGTCATGTTTATTGACCCTTTTTATATCAAAGGTCTGGTTTAAAGCTCACTAGGTGAAAGAAATAACTAGAGGCTACAACTGTCCCCCATTCATAATTGTGCAAACCAAAAGTAACTTCACAGATTCATAAGTTTAAAAGCTGAACACTTGCAGGGGGGAACCCTCAAAAGTGAAGCATTGTTATATTAAGGGCTGCTGAACACTGTCTATTGAAGATCAACAGTAGCAATGCAGGAGTAGCAGTAGTTGCCTGACTCTCTTTTGTGGACAGTTCTAACTGTTTATTTCAGCACAGTTTCATGAAGTGGAAGCGATTCTGAATAAATTTCTAGTCTGTGCATACATTCATACAGGCAAGGAAGTTGTCATCCTGACTAGGATGAGGCTTTGGAATCTTATTGTAGTTGACATAATTGTTTATTTTTTAAATAGCATGTTAAGGATTATACTAAACTCTTTCTGAATATGACACAACTTCAACAGCTATAAAGACCAAGTCAATGCTGCCTACTGGGATAATATTTCACTTTGGTGTGTTTATATGGAACGCTGGAGCCTATTAGCTTGCCTAAGGTATCACAGCACGGTCTGCACCACCTTCCCTTAGGTCACCTAATAATTACTCTTTTGCATGGGATTGCTCTTCAGCTATCTTGAAATATTGGTCAGAAAGCTGGCCCTGCTTTTTCCGGGCTGAGCTTACTCCCATGCTAGCAAAATATACCCATTGTCCTAGAAAAAAAAAAAAGATTATGCAACGCTATCAGTATAGGAAGTTTTTGCACATGGCCATTTCCACAGTCTGTGCTGTCCTCCTTCTGCACAAGGAAGACAAACATGCAAACAGAAGTGTTAACAAGAACAGCCAAAAAAATTCTCATGTTCTGTGGAGGCAGGTGCTTTGAACCTAAGAACAGGTCTAGGTTCAGCTGTGTTGGATGTGATTATTGAGTCTAGGGAAAGTTCCCACTGCACTCTGGATAGCTGTGAGAAGCAACCTTTCTGAGGGATCCCCAGAATAAACCCAATCTTTAAGGTTCAAGATCTTAAGCATTGGAAAGCAACTATTTTGGATGAGTTGTTTTCAGAAGTGGTTGGTATGCTGTTACTTTATAAAGGACCTTTTTTGTTGCTTGGCATAAATAAGCTGTCTGAACACCAGGCAGGTATAGGTCTCTATTTGGTGGTCAAACTGAAAGGACAGGGTGTTGATGTAGTTGAGAGTTCTGTAAGCTGTTGGTACAGGGACAAAGTTAACTCAAATCTTATGAGGCTAAAGTCCATGTGGTAATTGTCAATACTGAAGGGCAAGGACATCTGCCCTCTGTCTTCATGTAATTTCCTGACCTCTGCCTGATTTCAGAGAATTTTAATATGATTTTTTACTCACTTTTGGAAGATAAAAAGTCTGCTTTACTGCATGCCATGGAAGAGTTTATCCTCTTCACTTCCCTCTGACCTCTGCTGTCTCTGCTGGTGAGCGCTGTTGACACTAGATCTGCCCTGTAATCTCTCTCCAAGAAGAAAAATAACAATTGTCTTGGGCATGTTTTAAATGAGTCCACAGAGCTCTAGGAGTTGTGGACTCCAAGATAAATACAGGAGTGTCTGGCTTCATTAAGACATTTTGGAGGGCCAAACATCAGCAGATACTCGTGTATCCACTGTAGACGAAGGTAGAAAGTACCATCCTCACATGCCAAGCTTCTCATGAGAGGCAAATGATGGTAAAGTGTGAGCAAGAAAGTTTTATTGTAAAAGGGAATGCCTTCTGCATAGCTCTGTGGCAGCGCAAGTGCTAGGCAAGTTATGGTGGGAGTACTACAAGTTTCTGTGGGATAAAAACCACTGAAAGATGCCTTGTCTGAGAAGTGTGGACACAGGATGTGTTTCGTGGTGTGGAAAGGCAGGGGAGCATTTTTAGCCTCTACTTGTGTTACTGTGGACTTCATCTACCAAGTGAGTGCAAGGTCCGTCATGTTCTTTACCTTGGAAGAACCTCACAGCCAAAGCTGCTATGCACAAAATTTGCCAGCATCCACAGACATGACACACGTACAAGTACTGATATGTGGATGAGACCCCCTATGATCCAACCTATATAAGTCAAAGATAGTTTGTAAAGACCCACATTATTCCAAGAGTGTAGGTCTGAAAATTATAGTTTTAACTTAGAGGTGAAAGACGAACTCATCACAGCTATGCTTTTATACCTTTTATTAGAAATAAAATGGGATTTTAAAATATTAGCCTTTGAAAATAAATATCCTCATATTAAATAAAGAATTTTTATTGCAATAATATACAGGGTTGCAGGCTGACTATTAGAAGGAGTGATTATGGATTTATTGAACCTCTGGCTGTTTTATTTTTAGAATTTTCCTTGGAGGTTTTTCCAACTCTTATCCAGTAGTTTTGAAAATAAAATTAGTCTGATTAGTTTCAAAGGTTCCACTTGGAGAGTACTTCTTAAAATGTCTTCCTGATTCCTTATTGCAACAGTACTGCCTTACTGAAAAGTGCTCTGAAATCCTGAGGGATGAAAGGTGACAGGTGCTATATGAATGCAAAATGTTATCTGTGGCAGATCTAGGTCAAAATCTTAGTTGGGGCAGTAAAATTCACCTTTGTTCAACATGTGATTGTTGCAAAGGGCAGTTTTGAAGTCTTCCTTCGTAGTTAATAGACTGACAGCTGCTGAAAACAGAGTGCCGTGTTGATGGGACCAACTGCTGCTTGATACTGTTCCTCTGAAAATGTTTTCGGTTAAGTAGCCTTAAAAACCTTGCTTCTACCTAGACGTGGCTATAGTTACCTGTTCGTACAAAATGATGGTGGTATGTAGAGGTGGTAAGAAGAGAGTGATTGTTGACTAAGATCTTCATGTCTAATCTAGACCTTATGACTGTTGAATTTAATGACTTTGGCATTCCTATGTAAGTAAAAGAGAATGTTAGCAATGGAACTAAAATCTTGGCAAGACCAGCTTCAACCTTCTGATGAATATACAAAACGACATTACATGATCTCAGTAGAATTGAGCTGAACAGTAATTTTGGGTTAATACATAGTTTATTGCCACTTCTCGTGTACTCTTTGTCTTTCTGAGATAATGATAGGATCAAAATCATGTAGTGTACTGAGGATTAGTTTGGTGTTTGAGCTTTGCATTTACAAAGTATATAGTGATTAGCATGCATATGAATGTTGTAAACTGATAAGCTTGCGGTTCTTGGTCTGTTTCATGACTACAATATTTGAAAAGAAATTTTAGTATTGTTTCAAAAATGAATGTATTACCTTCTCAGCACAGGCGTTAAAAGCTAAATGAACAAAAAAATTTTGTGTGATTACATTCTAAAATATTTTTAAATTAACAATGAGGAAAAATAAGTTCTGCAATCTGTCTTAGTCTTGAGCAAATTAAGGTACATATAAAAAACTTTTGTCACCTATGCATTTGTTTTTGAATTTTTGCTGGTTTAATTTCTCAAAAGATTATTTCAGTCTTCTATTTGAAATAACATTATTGTTTTTAAAGACAAACATAAATTTTAATACATTTTCTGTCTATTCAATTTTTAAGTTATATTTAATTTTTCAAAATATAGAAATAAAAAATTATAAATGGACATAGTTTCATATTTTTGTTAGAAAAAATGAGTTTATTGATATTTTCAAAGAAAATAATTTGAATTATGTTGCCATTTTAAAAGTTCTTGTTTGTTTTGCAACAGTAATAACATTAATAGTATTTTTATGAAGAAAATTACTATTAATTTCTATACACATATTTCTATGTGTAAGCACAGTCAAAGCAGTGACATCAGCTTTAAGATTATAAATTTGGATGCAAATATCAGTGCAAACTATTCATCTAAGTTACCTAGGTTTCTAGGGTGTTTTCTGAGCTCCATGAGTACTGTGGTAATAGAATCCAAATTGATTAAAAGCAGCTCAAGTACCTCTGCAAGAGCTTTTGTTTATACCTGTCTCTTCAATTTTGGTTGAAGAATCATAATTTCATTATGTCCATACTGGATGTGCATATGTTTGAAGACAGCTAGTGCTTTGGCTCCACTGTGTGACTGCCAGAAACAGTGCTAATCATCCAACCATTAGAGTTAATTTTTAAGCATTTTCATGTATCTGTAGTTCCTAAATACTTGTTACTTTGTGGTAACTACTGTGCATGACATAGTGTTTGTTACTGTTTGAATCAAAATGATCATATGTATCAGATCACACTTTACACTGAAACTTTATAAACATAGCTTTGTTCTTTCCCCGTTCATAGAATCATAGAATCATTAAGGTTAGAAGAGACCTCAAGGATCATCCAGTCCATCCGTCTCCCCAACACCTATTACCCACTAAACCATGTCCCTAAGTACCACATCCAACCTTTCTTTAAACAC
>VWZZ01005203.1:0-85914 GCA_013399095.1 Psophia crepitans | reverse complement strand
AGCGATCCAACCTGTCCAGGTCCCTCTGCAGAGCCATCCTACCCTCCGGCAGATCGACACTTCCACCCAGCTTGGTGTCATCTGCAAACGTACTGAGGGTGCACTCAATTCCCTCATCCAAATCATCCACAAAGATGTTGAAGAGGATGGGCCCCAACACCGATCTCTGGGCAGTTTAAATGCATGCTTTTCTGGAGACTGTTTCTTCCTCAGCTTGTTGACCTCACTCTTTCATGTATCCCCTCTTTCTCTCAATCTTCACTTGAAAACGCATGAATATGTTTCTTTTAATTTGCCATGCCTTGTATCTCCTCACCAAAATTCATTTACCACTTCTTGAGACTTCTCTTTTTCAAGTAACAGTAGATTTAAGTACTGATAGCTGGTTCATAGTGGTATTTAAGGTAGTGAAAACATGTTCAATTGAACAGGAAAGTTATGCTTGGAGATGATTTCATCTTGTAAAGATCACTGTATGTTGGATTTCCATAACGGCAGTTCAGTGATGGCTCAAAGTGATACACTTTCCAATTCAAACAGCAAAGACTAATCTTATTTCCACATTATAGCAACTCATAAATATACACTTCTTGAGTGAAAGTACTCAATCATATTATACTGAAACTTAGTTATGAAGAGAACCTGGAAATTTGGGTGTACTTGAAAAGCAGAGCAGAGAGGCCTTAAAACAAGCAAACAATCCCTCCTCCCAAAATATAACAACAGAAAAACCCCACCTAAACCCATCCACAACATGTGCCCTCCACCCCCCCCCAGTGTGTTAATTTTAAGCCAACATACTCTGGATGCAGAATTTGTCCACTAGCATCTCCTCTGTGCCTAATAAAAGGACTAAAATTTGTTGCACATCCCTTCTGTACCTACATCTGACAACAGTAACACACAATTTATGCACCTCATAAAATTACTCTGGAAAGCTGATTTGCTGTGGATAGTAGAAATGCTGATAAAACTTGTTGTAGGTGCAGTCTTGGAAACATGCTTTCTTGTCTTTCAGCTTTCTTGTATCCAACCTCTCTATTTCCACTTGCAACAAAAAATAAATTGGTAAACTCTGCAATGTGCTGTTTGATACAAAGATTAGTTCATATTAAAATCTTGAAGCACAGGAGCAACCATATATTTTTTTATCTACAGATCAGCTTGAAGCCTAACTGCAGGCCAATGTAGGACAAAAATTTTGGTAATTCTTCATCACAAAAATATGGGTAACTGATTGTAAAATATATTTATTTTATAAAGAAGACTGATAGAAATGTTTTTCAGATTGTATAATATAATCTCGTTACAGACAGAATAATTCTCTTCCAGGATGACAGAAATAAGAAGGTAAAATAAGATTTACCTTCATGGATTTTTATGCTTTTATCTTGGTAGGGCAGTGGTTTTTGCTTTGAAATACAATTCACCAGCACTGAATTTAAACAAATCTGTGCCCTGTTGTTAGTATTATACACCGTAGAACAGGAGGTAGAATTAATATTTAAATTTTGGCAGTGACAGAGGCCCCAAGAACACTAAACACCATCAGGCTATTTTTTATATAAAAGATAAAAGTTTTGAAGTTGTTACAGATAAGGGCACACAATTAGCATCTTAGAAATATTTAAAGTTTGTATATGTTAAAATTGTTACCTCTGATTTTGTGTACATTGTGAAACATGATACTAAACGTTATTACAGTCATCTAGAGTATTTTTAACAAAAAGTAATTATCTCAACATAGAATTTGATATGCACTTGTGGGGCATCAGTTCTACTGGATTATCACTTGTTCAATTATACACTTGACTCTTGTTATTTTGAGGCCTTCATCATCATTGCTAGGTTTCTGTCTATTAATGTTCTCTCATAACAATGAAATAATTGTTCCCAGGCAAATAATTATTACACAAAACTAAAGAAAACAATTACTGATGTTTTCCTTTCTTGGATTTGAACAGGCTTATGTCATATAATTGTAACTTTTTATGCATAGTGACCGGTCAAATATATAATAATTGTTGTAGATTTTCTTTATAGTATAATTGTATTTTGTATGTGGTAGTCTAAATAAAATTTTGAGCAGTGTCTCGTATCTGTGTAGGTAACTGATTTGCATTAAAGCCTGTGTATAGTTGTATTAGTACTTGTTTAAATGGATATGCTTTTCAAAAGCTTGAACTTTCCTTTGCTACATTAATTATGAAAACAAGGCCTTGACAAAACCAGTAGGTATTGGAAGCAATGAAGGAAAAAAAAATTATAAAAAACCTGAGCATACTTTATTGCATGGACATCTACAATTAAGCTGAGAGATATAGAAATACCCAAAGGTAGACCTCAAATTATAATAATTTTCTGGTATGTATTACTTGCTAGAACTGATGCTTGGATTAAATTTCCTGTGTTGTTTTTTTGTAGTCCACCAAGGGAACAAAGGGTAGATTCTTTCTTTGGGCCAAAGAATCCTGTTCTGAATAATGCTCTAGAGAACCTTTTTCTTCATTGTTCACAGGGGAGCACTGAGTTTATAATTCTGTTACGAACCTTAGTCTCTGAGAATACCATCTAACCATGTGGCCCTATATGGTGTACTTACTACAAGGTTAAAATAGTATTTGATGAAGATCAGACATTTTCTCCATGTTGGTTTCAACTGTATATTAAATCAGCCCATATTTTGTCTTTACAACTGAAAAGAAAAATTGCTTTATAGCTTTATTGCTTTATAGCTGAAACAAAGTTTTCAGAATCATCTCTTAAAATATATGTATTTTTACAATACAGAGAATGTAGGAGTAAGACCTTCAAATTCATGGCTCAGTGAGGTCTGCTTTCACTAGTTTAGTAAAACAGCTGTTTTTTGAGTGATCATTCAAATAAAACAAAAGTTAAGTGACTCTTGATTGAAAATCACTTTCCAATCTCAATAAAAAGTGGGGATCTTGTGACATAGATCACAAAGTGAAAACAATTTGACCTAGGAATTAAGGTACTTGACTGATGCTTTTAATTTATTGCTTACTGGGATTTGTATTATGTTATTCAAATCGGCAAAAAATTCACACAACCTCCTTAAAGTAAAAGAAAAAAAAAACAACAAACCCCTACATGTCCACACTATGTATGTCTCTATAGTGAATCATACAAAGCTGTGGACAAATTAATTTGTCCTTTTTTCTTGCATCTAATTTTTCAACATGTTTATAATTTTCAGAATAAAGCTTCATAACTAATTGCCTAGCTCATTAAAACTCTCATATGCCACATGTTACCCATCAGTGAAACAACAAAGCTGAAGCAGTAGCAGTTTTTATGTGGATTGGTTTTCCACTCAGTGGATTCTCTGTTGAAATAGTGTAATCTTCTCTTTTTCTAAAAAGAGAAGTTGACAATGGAAAGATGAGTTGTCTGAGTGTTACCAAAGTAACCATTGTAATCACAGTAAATACTTCTGCAAAATATTTTCCTTGCCTTCTGAATTTCCTCTACTCGGGGGACATGAGTAAAGATCGTGGGGAAAAAAATACAGGAATTTAAAAAGTGTACACTTTCAGATGATGGCTAGAGTGTTGAAAAGTGTCTAGTAATTTTACATATCTCAATTTTCAAAGGCTGATCTGATTCCAGAATGAAAGTACTAAATATTTTGAAAACAAAGGTCATAGACAGACCCAAGTGGTTTCCCAAGTTCTTTTAGTAAATACCAGTTGTTACCATACTACAAACACTTTGAGGTTTCTATGACAGAAAAGAGTGTACTTTACGGAAAACGGTGGAATATCAGTATAACAGGAATTTTTGAGAAGATCAAGATCTATGTTTTTTTCTCAATTAAATTTTTCATTGAGATTTTCTTGTGCTTTGAGTATCAAAATCTTCTGGCTCTACTTATTTTTTTTTCTTACTTATCAAATATAAAAACTTATTAATCACCTTTTTATAGTAGTGAAAATGATGGTATGAAACAGAAAAAGTGTATTGCTCAAATGTTTAATGTCTATAAAATTACTAGTTTTAAAGATACTATTTAGATATTTTACTTTCCATTTTATCAAGAAAATTAGCCAGTATCATAGGAAAACCATAATTTGCACACACTCTTCTTATAAAAATGATCTAGTTTAAAATATCTTTAAAAATTAGGTTGTAAATGACCTATTTAATATTTAAATATGGTTTGGGGATAAAAGAATTAATAAATATCACCTAATAACATTAACATAAGGAGTAATTTCGGTTTAAATAACTGTAGCTATAGGTTTATAAGGCAGTTTTTGCTTATAAAAGGGTATGACACTTCTGTCAAAATCAGTGTAATTTTTTACTTGAGCTGCGAAAACTGAGAAACCTCTTGAACTACTTATACTTTATATGTGAAAAAAGTTGAACTATTTGACAATAATGCAGTAATTTTATACAATGAACATAAGACTAACTTCAGGCCTAGAAATGAATCACAGATGAGACACAGTCACAAAACCAATTTTGCCTGGGTTTTGTGTGGCATTTTGAGAAATGTTAAAAATATAGTCCCTTTCTTACATGCTACAAAGGCAATTGTTGTGTTCTCTTAAGATCTAACATTCATTAATTGGGTCTCTAATTGCTTTATGGAGATTTGTTGACTGGTAGATTTATCTTTCATTGTTTGGAAAATCTGACAGTCACTACATATTCTAACTGAATAATTTAGCACAAAGCAGCTGTTAAAATAGTGGTACAAGTGATGAATCTGATTAATTACTTTTAAATAACGTCTACCTAGTCTTACACTGCAACAAAAACATACAGTGGAGATGTGTGCAGAATTAATATTAAAAAAATTCAACTGGTTATGGATATTAACCACATGTGGATATTGACTGTGATCTGATTTTACATCCTTTGAAGTCAGTGATTAATGGCTTAGGAATTCCTTCTTTTAGGACAACTTAGAGTTTAGCTTGAACTTTCTGATGTATATAAACAAGGTCGTGATTTTTCAACTTTACTTGATATAGCAAAATCTTTTCCAAGGAAACCTTAAGGACATTAAGGGGATAATTTAGGATGATTCAAATATATTTAGAGCGTAAAATAATTTTGAATGCAGAGATACTTGTTTTGGCCAATTTTAAACTAATCCAGAAGAGTTTTGTTATCATGCTTGAGCTATTTGAGTTTTGAAACATTATAGCATTGTAACTGTGGCATTTTGCTGAAAAATCCGTGTTGTTTACAGATGTTAGCTCACGTCTGTGTATGTGCTGTATAATGCTGGAATAAGTATCAGCTTGTATTTTCAGTCAGTTAAGGATTATCTATTTTCCTGTTACGCCAGACTTTCTCTAGGTGTTGCTAAATGATGGAGTAGATGAGGTAATTTCATTACTGGTGGTATCGCTATATTCTGTATGGGCTCAAGATGAGGTTACTTTTGGTGCTGAAGGCAGGTTGGGAGTTAAGCTCCTCTGTTCCCAGTAGAATAGGAAAATTGTTGGATTGATCATTATACCAAATGCACTGATACGAGAAAAGAGTTTTTGCCATAATGCCATTTTTCTATTTGGTAGTTTGTCCTAAGTATTGTATTTAGTAGTTTGGTAACAGACTGCATGTTTGAGCTCCTCTTTTCTGAAGAGCCAGATTCTCAGAAATTCCAGAGAGTGTCCAGATTGTAGACATGCAGCCATTTGATTTGTTTAAGGGGAAGCAGAGGAGGAGAGTTTTCAGTCCTTTTTATTTTCTTAAGTAGTTTCATTGTTGAATGACATAGTTTTAAACAACTGAGATTTCATGTTGGATAAAACACCCATTTGAATTCCAGGTCATCTTTAAAGACTGTGTTCAATGCCAAGCAGCCATGGGATAGACTACAGAATCTAGTGGGAAGAAAGAGCTTTTTAGGAGCAATCTTCAGAGATCAGTGCCTTCCGAACATGACTTTTTATGCAAATTATTTTTACTTACTTATGTCTCTGTGTAGACAAGCTATCATATATACCGCTCATCTAAAAAGAATTTAAATTTTAAATGAATCTCTGAACTCAGAAGGTGATCTTATTCATGTGGCAAATTTAATTTTTTTTTTTGATTTCTTAGTTTTGGGGTGAAGACACAAAGTTCTAGATAGCTTCAACTAGCAGATGTGTGTTGGTCAATATTTACCAACTAAGTTCAGTCTATTGTACTTCAGATACTGCTTAAGTTTCAAAAGTGCAGTGAAATCTTATTTTCTTCAGTTTAGGATTTTTTAGAAATGTTTTATCCTAAATCCCTTCTACGCTGCTTTCTCTCTAGGAAGTCTATTCAGTAAGAAAAATTACTTTGTTCCTTGGTCTAGCTGGAACTATAAAAGGCAAAAACATTTTTGTCTCCACTTCACGTGTTTGTTGTTCTGGTAGCTGTGCCATTTCACTTAGTCTGTCTACCAGTACTACACATGCTCCTGAATTAAAATGCACGCTAAGGTCATGAATTTTGTATTTTCTTAGGGCTGGTGACTACAGAGCACTACAAATACATTTATTCTTCCCTATTTTTTCCTGATGAAAACTTTTATTTTTTTTATTTAGTTAAACATGCGTTTTGCATGGTTGAACTGCATTGACCCAAGACAGACTTGTACACCCTTTGTAAAGTTCTGAAGAATTTTACATTTTGAAAGGTATCACCTGCACTATAGATCTCAGAATATAAATTGAAAAAGAGAAACACAGTTTTACTGATGAGGAATGAAACAGATTTTTTCTTTGCTTTTTTTTTGCAAGTTGGACTGTTAAATGTGTTTCATATTACTCCATGTCCACATGCCAGTCCAAGACAAACTAATCTCAACTTCCGCACTTTATTTGGCTGCAGACTCACAATTCATAAAAGAACAGGAAAAAGCTAACAATGTTTTTACAATTGTGACATGCAAGGAAATAATAAAAAAGGTATGATAAGAGCAAACTGATTTATAAGCAAATGTACTTTGACTACTCTTTAAAAATCATAGAATCATTAAGGTTGGAAGAGACCTCAAGGATCATCCAGTCCAACCACCCCCCACCGCCTATTACCCACTAAACCATGTCCCTCAGTACCACATCCAACCTTTCCTTAAACACCCCCAGGGACGGTGACTACCTCCCTGGCAACCTGTTCCAATGCCCGACCACCCTTTCAGAGAAGAAATTTCTCCTAATCTCCAACCTAAACTTCCCCTGGTGTAACTTGCAGCCATTCCCCCTTGTCCTGTCACTAGTTATCTGCAAGAAGAGGCTGACCCTCAGCTCACCACAGCTCCCTTTCAGGTAGTTGTAGAGGGCAATAGGTCTCCCCTGAGCCTCCTCTTCTCCAGACTAAACAACCCTAGTTCCCTCAGCTGCTCCTGATATAATATATATATATAAAATATGAATATATATAATATAAATGCATATATAAAAGTATATATATAAAATATATATTTACTCTTTTCTACTTTTTAAATAATGTCTATAAAACACTAACAGAAGGAGGTTCTCAAGGACTTACAATTTTTTTTAGCTGTTATTGGATAAAATTTCTACTTTTAGATGAGGTGTGGAGGCTATCTGACACATATAGAAAGGAACATTGCTCTTCAGGTTTGAAGAGACAATGTACAGTGTGCTTCTGAGAACAGCTTCCTCCTACCCTTTCAGTATGGCTTTAGTAAATTAAGGGGAAGATTCTGTCAGCATGTCTGCTTTCATTAAATATCTAATCTTAGCTGAATGATGTGGTCTTACAGCTCAACATCTGCTGCTATTTACTCAATGACTGTGAAGGTCTGGATGGTGATCTTGGGAGATATATTAGCACTAAGCAGAACCCCTGCTCACTGTAAAATAGATGATTAATCAATGAGTGCTGTACTTCTTATTTTCAACGGCACCTCAGTTTCTTCGCATCTGTTGTGTCTTTTTCTGTTTTCTTCCCCACTGAGTATTTTGGGATTCCTGGGTAAATGGGGGTGTTTGGTCAGTTTTTTCCTTTCCTGAGCTTTAACCCTGTGAAGTCAGAACTCTGTATGGTATCTAGTAATAGATTCAGGGATAGATCTATACAAGGACTTCAGCACAAAAATACTGAAACATCACAGCACTGAACATTATAGTGCTTAATTTTCAGATACCTGCTGATAACAAGAATTCTCAGTTCTGAAATAGGTACATCAGCTTCACTGTCCAGGGAGAATTTTATCAGTATATGGTGTAGAAAATCTGATATGTGGAAAGGCAACCATTATTTATATCATAGAAAGACGCAGAAGGGCAGTAGTAATAGTAACTGAAATATTTGAGTGTTTCCCACGCTGAAGTACCAGGGACCTCATATTAATAAAGCCTGTCCTTCAGTAATAAAGACACTCTGCTGACATTAGGGAAATGGGAGTTCCAGTCTTCACTGATGGAAGAGATTGAATTTTGTCTCTTAAGCAGTATTAAGATACTGGCTAAAAATTGAAGTACTAATCCACCTCCTTTGGCAAATGGTTTAAGGTGTTCCTTGAGAATGGCTGCTCATGTCTTTTATGTAATGTTCTGTATGAAATGTTGTAGTTTAGAGGCAAGCTCAAGAAGTACTTGGGTTAAAAAAAAGCTTTATTCATTAAAAGAATAGTCTGGTAATCTACATTTTAAGCTTGGACAAGGCATAATGTGACCCAGATTCTTCCTCCTTTTGAAGGAATTTCTGGTGGAAGGTGGTCAACCTCTCATTGGAGAAAGTGGAGTCAGTCTCAGTTGGTATAAATGAGTATGAGTCTGAGTTAATTCATAGCAGCTGAGTAGCAGAAAATGTGTAAAGAAAAGTAGTGTTTTAGTTGCTGCTGTAGTAGGACAGCTGTGCTCTAAGGTAAGGATTTGTCCATGTCTTACCCCCGGCCCCTTATATTTTATGTCAATTTTTCACTCAACTTTATAAATGCTGTATTTTGACCTTAATTCTAAAGAATAGATTCTTCTGACTGAGACCTTATTTCAGCTGTTGAATAGGGACACCTTTTCCACCTTCAGACAGAAAAATGTGTGACCAACAGCACTGTGAAAACACTGCAAAGACAAGTCATTTCAGTTTTGCCAAGAGGTAAACTGGCAAGGTCATAACATGTAACATCTAGAGTTTGTGTTTATTCACTTTCTCAGGATGCAATAACTCTAAAGTAACAAATTGCCAACACTACAAACTGGTTTTCTTTGCTGTAAGAGATTTGGATGGAAAAAGGAAAATGCTATATAATTTTTTGTAGAAAAAATTTTCTGTCAGTTCCATAAAATGACTTAATTAAAAAATATTTATACATTTCATTAATTGTGGCATTATTTGGTGAGATTTTTCACAACTGTTAGTCACAGAATGTATGTAGTGTAGTGAAAAATATTTTTTTTTCTGCCTATTGGAATTTATAGCCTGAGCTATGTTTGCCAGCTTAGTTAACCAATATGCTTCAAATTAAGAATGTTATCTAATGACATTTATTCTGATTTGTGTAATGATTGATCATTTCTGCCCTCTTACCTAAACTGTCAAATGAGCCTCAGTGACCTAGCTTGAAAATCTGATGGTTTTGAATTCTTTTAGGGGTTTTGAAGGAAATTGTCCACATTTCCTAATAATAGTTGCAACTAATGTGACTGCTGCGGTAACTGGTCACTATACCAGATGCTAGTCAACGTAATTTTTAGGGCAATATCTGTTAGAAAATTCACTTTTATATGTAAATGTCGCTCTCTATGCAAGGAACTCAATCATATTTACTATTGCGCTATAGGAGGCAAATCCTATGCAACTCCTACACTAAGTAGACCGGACAAAATACAACCTGTTCAGCTTATACTTCCTATTGCTAACAAATATAAAATATGGATTTTATGGAAAAAGGCATGACCTTAAAAATGCTCACAGGGCTTATTTTGCATATAAGTAGGTTGTATTTATGCAAAGAGTAAAGAACAGTTTTTCTTAGAATATTTTTTCCTAAACATTAAAACTGTGTTGATACTTCTACCTTTGTACCTATTAGGTTCATCAAGTTTACTACTGAAAAAATAGCACCTACCAAATCCTGCAATTTACCACAAAGCAACTGTTCAAGCAGTAGCTCTATGGATTTTTCTTTTCTTTCCTTCCCAAGTCTGATTTCCTATTTTATGTCATCTTGTCTGAACTAACAGATTTATAAACCAGCTCCTTGAACAGTAAAATCATTTGCCATTTGGTGGAATTGGCTGACATTTCATTTTTGCTGTGCAGTTGCAGATAATGTTGACATTACTTCGCTGAGCTCTGTACTACATCATTAACATATTGCTCATGCTAAATCTGAAATGCTTTCACTCTTGTAGTGTAATAACCTGTATTTTCTCTGTTGAAGAAATGATGTAGATTTTCCTGAGAGAAAATAGTTAATGTTGCAGCATGATAAAATAGAAATTGCATTGAAGTAACAAAATGCAACACTACAGTCTGTTAAAAGTGAAGGAAGAAAATCCCATAGATGTGTTTACTCTTGACATCTAGAAATCTTGAGTAGAAATGAGCAACATTCATGAAATGGGCTTAAACCCATACTATCAGCACTGTAGCAATGAAAGACTTGTCAAATTAGAGGCATATAGTTTCCTGTTTGCATCACATGAAAATGAAAGTTCATTTCAAGTTGTAGCCCTAATCCTATTCTTGCCGTATGTGATTATTTTTGCTGAAAAGGAAACCAGCTAGAATGCTTGCAGAGTAGCTTTGGGTGACCAGGAGTACTGAAATCTGAGGTAGATTTTTATCAAGTTGCAGGCAATTATTAATGAGTTAATTTTTACAATGTCTGAAGATCTATATATTTATTTGTAATTAAAGCATTTAATTTCAAAGTTTTACTTTATCTCCTGCTGAGAGGGGCGGAACTAGGGAACTGATTTTAAATTGTCCATCACCCTGATACAACCTGTCCAGGGTTCATCATTAGTGTTACCAATGATTTTTGACAATTCCCTTATCCTTACGTATTTATCTCTACTTTCTTGGTTATTCTTCATATCTTTGAGAGATGTTTTGCCAAAAAGTGGGGTTTTTATTTCTATAAAGCATTATGGATCATATGTTGACATCCTTCTTCTGTTAAATTGTATCTTCAGCTGTGTTGGGAGTAATTGTCAACAATTAAGATTACAATAAGCAATTAAGTAAGAGATTGCTTATTATGAGTAAAGGGGGCACTATGTCACCTTGGCTGATTAATAGCTTTTCAGCCACATATATGTGGAACATAATTTCCTCTACTGACCAGCCAGGTGTTCAGTTGAAACATACAAGATCCAAACAACCACCTGCATTCAAGATTCTTTTCTTCTTGAGTTTCTTATGGTCAAATAGGTAAACTTCGCTTTAAATTTACGAATGTGGAAGATGAATTCTTGATCAAAACTAAATCTTTATTCTGTATTGAACCCCGATCTGAGAAAAATCAGTGGAAAGAACTGGGGAGTGGGGGTTGTGGCCAGTCTATAGCGCTTTCTCCTTGCCACTCTTTTCTTTTACCTTGTTCCAGGATGGGTCCTTTCCATGGGATACAGTCCTTTACAGAACTGCTTCTATGTGAGTACTCCACAGGCTGCAGTTATTTCAGGGAATATCCACCTGTTTTGGCATGGCCTTCCTGGGCTGCAGTTTGGATATCTACACACTGCGGTCCTCCATGCGTGCAGGAGAATCTCTGCTCTGGGAATTGGACCACCTCCTCCCTTCCTTCTGCTCTCACCTTAATGTTCACAGGGTTCTTTCTCTCAGCTTTTTTCCTCCCCTTCTCAACAGAGGCCACCCATGTAGTCTCACTGCTGCCAGCACCTAGGCACAGACACTCAATACACTTGCAGTGTAAAGATATTGATAAAATATCAATTTATTTATCTCCATTTCCTGTAGAGTAAAATTTTCACACATCTCAATGATTTCACCAGCAGTTACTTATTTCCTACTATATATGTAGATGAATTACTTGTTGCCAGGGAGACAAAGAAGTTTTTCATTGCTTACGCAGTGTGTGCTGTACAGATTAAGAAACAAACATTACATTAGTGAAGATGTTTTGCCATTAAGAATTAGTGCTCTCTAAACCAAAATAATTTTATTTCAGCACTGCAATAGAAAATCTGAAGTATTACATTTTAATTTTCAACAATTTGGCACTTCTTCATAGTACTTAGTATTTGTGTTGTTTGTTAATCTTAACTGAAAAACTAGATAGAGAAGCATTTGAGCTATGTTTCCCCTCTACCCAGGGGAGTAGTCTCTCATTTTTGGAGATACCTTAAGATTTTTTTAAATATTTGTTGCCTACAGGTAAACCTGTTGCTAGGTATAAACCAAAGCACTAGATCTGAGCTGCCTGAATTTTTTTTGAGCCTTCTAGGAAAGAAATAACAGGGTTTCCTAATTGGCTTTTTGTCTTTTTTGGTTTCTGTTTTTAAGAAGCTTCAGCATCTCTAAAAATACTGATGTGTCTGTGTTCATGTTTAATGCTTTTGGAGTTTAAAAATCATGGTACTGTGTTTGATACCTGAAGGTGCCTAACTATATATGCTAACAGTCAATGGTTGGTTAACCTTTTCTTAATGAATACGTCTCCCACAGTCTTTGAAGTGACTGACTTTGGTGGCAGGCTTGCATTTTGGGGCTGCTGCAGGCAAACACAAGACTATGTTTTCAGGAAAAGCAGTTTATAGTTGGCCAGACTGGCAGGAGAGATTTACAGCAGCCCCATCAGAAACATAACATTCTTGTATCGCTGTGAAACCTCCTATTTTCACAGATGATCAAGCAAACAAAACTTGTGTGGTTACTTAATCAGCTGTGAGAAACTGGCTTTGTGGAAAGTGCACTATAATCCATTGTCCGCAGGGGCTTTGGCGTGCTGTTCTGTCTCCTTGCTCGCTCCATCACAGCGCTGCGCTGATGAAATCATGGGGGCAGTGACTAATGGCGGTGCTTGCCCAGTTCAGTTTTCCACTTTGCCAGGGATCTCCTGTGTGATCCTGACCGTTGGTAAGTTAACCAGGCAGCTGAAAGAGGTTTCTGCTGCTTTGCCCTGCAGAATCTGATAGAACGAACCTCGATTGCATCCTTAAATCTGCAATGAATGAGATGAGTTTGTGTATCCCGTTTGTGGTTTTGCTCCGTTTTCTGCCTAGTCAGGTGGTTGTTTTGTACGTCAGCTCTTGCTTGAATTTCAGTTTCAGATGAGCCACCAAGCATAAGTAGTTGATTAGGCCTAGGGTTTTCCATATGTGCAGACAGTTGCAACCAGACATTACTAGGCATTTTATTTGTGAGCTTTCATACATGTTAAAAAGGTTTTATTTTTCCTCCCTGCCTTTACTAAGTTGAGAATAACTTCTGATATTTGAAGTTTGGAGTAAAGTTTATCTAGTGGACTTGGATGGATTGAGCTTCGGTTAAAATACAAAGGTAACAGGTCCATTTTTTTCTTATACTGGTGACTCTAGAGCTGGATGCAGTACTCCAAGCGGGGTCTCATTAGAGTGGAGTAGAGGGCTAGAATCATCTCCCTTGGCCACACTTCCTTTTATGCAGCGCAGGATATGGTTGGCTTTCTGGGCTGCGAGTGCACATTGCCAGCTCTTGTCCATTTTTTGTGTGCACCAGTACCACCAAGTTTATTGTCTGGAGGGCTGCTCTCCATCTGCTCTGGGGATTGCCCTGGTCCAGGTGCAGGACCCTGAACTTGGCCTTGTTAAACTTCACGAGGTTCACACAGGCCCACTCTTGAAGCCTGTCAAGGCCCCTCTGGATGGCATCCCTTTCCTCTAGCAAATCACCTGCACTACTCAGCTTGGTGTCATCTGTAAACTTGCTGAGGGTGCACTCAGTCTCATTGTCTGTTGTCAATGAAGATATGAAAGGGCATTGGTCCCAACATGGACCCTCGAGGGACACCACCCATTACGGGTTTCCACTTGGACCTTCAGCTTTTGACTCTCACTCTTTGGATGCAGTCATCCAAGCAGTTCCTTATACATCTAACAGTCCATGCCTCAAAGCTGTATGTCTCCAACTTAGTGGCAAGGATGTTGTGGGGGACTGTATCAAAGACCTAACAGAAGTCTAGGCAGATGACATGTGTAGGTCCTCCCTTGTCCACTGATGCAATTCCTCCCTTGTAGAAGGCTACTAGACTAGTCAGATAGTGATGCTTATTCTTTCAAGCCACATAGCTAAGTGCAAACTTCACTGGACTGCCATGACTTTTCAAATATGACACATAGTATCTTACCAACTTCATCCAGCAGCTCCTTTGGGACCTGCAGATGCAACTCACCAGGTCCCATGGACTTGTGCACCTTGAGGTTCCTTAGATACTCTTGAACCTGATCTTCTTCTACAGCAGGCACTCATGAATGCATATCTCCATCGGTCTTCTGGATAGATTGTTGGGTTACGCAGGACAAAGTTGAGGTGAGGAAAAGGAAAGAGAAAAGTGAAGGGAGACTTGACACTAAGATAGGTTTAGGCATCTGGTTCATAGGCCAGTATCAAGGACTATGTAATCTTTGCTTATCCAGGCAGCAATAATCAGAAGTATTGAGTGCTACAATTAATATTTACAAAAGGTACCATGCTAAGGAAAAAGCATGAAAACTGTGAAAATCAGCTTTCACTGAGGGTTTTTTTTTTTTAAATTTGGTCTCATCTAACACATGGACTTGAGTGGCTTGTGTAAGACCATATCCCACAGTCTGAAACACTTGTAAGAATCAATACAAGGTCATAGAATGGTTTGGATTGGAAGGGACCACAAGGATCATCTAGTTCCAACCCCCCCCCGCCATGGGCAGGGACACCCTACACTAGACCAGATTGCCCAAAGCCCCATCCAACCTGGCCTTGAACACTTCCAGGGATGGGGCCTTCACAAATTCTCTGGGTGACCTGTTCCAGTGCCTCATCACCCTCACAGTAAAGAATTTATTTCTAACTTCCAATCTAAATCCCCCCTCTTTTAGTTTACAACCATTACCCCTTGTCCTGTCACTATACTCCTTAAGAAACAGCCCCTTGCCAGCTTTCCTGTAGGTCCCCTTTAGGTATAGGAAGGCCATGATTAGGTCTCCCTGGAACCTTCTCTTCTCTAGGCTGAACATCCCAGCTTCCTCAGCCTGTCTTTGTAGGAGGGGTGTTGCAGCCCTCTGATCAACTTTGTGGCCCTCCTCCAGACTCACTGCAGCTCCATGCCTTTCCTGTACTGGGGGCTCCAGAGCTGGATGCAGTACTGGAGGTGGGGTCTCACAAGAGCACAGCTGAGGGGCAGAATCGCCTCCCTTGAGCTGCTGGCCATACTATTTCTGATGCAGCCGAGGACATAGTTGACTTTCTGGGCTGCCAGCGCACACTGCTGGCTCATGTTGAGCTTTTCATCAACCATCACCCCCAAGTCCTTCTCCTCAGGGCTGTTCTCAATCCATTCTCCTCCCAGCCTGTAGTTGTGCTTGGGATTGCACTGACCCACATGTAGGACCTTGCACTTGGCCTTGTTGAATTTCATATGATTCGCACTGACACTTATAAATTACTTTCTAAAGTCATTCTTCTAGAAAGCAAGGCAAGTTTGCATGAGGTTTTCTGGGAATAGGGACCAGCAGTCAGATTCCCTTCATCCTTCACAGCCAAATGAAGTAATGAATAGATTAAGAAATCTGTCTTCTCTTATTCCTCTTTGGCCACGTTTATTCCGTTCTCCTATGGAATATGTGTCATAGTGAGGAGGAGGACACTGCTCATGTGCATACTCAGCATAGATCATCTTTGCAGATATAATGTTCTCATGCAAGGCAAGAAATAGCGACCTGAAACCTCTTGCATCAAACAGGACTCAGACCCTACTTCCCAAGAAATTTGATTTTTAGTGGTCAGACAAAAAACCCCAAGCTCTATTTTCGTAGAAAATGGCTGGTTTTTATAGAGCATAGTAGTGCCGATGGTAACTTTGACTGCCTGCTAAATCATGATCTTCAACCTTAGCATTATTCCACTTTGACTCTGCAAGAAACCAAATTCTTGCTGATAGTGACAGCTCAAGGTATGTTTTGAAGGAGAATTTTAGCTTTTAAACAGATAAGAAAATGGGTTAAGAATTTTAATCTTGGTATGCCTAAGTCTAGATAAGGGCACATCATCTTTGTCTCTATTTGTGTTGGTTGTAGCTGTTATGCATTTACATAGGCAATGCCATTTCTGGGATAGCTGGACTTGCTTCTGTCTGAGGCAAAACACTCTCTCTTTTGAGAGTGGGGGGGTGGGGTGAGCGAATGAAGTATTAAACTCTTCATACAGATCACTGTGAGCTAGTTATTAAAGTCTGTAAAGGAATTCATGAATTCATAATAAAGACTTCAGTCATTTTATGCAGGAAATCCTACAGACATGAGAAGTACTTAAGCAATAAAATGAAGTTTAAGGGACAATTAACTGATCTTGACTATGCATAACCTTTGGGATAATTATAATTTCACTGGGGGTTTTGAGCTGTATAAATAAATAATAATAGACTATTCCCTATAGTTTAAATCTACATTCAACAACTGCAGTTTAAATGCTAACAGATGTATGTAATTTCTATTACTCTGCACATGGATCTTAATATTATTACAGGAACTTAAATGTTTGAAGATATTCTGTGGATTAGAAAAAAAACATGAGTATTCTATACTTTTTCAGATATTTTTTTTTTTATTTGTCTAAAGGTCAAGATGAGTGACAGAGCATTTTTTATTGAAATGCTTCAGGCTATGGAAGAAAAACGTTTCATTTAAGTTCATTGTGTGATTTCCTGAGCAGTGTAAACTGTGTATATTCAAAAGTTACTGCACTGTATCTTTAAAGCTGGAAATTCATTTTCATTCTTAGATTAATGAGATAGTTTGCCTACAAGAAGGTGTTTTTCATTTTCTATCTTTTAGGTGATGTTTATGTTTATATATTTCTTTAATTCTACTGTTAGTTGGCTCTAGACAAGCAAATCCATAATAATAAAAACTTAAAGGGAGATAGCATTTAAGGAATTCTAGAGAGGTTTTTCAAGATAGGCCTAAGAACTAGGATTAATGATTCAGCAAGACACTTAACTGTCTGCTTAACTCTACGTGGGACTAATTTTTGAGTAAACATTATTTAATATCACAGTATCTGCACTGTATCAGTACGATTTTAAAAAAGATTCAATTATTCTAGTAATGTTTTGCTGATTTACAACAAATTATTTGGATGTTAACATGAAGAATAAGCCTTCTTTTAACATAAAGCTTATGTTTAATCCAATGCTAAACCAATGCTCCAACATAATCTGTAGATGCCTTGAGCCCTGCATGTACGTAAGTATGCTTTCTGAGTTCTGTGTATTGAAATATCTTTTTGTGTATAATATTTTCTTTTTCCACGTTTAGTGTCCTCTTAGGAATGGAGGTCATCTTATGTAGGTTACTCTTTTTATTATGAAGAACATGTTCACAATGCAAAATGAGATGGTGATTGCCAGCTGTATCTCTTACAGATGGTCTTGTTAATTTTAACCCACATTGACCACCTACATCTTCTCTTTGTGTGAATGTCCACCCCCTCCTACTCAAAGGTCAATGAAATGAATTTGTAGCAGACATTGTGATTCTATCATAGTACATACTGAGGAGATTGCATGTTCTGGGCTGTTCAGGGGTTATCCTCAGAGAGGAGAAAAAAATGCACAAGTGGGTTTCCCCATTTCTTATCCTGAAAGGTTGGGATAATGCAAAAATCATTAAAAATAAAGCTTTCAGAACCACTTTTTTACAGTTTTGTGGATTTTCTTCAGTACCATATTTTTATTAGGGGTTAAATACTGCTTAAGTTCTACTATATAACATGACTGTGAAAAACAGGGACTGCTTCTAGTTAAAGATGCAAGGCAAGTGCCTGAAAGTCAGTCTCCAACTCTTATATAAATAAGGCTACAGGTTTCATAACTTAATGTCCGTCTTTCTCAATACACACTGTTAAGTCTGAGGCCACTGGATAAATTCTATAAGAAAATGACCTATATAAATACTTCTAGATCAATAAAGCACAAGTCTATATGTATGGCTGACATAGGAACAGGATTGTTTTCACAGAGGTTTTTTGCAAGCAGCAATTTTTTTCCTTGAACCATAGTTTCTGTTTTGGTGTATAAACCTCCTCCTCCCTCCCCAAGTGACAGGCAAATATGATAAAAACTCTGCAAAAGTACAATGTCTTGAGTCTGCAGTGCTGGAGATTATAAAAGGAATTTAAGTAGGGGAAAATACTAAAGATGGGAGTGTTTAATTCATAATAAAAACATATATTATTGTTGATGATCACAACTATGCAAAGGTCCAATGAGATGCTTTGTAACACTTATTTTCTTTCTCCTTCAATAGAAGAATTTGTATGTTGTCAGGGATAAAATGGGTTTGTCTTATTCCTAGAAAAGGAATCATCTACCGTCATTATTAAAAAACAACAACAAAAAGCTAATAACAGGAGTTGGGCCTAGCAGTTAGTCAAGAGAAGTAACTAATGGATTATCACAGGGTGCAGGCCCTAAAACTACACAATCATGTACCTGATGTTTGTGGTGTCTGGGATTCTTTGACCTTAGAGTGGGAGCTAACTGGTGAACATTCGTCTTAGCAATTTAGTTGTTCTTCAGTAAACAAGTATGTGAAATTTTTATGTATCATGTACAGCTATCAAGTCTTCTGTTATTGTTAACATCTATTATTAAGGTTTTCAGTATTTATTTTCTTAGAATGTATCATGAGGGGCTTGAAGCCAGATACAGCCTTTTGATACACTGAGCCTGGTAGGTATTGGAATGGTGGGTTTAGCAGCAGTGACAGAAAAATATTTCTACCCATTACAGGAGAAAAGAAAAGGTGGAAATGGTTAAAATAGCAAAAGCATTGATGGTATAGTAAATGCATTTTTAAGATGCTGTTTGGAACATACACGCAGGGTAAGAAATATAGGCATAACTCCATGGGTACCTGCGTGTTTACCTATATGCTTTTGTAGAAGTCTAGCATGTCCTTATTTTTTTGTTGTTGTTGTTGTTGCATGCATTTCTCAAAAAGGCAGATTGAAATGTCTTTATAATTCTGTAGTTGAGGTACTTTTGATAGTTTTAATACCTAGCTGAAGTATATTAGTTCTGAAAAGTTTCAGAAAATAATGATCAAAGATATTCAATGGCTTCAATGTAAGAAATAATTCAGTGGGACGCTTCTCTTAACCTACGGAAAAGCCCTGAATGGGCTTATAACAGAGGACTGTAAAATAATGAGTAGTGTGGAGAAGGTGAATATAGAATGGCTGTTCACTTTTTCTTCCAATACAAGAACCTGAGACATCAAATGATTCTAACAGACAGCAGGTTCAGTGGAAATTCCTGCCACAAGACATTGTAGATCCCAGAAGTTCATGTGTATTCAAACAGTAACTCCATCTAATGGGTCTTTATTCCATAGATTTGCCCAAAGAAACCTCTTGTTCAACAAACTGAACCTCTGGTTCACGCCAAGGACTTCCTAAAACCCGTAAGAAAGGTAGAATTTTTCTTACATGCGTCCCCGTGAATATTGTCTTCCTGGGTGATCATGATTGGCCATTTATGGGAACAGGATATTGGGCTAGACAGGTCTTTATCTGACACAGGATATCTTTTTACATGAATGTTATCTGAATCCCTAGCTGAGTGATGTCTTTGTCACTATTGTCTGTCAGCTTATGTACTCTAGCAGTTTGAGGTTTGTAGGAAACTACAGTGTCCTCAGACATATTTTCTTTCTTTCCTTCTTTTCTAGAACCTGTAACATATAACTGAATGACACTGATCCTTTGTGTTTTAGGGTCATTCCAGCTGTAATGAAAGCATTAGTGGGGAGACTTGCTGTACTATTATTTTGCTTAAAGAATGGCGAGCTTGCATTTAATGATTAAAATATTATTTTAACTGCATCATTTATTTAAGCATTAAGGCCAGGCAATGACCATTCATGTTTATTTTAAAGTTATTTGTATATTTACTTATAAAAAGCCTTTCGGGTCAGAAACACCTTTTAACTTCAGAAACATGCCCTACAGGAGGTGTTAGTGTGATGTTCTGTCCCACATGTGGAGACATAAGGCACTGAGAGACTCTGCAGCATCACGAGTGCTTTTAGCCATGTGAAAGACAGTGCTCAGCAAGTGTAACATACTAAAAAGGAAAACAATCTGAAAGTCGGGAGGTCATGAGATCTGTGGATCTTGGCAGACAAACTTATCTGATGTAGGTGCTCTTGCCCATCACTGTACAGGGCACAACAAGGCTAAGGTGAAAGACACTGTGTACAGGGCAGACTTAGACTGTACTCTGATGGCTACTTTTTCCAGGGAAGATTTGCTATTTAGTTGACAAAGAAAATAGCACCTTTAGGAAGGGAAGCTCCCTTGGGCAGAAGCTGTTTGATAGCACTGATTAGAAAGAGAAAATAACAAAAATTAATGTTTCTCAGCAGTCATTAAGAAGGTATTTTTTCCTTTAGCTACTATATTGAGAAGAAAGTTCTTGCATCAACTTTTTCACTTAAGTTTAAATCAAATATGGCTATCTGTTCTCCTTCATTCTTTGTAAACTTGTGAAACTGTAGTAGGACTTGTGATTAAGGTGAGGCTGTGTATTTTCCTGTAGTACTTTGAAAACTACTGTATTTCTTGCCCAATGTAGTTCATAACTTATGTTTGCATTGAGCTGACTCATTTCCTATGTCTATAAAGAGGAAAGAAATAATCATGTTAAGTAGTTGGTTCTCCTGTGCTTTGATACTGGGGCTCTAAAATTGACAATATTTGTATGGCAATGTGTTTACATCTACCTTCTAACTGCTGCAGCTGAAACATCCTCAGGGTGGTGAAATGCTGGAACATGTTGCCCAGAGAGGTGGCAGATGCCCCTTCTCTGGAAACATTCAAGGTCAGGTTGAATGGAGTTCTGAGCAACGTGATCTAGTTGAAGATGTCCCTGCTCATTGCTAAGGGTTGGACTAGGTGACTTTTAAAGGTCTCTTCCAACCTAAACTATTCTATGATTCTATGCTGTCTGAGTCTAGAATGTCAGATTGCTGTTATAATGAGAAATTAAATAATTCTATATACTGAGCACTCTGTTATGATATAGAGAAATATGCTTATCGTTTATTAAAAAGCCTCATCTGACACCTGCCTTAAGATGCTATTTTTAGTGTATCACTGTGTCTAATGTATAATCAATAAAGAATGTGCTAAAGATGTGTTATTAATAAAGTGGCAATGGGCAAAAGCAATAAGAGATCATCACAATCATCCTGTATAAACAGTTTTCTCTGTACTGTAAATTTTCCCACAACAAACCACATTGTTGTTCCTAAAGATTATGTAAGTGAATTTAGAAAAAAATAATTGTTAACAATATCCTTTGTGGAAAAAATATCCAGAATAGAAAGGAAGTAATGAACAATTGAGGGAGTCTCTTGTTGAGTTGTGAAACTGGAATACACTTTTTAAACGGCATATAGCTGTTGTTTGCAAAGGCATTAACCAGTTTATCATCTTAGAGGAGGAAGGTATGCTGTACTTCTTGTGACAAACTGATAGTCATATGAAGAAATTAACTTTTTTCTCTTGGTAGATCTTCCCTTGATCCACACATGTTTCATAAAACAAATAATATCCATATATAGAAGAAATACTTTGGCACTTTAGTGGAACTTAATATCTGCTTGAATATTCATCTCTGAAAGATGCTAAAAATAAATCTAGAATGAAACATAATAACATTGGAATAGTTGAGAAAGCTGGAAAGAGTGGAATACACAAACTATTCATCAGTTTAATTTTTTAGCACAGAAGCAAGGAAAATAGAACACCTTAATCACTTAAGAAATTAGAGGACTAAATGTCGGTTGTTCAGTACACAAAGTATTCAAAAACTTCTTAGGGTATCATTTCTTTTGGTATATATCTGCCCTCTAATTTGGCAACATATAATTCAAACTACTTTTACCACAGTAATTTTTACTGTGCCATCAACTACAGTCTAGATCAGTGCTGCTATTTATTTTTGTAATCAGTGCAAACTCTGCTAGTCAGGCTATTTTATTTCTTTGTTTTGGGGTGTGAAAACTGGGTTTGGGCATTTGATAGATTTGATAGAGGGAGCATTCATAAATGATGGGTTTTCTACCCATTATTGCCTCCTTACTCATTTCTTGATGGGCCTCCTTTCAGCCCAAACATTGATTCGAAGGTGCTTTGTGATTCTAGTTATGGAGCCACAGGTCTCCATTTATAGTAACATCTGTTTTGTGTAAGAATTTCTGTACCTTTCAAAGAAGGTGAGGTTTCATCGGGGTTAAACTAGGATAAGCAGAGAGGGAATATCAATAATCATATATTATCATAAATAAATTCAAAACAATTACAGAATAAACCAGCAAAGACATTTTCTGACTTCAAGACAGTAGAATACCAAAATTTGTTAATTTTTTCCTTTTTTAAATTAAAAATTTTGAGCTCCAGGCAACATAGAATTACTCTGGGATTTTGCTTTTAAGAGATAATAAAATATGGATCTGATTTTTAAGAAAACAATCAAAAACCCGAGAACCTCCAAGGTAATCACTGCCCTACCATACAAGAGAAAGTGAGAGCAGGAGACGCTGACTCCTTTGCAAATGTGAGACCTGAACAAGTAGCACTTCTAAAAGTTAGTTTACTATTATCTGAAACAAGTATGTGTTTCTTTTTCTGGGAAATATGAATGTATTTGGGGACAGGGGGTATATTTTTGCTTTTTGGACTGTAGCCTGCTGTCACAGTATGTATCTTACTCTTCCCAGTAGTAACTCATTCTTTAATGTTTGATGCATGTTTTAGGAGCTTAGAATAATGAAGTATTAAATATATGAAAGAGGTTTCACAGAAAATCCCTTTGAATGCCAAGGTCTATCTATGCTTCATAGATGTTATTTTCTCGGGCTGCTCTTGTGAGTAAGAGTTTTAAAGATGTCTACTTAATCTCTTTTGAATTGTCTATTTTGGTTTTTCTCCATCTTATTAGTGATTCTGGGTTGGGCTCCTAAAGGCTGAGAAACCTTGCTTTCTAAGTTGATATTAGTTTTCATTTCTGCTTATGATAATCTATTTCTAAATGACAAGATATTGTAAATGGCATTGTTGAACAGCCTGCCTGATGTATGGGCTATAGATAGTCTTGGTGTACTGTTCTTGCCTAGGTACAAGATAGGCAGGTTGCCAAACACATACATGACCTCAAGTGGAGATGTTGGTTATTCCCAGTCACCCTCTGATGCAGATTGACTCTGCAGCTGTGGGACAGTTTGCATCTCTCACCTCTGGCCCTAGAAAATGCATTGCTGGATTCTGTAAGTGCAAAGAGGAGAGTAAGAAAGCTTGGGATGCAGATGAAATGGAATGAACATTTTGAGACAGGAGTTTTGGGACGGGTATTTAGTGCGGTGAGGGAGTTAAGCAGACATCTACAGGGGCAAACACATAGCAGTTTTATTTGGAAATGTTAACTGTCCTTTAGAGGTAAGCATTCAGATGGGCTTAATAAAAGGCTGCAGACGATTTAATTGGCATGAGAAATAGGGGGTTATAATTTGGAAGTGCAATAATTGAATGAGGTATAGAGGAATGAAGCTGTATGTGTGTAAAGGAAATTCCATTTGTGATTCTGAGCCACACTACTCTATTGGCTATTATGAGACAGTTAAACAATACAAAACACACCTCCAAAAATCCAGCCCAAGAAACAAACCCTGATAGTAGTTTCCTAATCCATAGTTGGGAGGAGACTCTCATGCACTTGAGTGAAAAGTATGTGCTCTGGGAGTTTTTGAAAATACAATGCTATGTTTGCAGAATTATGCATTTTGCAGATCATCTTGACTTTCCTGGCTGTTTATTTTCATGGTCTTCAAGTCTTTCCGGGCTTATTTTTTCTCTTCCCTACTCTCTGCTCTTCTCTTAAGCATTTAGTTTTAGCACACTGCTTCAGATGTTCTTCCTAACAGTCATAACCCCTGTGCGTTTTGACATGATGCTTCAACTCTGAAATGTCGCATTGTAGATTTGTGAAATATCATACCTAGATGTTAGCATATTTTTTTTTGAATTTAAATAAAGTATCTTTGATAATAATGCTTTGTCTTACTTTCACTCCAGCTCTCACACACTTTTTAGTTTAATGGAATCTGTTTTGTTGATTGCACATTATTCCTGCTTTCAGTAGTAGCAGCACTTTCCAGTTCAGGTGCTGTGTTAATGTAATTAATGTGCTTTTACCCTCACTCTCAAGTAATTAATAGAGTTGAATCTAACAGTGAATCTCAGGACAGGTATTACGTTTGCCTTTTACTGCCCTTTGTTAATGGCCCTTCTGCTGGCAGGAGTGCTCATGTCCCAGAAAACTGAATTAATTTTTAACTGCATATTTATGAAATGCTTTGTCAAATGCACATTTTTAGTAGTATACACATGGTGGGCGTTAATTCACTCTTCTCTAAGCTTGTCTCTGAAACAACTCCTGATAAGCCTTATGTATAGCTTGATGTGAGCAAACAATGTTTCTGGAATGGAATACAGTATTCTTGTACTATCAGGGGATCTGACTGCAGAGGGCAAGGTAGGAGTCACAGGAGAAGAGTTGAGACAACTGTGATGTGTATCAGTTACTGAATGAGGGCAAAAGTAATGCTCAGATCATATTGCTGCAACAATGGTTTCCAAAAAGTCTTTCGTATCTCGTCTTTTGTTTTGATTAAAATCATAGGTTTGGCTGAATTGATTTGGCCTGTGACTATGCAGACTTTCTTATACTCTCCTGCAAACATAATTATAGTAGTACAGTTGATAAAATTTTGACTAGTTCAGGCTCTGTCTTATTTTTCCTTCTAAATTTTTCAGTCATTTGAGGTTTCAGAACTGTAAAATAATTAGCACTATCCATGGAAAAAAGATTGAGGAAATATCTTCCAGGCTTTAGGACCAAAAGAACTGTTCTTGAAACAATTTTCCAGATACACTGACAAAGGTATTGGTGGACATTGGCAACAGTGCTGAAGCAAGGAATGTCAATGTATGGGGAACAAAGAAGTTAAGCTCCTAAATGGAAGGAAATGGAATTCCATGGAACCAGTAAGTTGGAAATGAGGGAGGAAAGATAATCACTAGTGATACGTAAAGATACTTGTTGTCAGGTAAATCTAACCTTCAGCTTTGTTCTGTTGGTATTTAGACTATCAAACACTTCAATTTTTCAAATCCCTGTGTCAGGACAATTTATTTCTCAGTAACAATAATGTAAAATATGATAGTTTAAATAGCGGAGATTATTTAAGAAATAACACAAAGCTGCAGGGAATGTACAGCATATTCTCGTCTGTGAATCAATCAAACTTAGCAGTTCTAGATGCTATACACTTATAACCAAGAAAAGTATTTGTAATGTGCAACTGTCACCTTAAAGTACAGGGCTGCAATCAAATTTAGCCCCATGTGGCTAAATTTAAAGACAAATACATACCTGTCAGAACAGAGCCCTTCTGATGACTGTTGTGAACACTTGTAGAGAGTCATCAGGAAAAGTCATGGATTGTGGTGGACTGACCCCACACCCCCAGAGGGATGGAGGAGAGAATTAGAAGGGCAAAAGTGAGGAAAAATAACTCATGGGTCAAGATAAAAGTAGTTCAATAAGTGGAGGAAAAAAATTAAGGAAAAAATGATTGAAAAGCAATTATTCACCATCAGCAGACTGATGCTCAGCCAGTTCCCAAGCAATGGCTACTTTGGAAAAACTCCATCCCTAGTTTTATTGCTGAGGATGATTTGAAAACATCTCTTTTTGTCAATTCTGGTGACCTGTCTGGATTGTGTCCCCTCCCAGCCTTTTGCCCAATCCCAGGCTACTTAATGGGGTGGCAGAGTGAGAAACAAAAAAGGCCTTGATGCTCTAAAAAGCTGTTCAGCAATAGCTAGAACAATGATGTGTTATCAACACTGTTTTAGCTGCATACCTAAAGCATAGTACCTTGTTGGCTGCTATGAAGAAAATTAACTCATTCCAGCCAAATGCACCACATGACTGAACAAGCATGTTTAGTTATTGCATTTCTAAGCTGCTGATTGCTTTGTTTTCAACTTAGAAAAACTGGAAAAACCCTGTGGATTTCCTAGTTTTCATGGGCAGCATTGAACAATAGGAAGAAATAGTTTGACTACCAAATTGGAGAAAACATGATAAGTATTTTGAAAATTCAGCTTGAAACTTTTTTCATTTTTAGTTAAAAGGCAATTTAAAATAACTAAAATATAAGTATAAAAATCTTGAGAAAAAGTGGAGATGTGAAAGTCTGAAATATAATTTTTAAAAGTCAAAACTTTATCAGAATACTTTAGCATAATTTGCTCAAACTAGCAAATGTCTTACTCATGTCTAATATGTATTTTGCACAGAATGTACACAAAATGCCACCTAAAGTCTAAATCTCTACTGTTATTTTTTCTCGCATATGTAATGGAATAGCTGAACAAGACTGTAACAGATATTTTATTTGAAGGTTTCTTTCTAGCAGCAGTAATTACCTACTATAGCATGCATGAGGGACAGCACATGTGAAACTCTCCTGCTGATTAGAACACTTATTCATTATAGATGCTTAAGGCACAATCAACAAGTAGTTTCTATCCTGTAGTATAAGATCTTTAAGCTGAACCATTCAGAATGGAGAACGGAGTTCAAATATGTTTAGAATGCATTTATTTTAATATTTTCTTGCTTCTGAGGATTTATAATTTTAAAACTACCCAGTTACACTGTTTCTGAAAGATCCAGAAAGAGTTTGCAGAAATGAGGATTGGAGCAGGGCTCATTTTAGTCTTGGGTGACCAGCTGATACTTCCATACTCCTTGTTTGTTTAAGATCAGTAGTTTAGTTATGTATTTCTGCATTATTTTTGCAGTATACTGCCTGCATATCTGCTCTCTAGCATCAGCAATACTACATTCCACATGTAGTCTTACATTATTACACTTCGTTCTAACCTTAACCATTCTATGATTAGCCTGCTAGTTCGAAAGAACAGACCTGGAGCAGACCTGAGTAGTGCAGATGTAAATATATTGTCCCGTGTCTAATGAAAAATTCTATCATGGAGTTGAGGGAAGGCAGAATTTGACTTTGCAAGTTTTGAAAATAGTCTTTTAATCTGAAGTGTAAAAATTCAGAATGCAAGATTACAGCTAATCCTTAAAACTATCCATTATTAATGAGAAATCTGAACTTTCACAGCTCTGCATTGAGTTGTAGAAAATGGCATCAAATTAAAAATATATTAATAGACCTTGGAGAAATCTGAGTTGGAGGTGAAAATCTTTCTGGAAAGTGGATGCATGAATTAGTAGTCTAAGAATATTACTTTATTAGCAAACTAGCATGGCCAGAAGACATATGTAATTTCATAGAATCATAGAATATCCTAAGTTGGAAGAAACCCATAAGGACCATCAAGTCCAACTCCTGGCTCCACACAGGACCAGCAAGGTCAGAGCAGATGATTAAGAGCATTGTCCAGATGCTGCTTGAACTCAGTCAAGCTTGATGGTGTGACCACTTCCCTGGGGGGCCTGTTCCAGTGCCTAATATTATGCTACATCTTATGCTAATATTAATATTAAGCCACATTTATAATTTTTTTTTTACTACTTTCCATTGATTTACTTAAGTTAACTTTCTCTGTTGTATAAATCTGGTCAATGAAGATTTTGAAACAGTTGCCTTGTTGTCTACACATGCTCTCAGTTTCTTTTATTTTTTTTGGTAAATGCCTCAACACAGACAGAATGGAAGATGTATTTTGGTGATTAGGCTTCCACTGAAGGAAAAATGTGGGTTTTGGGGTAGGGTATTTTTTTTTTTTAGTATCTTAAATGTCACAGAAGCTTTTCAGAAGTGGCTATGCATAGGTTTCAATGCAGGAAAAGCTATAAATAAATGAATACTCGAAGTACCAACTAATCTTGGAAAACAGCTAAATACATGTGAAAAAGGCAAAGAAATAGTTTGCACTCCCCCAAAATGTTTTATTTTCCTATCCATATTACCACCTTTCTGAAAAACAGAATACATTACTCTTACTTTTTCCCAGCAAACTTGTTGCAAGATGTAAAAGACAAAATGTCACACTTCATTGTTTCCATGGCACGAGCAGCATTTCAACTAAGCTGTCACTGTTCATTCTCAACAGGCCTTTCCACAGGTCTGACTCATTACAGGTTTGAATTGAATTATAAAGACAGTAGGTCTAGTGGTTTACATAAATCAATATGAAAGGCTAGAAAACCTGTTTTTCTCAAAAGTGGTCACTAACAATAAGTGAATAATTCAAGAAACTATTATTTAAATCTAATTTCCATGAGATCTTTATGTATATGACAGCTTAATTCTGCCTTTTTTTTTTTTCCTGTAGAGTGATACGCTTCTACCTGTGTCAATACTAAAGAAATTTCTGCTACTTAGTGGATATGGAAAACTATAATTTATGAGCACATTTTACAACATACTGTTCATGGGAAAAACCACTGCATAGAATCTTTCATTTTTGATTATTGGGGGAAAACAGCTCTAAGTCAGGACCATCAGAAAGAGAAAAGATGTTTTATGCTATGAGAACTCTCTGTTTCAAAATGCAGTTACCATTAAGTAATTAAACCACAATAACAATTAACAGTATTTTGTATTACAGGAATAAATATTTGACTGTGCAATGTGCACTTGCAACCCAGAAAGCCAGCTGTGTCAAAAGAAGCTTGACCAGCAGGTCAAGGAGGTGATTCTCCTCTACTCTGCTCTTGTCAGACCCCACCTGGCATACTGTGTTCAGCTCTGGGGCCCCTAGAACAAGAAAGTATAAGACGGACATGGAGCTGTTGGAGGCAGTCCAGAGGAGGGTCATGAAGATGATCAGAGGGCTGGAGGACCTCTCCTATGAAGACAGGTGGAGAGAGTTGGGGTTGTTCAGCCTGGAGAAGAGAAGGCTCCTGGGAGACCTTATTGCAACCTTCCAGTACCTGAAGGGGCCTACAGAAAAGCTGGAGAGGGACTGTTTACAAAGACATGTAGTGATAGGACAAAGGGGAATGGCTTTAAGATGAAGGAAGGTATGTTTAGAGTAGGTATTAGGAGGATATTCTTCTCTGTGAGGGTGGTGAGACACTGGAACAGGTTGCCCAAAGAAGCTGTAGATGCCCCCTCCCTAGAAACGTTCAGGCTCAGGCTGGATGGGGCTTTGGGAAGCCCGGTCTAGTGGAAGATTTCCTTGCCCATGGCAGGGGGATTGGAATGAGATGGTCTTTAAGGTTCTATTCTATGAATATTTATATCTTTGCTACCATGTTTCTATTTAACAAAGGACAATTTGTAAAGAATAAGAAATAAACATACTGGAATGTAAATATGAAATTTGTTACAGATATACAGGTGTACTGTGTCAGGAAGCTTTTGCTGTAGGACCTTCATATTGCTACCAGCTCAGGTGCATGTATCTCCCATGCTCATATGGAGGCACATACACACAGAGCAGAACCAGCCCAGAAGAGGCTCAGAGGAAGAGCTTTAATTCATCTTATCTAAACTTTATAATGAGCCAAGAGCCTTTCAGTCTACCTATTTTGAATTAGTCTCTTCATGTGTCTTTGTGTTTTACTTTAGTGGGAACTTTCATACTAACTTCAACAGTCTTCTAGTAAGATAAATTTTGTACATATAAGTATATTCTGCATCACCTGTATAATTTTCAGTGGGCAAGCTCTATCTTTAAAGATTGTTTCAACGTATTGCCAAAAGAGTAGGCGATTATTTTTATATAAATAACACAATCGCAGAATGGTAGGGGTTGGAAGAGTTGTCTGAAGATCATCTAGTCCAACACCCCTGCTAGAGCAGGACCACCTAGAGCAAGTTGCAGAGGATTGTGTCCAGGCAGGTTTTGAATATCTCCAGAGTAAGAGACTCCCAAACCTCTCTGGGCAGCCTGTTCCAGGTTTTCTACTTTTATTTTTATCAATGGTTGTTTAAGGAAAATGAACTTCTGGTTCAGGGAGTAAATTCTATTAAGTTGGACCAGAAAGCTACCACTTCTATGTAACTTGATTTTGTTAGTTATTTGAACAGTCATTGTCAAGTAATAATGCCTTTGTTGTCTGAAATGTGTGAAAGGTGCCTAATATAAAACAATTACTCTCATCTTAAGGAACGGTATAAAGGTTGCTTACAACAACCAACTCAAAAGGTACATCCACCTTAGAAAACTAAGAGTAGGTGAAATTGAATACTACACAGTGAATGGGATTCAGCTGCCATAATGTAGGTGCCATGAGACATTGCCTCCGGCCACAGTTACAAAAGCACTGTCAGCTCCAGTGAGTCCTATGCCTCATATGCCAGCCTCTACAGGTTGCACTCTAAGAGAGTCTCAAGCAGTAAAAGACTGTTTTTAGGCATCTGAATCTTGCTCTGTGTCCCCCCCAAAATTCCTCTTTACAGCTCACTGTTCAAATATTATCTGTGTCTGCAAATAATCTTAAATTGCTGGGCTAGTGAGCTCAAGGTAAAAACAAAACAAACAATAACAATCATCACAATCAGCGCAACATAACTAACCCTCTAGCTCAGTTGTCACTGTCACTAGTGGAAGATGTGAAGCTTTAAAGACTAGAAAAAGCTAAATTAACATTTTTAAAGATGATAAAGATTATATTCAGTATCTGCTTTAAATTTAAGCTACTCCTTCCCACACAGAAGTGTGAAGATAAAGTCCTGTTTTCTGAGGTCAGTGTAATGTCTCAATTATGACAGTCAGATGACAAACTGTTGCACAAGACTTGAGTACTCAAGGCTAGTGGTCTTTGATCTTAAATACTACCAAAATGGCACACAATAAAATTGGTTTAATAAGAAGGCTTTGGTTTCTTTCTGAAATCTAATAGTATAACCTCAAATAATCTGTTGGTTTGTTCAAACATAAAAATGATTTCAAGGTTTTTCTGTATTTTAAAAGATAGTTAATGCTTCAACATGGCAAAACTAGTATTTATATAAGGACCTGAATAGAAAAAAAGTCAGTCGTGTTGCTCTCTGATATAGAAGAAAAGTTTTAGGAGTCTAGAAACTGGTGAAAATGTAGCTGTATTTTGACACCACCAAATTATTAAATATAATTATTTGACTTTTGATAAATTTTAATAACATTTCAATTCTATTGTGTGTCACTAAAGGTAAATTTATTAGGACTTTTATCTGTCAGCTGTGCTTGAGAAACATTAAAATTTTTAGATGAACTGCTGCTCTGGTGAGCAAATACATCTCTCCACAATAAACATGAAACGGAGAGAATTCAGATAACCATTTCAAAGGTGTTCTCTCTCAGCATAAAAACCACCTATTAGATAAACCTGTATTACACAAAGTTGTCTACTGCAAATATCACAACTTCAAATCATCAGCACAGACCTATGCTGTCTTGTAAAGTTCTGGATTTTAAGTCACCTTAGCTAACCTATATTCACAGTCTGTTGCACTGAAATCTTTCTTGCTTGGTTTCCCGAAGTCATACCTCTGCAAAAAGTGAAAATTTGCATGTAATACTTTACAGATATCATCAAGTAAGGCACTCTAGTTCTTGTATGAGAAGAAACTGTAAATAAGAAATCTGTACCCACAATTTTCATGACATGTTTTTTGCAGAACTCTATCTTACTACAGCTGGCTGAATTATTCTTTCTTATTTACTCCTTCCGTGAAATTCATAATATACTTAGTTTCCTTTCTCTTTGCCTTTTTCCAGATCTATTTTATATATATATATATATTTAATTTTTTTTAAATGAGCAGGATTTGGTTTAAGGTTTAGATACATATTGTGTGCTGAGTACCCAAACCCCCCTCTTACTCAATGGAAGTTAGCAGATGAAAAGGACAAGCTGTACTGACAAGCTGCAAAAGGGCTGATAAAATGTGAGATGTATTTGTGTTTGAGCCACCTGTGTCGATAAGATGGGAGACCTGGGAAAGACACATTCCTTTTCTGTACCAGGGGCTAGGAGGGGTAGGTTTGGCATTGTTAGGTAGCCCATATGTGGACATATGCATTGAGTCCTAGATGACTATGCTCAGGTGAACTGTTCTTGAAGATCCATTGAATACAATGGGAACTTGTACTCCTAATATACTTGTGGGCTTTTAAACATAAAAGTGTTAATCTTTCACCCCTGAAGGGGGTGAAAACTATGTGCAATGTGCAAGATACCAGCGATGCAAGTAGAGTTTCCACATTATACACTAGTGTAGAATTTATCTTCCAGATTGCTGTTTTAAACTTTTTCCCCCATTTTGTTACTGATATTTAGACTGTTTTCCTAGAGGAAATAGTTGGAATGATCCTGTCAATATCTTACCTCCTTGCTAAGTTTTGTGAGAAAGCTAAAAAAAAAGCTAATACTGTGGTCATACTAGATGAGACATTATTCTGTTTAAAGATGTATCTGTCTGGAAGAGTTGACCATGTACTAGAAAAATATATGGAAGAGAATGAAAAGGACAAGTTGTTTTGTATAACATAACAGTTAATATTTAATCCATAAATAGGGTTCAGATACAGTAGGATGAATAACCCCTGCTTTCTTGCCAAAACTACTTTTCAGTTTTTCCCAAGAGGCTTCTAATTCAGTAATTAAAACTTGATTATCAAATTAGTGAACAACATTTTGGAGCATAATTATCATACTAGCTAATACCTTTTTAACATTTAGAGTCTTAATAAAACAAAATATCTGCATATAATGATCAATCTAAACCCAAACACTGGATATAACTAGTGCTGAATTTTAGGATACAGATGGAAGCAGGATGAAACGATATACTATGGAAGTATCATTTGCACATCTAGATCACATTTTAGTTGTTAGAAATACAAACACTTTCCCTCTCATAGAAAAGATAATTGGGTAATTATTAAGAAAAAAACAAATGCCAGTCAAATGTACTGCAAATGAGAAAGGAGTGTACTCAATATCTCTGGGTTCCACATCAAATGTTTTTACCTTTTGCTTGTGCATGACATTTTCCCCAGCCCCTCCAATAATATTTCTCCAGGCTGTGAATTAAACATCATGGGTTTATTACTGGAGAAGTGAAATCATATCTCTCATATGTATCATACTGAAACGGACCCTCTTGTGTCTCATTAAACATATTTGCTTGTTTACTTCAAGATCCCACTAGAATCTGTTCTCCACGTGAATGTGCCATAAATTATCAGTTTTTGAACCACTCAACTTTCATATGCATTCACCTGCTTTTTATTGATATTAATTCAATTACTTCAGAAATACAAATCTGTGGCAAAATATGTGCCTCTTTTTGTGTAATATTTAGAAGAAAAATAGCATGCAAAATCTTTCAAGAAGCTTTAAATTATATAATTGTTATTTATGGAGTTGATTTAGTACACTTCATTCATTTCTTTGGAAAGCAATGTCTTAACTTCTGCTAATATCATATTTGTATAAGCTGTACTGCAGTGTATCATTTACCTTAGGTTACATCACAAAGCGTAGTATGTTTCACTACTAGTGTAGCTTATGAAATAAGTGAGCTCAAGGAATCTTAACTATTTTGAAACTTTAAAAATAAATGTGCATGGTCTAACAGCAGAGGTATCTAATATCTCTGCTTTTGAAGATAAGAAGCTTTTTTTGGTTTTGTTTAACTTCTTTTGTTTATGCACATTAACATTTAAAAAAATCTTACTACAGGTTTATCTTTCTTGCTTTTTGGAATCTTTATCATTAGCACCTAATGGTTACTTGTTTCCTCATACTATTTGCTTGTTTGTCTGCTTACATCACTTTTATTTTTTTTTCTCCCATGACTGAAGACTCAAAAGGGGAATAACTGAGAGAATACAGAAATATCACTTCTATGCAACCCAAGCAGCTAGTATGTTAGGGACAGGAACAGTGAAGATTTTTCCAAATAATATTCAATAACTCACTTTAGTCATCTGAAAATTGCTTCTAAGTATTTAAACCATAATCCCATAGCAGCACATACCATATTTTAACAAGGGTGGTAATACTTTTGGTAAAAGTGATTTTGGTGAGATTATTACTAATATGAAAAGATAATGACTTAATTTCTAAGAAACTCTTCAATTTAAACAGTTTTGGAAACTGAACACTTGAGTACTGAAGTGAAACACCATTAAATGTAACATCAAAAAGTGTTTGTCACGATTGTCACATCAGTCTGATTTTGAAGTTTGTTTTTTAGTTCTTTTATGACTATTGTAGCTTTTCCTAATATTTCACAACATTTCTATAACAGTGATTTCAAACTGTTTAACTGTAATACAATCAGGCAACAAGTTGAAAAGATGATTAAAGCTCCAAGCAGTACTGAAGAAAATCTATTTTTTAATAGTTTGGAAACTGGAAACAACAAACTGTTCCAGTTAATGCACTGCAGCATGGCAGTATTAGGAAGGAGTAATATGTAACTGTGAAGTAATGTGAGACATGACATAGCAAACTAAAATTTGAGAATATGCTCTTGAAATATAAAAATTACTGAAAAACTTTATTTTTATCAATTTACGATGCCATATGCAGGACAAAAAGCTTTTATTTTCTATCTCATATACGGTACCATACTGCTTTTAGTCCCTGTTATACAAGTGGATTTAACAGTTCTTGCTTCTGCTTATTCAGGGATCATGGAAGAGCACTTGTAGACTTCTACTTTTTTTCCGTTAAGAAACATTTCTGTTGATTCTTTGGAGGTTACTTTGTCTATGCACAGCAACAATACCATAATTCTCCTTTTTGTCTGAAACATCTGTGGAAAGAAAAATTATTTCCCTAAATAATAGCAATATGAGTCCTTTAAATAGGCAGTTGTAGCACTTTACAATAGAATTCTAAACATTATTTCATTAGCCCAGAGAATGACTATTAAGAAGTATTATAAAAATAATTCCGTTTATCGACAGAATAATTCCTCTTATAGTGAGAAGTACATACAGTTCATATCATTTGTAGAATGATATATGGTATTCTGCATCTCTTCTTTTATGTGTATGTATATATATTAAGCCTAGATACGTAATTTTTCTTTTCCCCTCTCAAATTAGATGATACACTTCATAAGAATTGTTTCAGGTTACTGAAGGATTTTATCTCTGAAAATATTGAGAGAAGGGAGAAAAATAGGAAAATGCAGTTTTTGAACTTGCTTAAATCACTTTAATATCTATAAACCCCTTAACATTTAAATATTACACATTAAAAATAAAAAAATCTTGAAGCTGGTGATAATAATGTATACATTTTATTTCTGGAAAAAATTCTGCTCAGGGATCCAGATGCCCAGATTTCTCTTACTTTAACAGAGGTCATGGCATTCAGCAGGGCTCAGGTCAGGCATTTTTTGTATATCCATTTGCAGTATCCAAGTTTTAAAATCATTGAATCATAGAATATCCTGAGTTGGAAGGGACCCATGAGGACCATTGAGCCCAACTCCTGGCTCCACATAGGACCAGCTGAATCAGAGCATCTGTCTGAGAACGTCATCATGATTTAGTCTTTATGTGCTTTTTGTGATTGTAAGTAAACTTTTATTGACCTTTTTTAATGGCCAAAGCCATGAGAATGAGTACTCTTACTGTGTATTTTAAGAGAGAAATTGATCTTTTATGACATATTTTGTTGTAATTTTAAATTTTTGTTAGTAATTTGAATAAAGGTTTTGTTTCTTTATATTTTTGGAAAGAGGAAATGAATTTTTTTATTAATATCTATATAGGTCTTAAGTGTGAGAATCTGGTTTTCATTTCTCTTTAGATAAAAATTTATGTCATCATTATTTGCTAGATCCTGCAGTGCTTTCTTTGCTGCTTTTGAATTAGCTGGTGGGTCCTAGCAGGGTGAGTCAAATTGTCTGGATAACTGGGAGTTACTTGGAGGTACTTCTGGCTAGCATGTGCCAACATTAGATGCTGAAAATGCATTAGGAATTACTTAACCAGGAAGAGCAAGCAGAAGGTGACCTGACTGTCAGGCCAGTAAGGTGCACTAGTATTGTGGAAGGAAGCATAGGAATAAATAAGAAAGCAAATTGGAAGCTACAGGCTGGGATTGTAGAGTACTCAGGAAGAAAACCTGAGTCCTGATCCTGACTAAGCATTTTCTACAGGAAATTCATTGGACAAAACCAAATGATCTAGAAATCATGGGCTGGCTCCTACTTCATACCTAGCAGAGATATGTAGAGGTATGTGATAACTTCAGGCTTGCTCTTGTTTTCTGGATCTTGCAGACTGAAAATTCCTCTATATGTGGTAACCTACCTTCAAAGTTGAAAATTAAGCTATACATCAGTATACTGCCTGCTCGTTAGGACATGTTTGAACAGTGAAAGGTATGGGCTTAGGGTTCAGTATATAATGGAATGTGTTTTCTGCTTTATAGGCAAGCACTTTAATGTGTTTATTTGAAAAATGTTAAGAATCACATAATTGTAAGCAGTATATTTCATAGTATTGTAGAATGGCTTGTGTTGGAAAGGACCTCAAGAATCATCTAGTTCCAACCCTTCTGCTGTGGACAAGGACACCCTCCACTAGACCAGGTTGCCCAAAGCCCCATCCAACCTGGCCTTGGACTCTTCCAGGGATGGGGCCTCCACAGCTTCTCTGGGCAACCTGTTCCTGTGCCTCACCACCTTCACAGTAAAGATTTTTTTTTTCCTAATATCTAATCTAAATCTACCCTCTTTCAGTTTAAAACTGTTACCTCTTGTCCTGTCACTACTTGCTCTAGTAAACAGTCCCTCTTCAGCTTTTCTGCAGGTCCCCTTTAGGTACTAGACGGCTGCGACAAGGACTCCCCAGAGTATTCTTTTCTCCAGGCTGAACAACCCCATTTCATTGAAGATGTCTCTCCATGCAAGCTGTGTTTGACCTTCCACCAATTCAGAGCATTCTGACTTCAGTGAAGTTTAGGCACTTTTGTGTTTCATCTTTGTATGTCGAGGGACATTAGCATGAGCTTCTTACACTGCAGTAATTTCTACATGCTTGGATGCTTACAGTTCCTGGAAAACTTTTCAGCTTTCCATGGAATTGTCAAGTGATTCCTGGTAACTGCTGAACGACAGGCTCTGTGGATTTCCTTGGAGAAATTAGGTGTGCATCTTTTCTAAGGCCTGCTTGAAAATTTAAAATGATAAGATCTGACTCTTGCATTCTTTTCTAACTCTTGTTCACGTTATGAAAACAAAACTGAACAAAAAAACAAACCCCAAATGCACCCAAACCCAAAATAAGCAAGCTGCTTTTGCTCTAGCTTTTTTGTATGTGGACATATTAGTGTTACATAGTAAGAGCTAAGTTCAAAAATATATTTACCTTTTTAATGTTTATTTATACCTCATGAGTGAGTCACTTATTTTAGAAGCAAATGAAAGCTTGCATAAAATTTCCTTAATTTTCTGTGTACAGTTTAGTTTCTCAAATGTGATTTCAGACAAAAAAGTACCACTCTTGGAAGAAGGGGCAGGCAACTCAGGAAGAATATAAGAAACTTGCTAGCTCATGCAGAGGAAAAATTAGAAAGGCAAAAGCCCAGCTAGAACTCAGTCTGGCCACTGTTGTAAGGGATAACAAAAAGTGGTTTTACAAATACATGAACAACAAAAAGAGGGCCAAGGGGAATCTCCATCCTTTCTTGGATGTGGAGGGAAACATGGCCACGAAGGATGAAGAAAAGGCTGAGGTACTTAATACCTTTTTTGCCTTCAGTCTGTAATAGTCAGACCAGTTGCCCCCAGGGCATTCAGCCCCCTGAGCTGGAAGACAGAGATGGAGGACAGAATAAACCCCCCATGATCCAGGAGGAAGCAGTTCACCACCTACTATGTCCCACAAGTCTGTGAGGCAGGATGGGATCCACCCGGGAGTTCTGAGGGAGCTGGCAGAGGATCTTGCCAAGCCACTCTCCATCATTTATCAATAGTCATGGTTAACAGGGGAGGTCCCAGACAACTGGAGGTTTACCAGTGTGATGCCCATCTACAAGAAGGCCTTGAAGGAGGATCTGGAAAACTACAGGCCTGTCAGCCTGACCTTGGTGTCAAGGAAAATGATGTAACAGTTCATCTTGGGTATGCTCACTGAGCATGTAAAAGCCAGCCAGGGTATCAGGCCAAGCCAGCATGGGCTCATGAAAGGCAGGTCCTGCATGATCAACCTGATCTCCTTCTACGACCTGATGACCCACCTCGTAGATGAGGGAAAGGCTGTGGATGTCATCTACCTGGACTTCAGTAAAGTAAGAGTAAAGACATGTTCTTTACTCTAAAGAGATATGGTCTCCCACAGCATTTTCCTGGAGAAGCTGGTGGCTCATGGCTTGGAGAGAGGTACTCTTCACTGGGTAAAATACTGTCTGGAAGGCTGAGCTCAGAGAGTTTTGGTGAATGGAACTAAATCCAATTGCCAGCCGGTCACAAGTGGTGTTCCCCAGGGTCCAGTCTTGGGGCCACTCTTGTTTAGTATCTTTATCAGTGATCTGGAAGAGGTGATTGAGTGCATCCTCAGTAAGTTTGTGGATGACAATAAGTTGGGAGGAAGTGTTGATTTGCTTCAGGGTAGGAAAGCTCTGCAGAGGAATCTGGACAGGCTGGATTGATGGGCTGAGGCCAACTGTATGAGATTCAACAAGATCGAGTTTTGGGTCCTGCACTTGGGTCACAACAACCCCAGGTAACACTACAGGCTTAGGGAAGGGTGGCTGGAAAGTTGCCTGGAGGAAAAGGACCTGGGGCTGCTGTTTGACAGGTGGCTGAATATGAGCCAGCAGTGTGCCCAGGTGGCCAAGAAGGCCAATAGCATCCTGGCTTGTATCAGGAATAGTGTAGCCACCAGGAGTAAGGAAGTGATTGTTCCCTTGTATTCAGCTCTGGTGAGGCCACGCCTTGAGTACTGTATTCAGTTTTGGGCCCCCCGCTACAAGAAAGACATTGAGGCCCTGGAGCATGTTCAAAGAAGGGCAGCAAAGCTGGTGGACGATCTGGAGCACAAGTTTTACGAGGAGTGGCTGTGGAAGCTGGGGTTGTTTAGTCGGGAGAAGAGGAGGCTCAGGGGAGACCTTGTCACTCTCTACAGCTACCTGAAAGGAGGTTGTGGTGAGGTGGGTGTTGATCTCTTCTCCCAAGCAACAAGTGATGGGGCAGGAGGAAATGACCTCAAATTGCTACAGGGGAGGTTTAGATTGGATATTAGGAAAAATTTCTTCACTGAAAGAGTGGTGGAGTCACCGTTCCCTGGAGTTGTTAAAAAAGGGTGTAGACGTGGTAGTTTGGGACATGGTTTAGTAGACATAGTGGTGGTGGGTTGACGGTTGGACTTGATGATCTTACATGTCTTTTCTGACTTTAAAGATTCTATGGTTCTAAAAAAGATGCATAGTATTCAGTGTGATAGAAAGAAAAAAATCTTGGGCTAATGTAACTTTGTTACCATTTATCTATGGTCTGTATGAAGAGGTTAGGGAACTGGTTTTGTCAATGTTCTAATATATTTTATGATTCTCTCTAGAATAAAATTAAATGATATATGATTTGCTTACCTTCAAACCTACAAGCAGGAGTGTAATTGCCCAATAAGTAGCCTATAAACAGATGGGCTTGTTCAGTAGTCCTTGTGAAAGTATATACAAGCTAAGTGTTTAAGTTTGCATGTTAACTTCTTTAAAGAAGTTTTGGAGGAAAACAAGTTTTCTTCATGGAGGCTGAAAAGCTTTTTATCTGGGTGTTGGTGGCTTCTTTAGAAAAAAGGGAAGGAAACAAATGTGTGTTGTTTTTAAGACAGTTTTAAACATTTTGTTAGCCAAAGTAATGAAAAGCACTTTTTAGCAAAATCTCCTGAGGCCGTTTTTGTAGTCACATTTCATTGTGTTTTGTTTCTTTTTGCTACTGCTAGTCATGAGAGACTAAACATTATGTGAATGTGATAATTGCATTGAAATTATCATGTGTATTCTGTAATAAATTGCTTAGCACGTCAGAGGAAGCTAAGGTATAGCGGGAAGATATCGTATGGATAGTACATTCTAACACTGTAGGTAAATGTATTTAGGTGTTCTTATTTTGGCTGTCATCTTTAGTCATGCTCCATTGATATTCTGACTGAAAGGAGTAATATTCATAAACAGAGATGTTAAACAGAAGCAGTGTTGTATAAGTATGCTGTGTATTCCACTCTAGTAATATTTCTTAGTAGCATTTTTTTTATGACTTTTCAAAGCATATTTGGAACTGTGCTGATGAAAGGTAAGATTCTGATGTGTGGCATTTGTCACATCTGACTTAAAGACGAAGTTAGAAGGCATCAGATTATATTTAATGTTAAAACACATTTTTTAAGATACTTATCACTTGTATGTACTCATCTTTAAAAATCTTTTTCACCAGGTTTATAAGATAAAAAAACCTTTGTTCAAATGAGAACCATGCTTATTATTTCCTCTTATTATCCTTTATTTTTTCTTCATGTTTAAGAAAAGCAGCTCTGTTTGATATACAATTTAACATTAAATTAACAGGATAATTCTAACATTGACTGAATATTTAGCCCCTTATGTGTTGTTCAATCAGAAAAAATATAGTTTTAATTCTCTTAAATCTGTGGATAATTCAAATTCTTATAGGAGAAACACGTCTTAAAGTTGCCAATTTCATGCAACTACATTAAAATATCGATCAAAAGATAGTTAGATGCTGAAAATAATATTTCTATGCAACTTTTTATAGTGCAAGATTTGCAGGATTCCGTGATCATGCCTTCATACACTGATTCCACAAATGCCTTTGACTTAAATTATGTCTCAGCTCAAAACATTACTGATTTTCCATTAATTGCTCCTCTACTGCAATGTTGAGGTGTTTGTTACACTTGTTTTGGGGTGAGATATTAATTTTTCAGAAAATCTTCTTGTCCATGGTCACACAGGAAATCAGTGGCAATGAAAACAAACCCCAGAAATTCCAGGTCCTGCTTCCCTCCTCCAAACCATATGTACACTCAGTGTGGATAAAGGATACTGCTGAAGTGTACTGTTATTTCCCACAGTGGCTTATCCACATAGAAAGGACTTTAAAGTCAAATAAGCAGAGATTTCTATGTCAAGTGATCTTTTTAAACGTTTTCCTGTTGTGAGGTTCAGAAAGTTTTCAACATAATTTTAAAAAGGAGTAATAAAAACATGGGATAGTTCAGATTCGCACTGCTGTATTCTAAATTGATATAAAAAAAATCAAACTAATTTTTTTTTATGGAAAAGATTGTAAAGAAGGATTTTTTCATTTGCTTTTAATGTCTTGCATGAAAGTGATTAATTTTCTTAAATCCTCTTCCAGACAGAAATAAGTGGCTAAGATGTAATTTTATTTTGTATTTATAGGAAGCACGTGTATAAGCTGGCAACCTTTATGGAGATCTTTAAACCACCACTGTAGCTTTTCAATCCACATCAGGCTCTGAAACAGGATTATGAGTACAGCCCATAGCATGCTTGGTTAAGGCTATAATGCCTTCAGCCAGCAGCTCTGATCTGTGGCTGTAGAGCAGCACCTATCATGCCTCCTGCTCCCGGTATCATCTACGCCACATCAGTGATGCTGGGTTTTTTTTGGATTAGCCTCTTCACTGCCTTCTGACTATGCTTGTATTTGGACAACTGTAGTCCCTTCACATTTCCAAAAAGTCATCACTTCCATCTCTGGAAATGACAGTATACTGACATTCACTGAACTCTCAATAATACGCTTTTGACTTTTTATCCCTCTGCTTGTAGTACCACCTTACATAATTATTGACTCTGATTACCAAATGGCAATTTCAAAATTGGAACCCAGAAGGTATAACCATATATTTTAATGGTGTATAACACCTGATAGACTTGCTTGATTCTCTCTTGAAACACTTTTTAGAAAAGTTATCACAGATACCTTTTTCACAGATACCTATTACTCCTTTCTCCCATCTTTCCAGATTAATTAAACAAAGCCTGTCTCAGAGTTCATGTTTTCTGAATGGAAGATAATGTCAGAGATTTCTATTTGTTACGCCAGCATTCGATCTGGGCACCACAGTTATAGTCAAAGTATTGATTTGAGGTGGGGAAGAAGAAATAAAATAATTTAATTCCTATATAACATCATATACATTTATTAGTATAATTTAAACATATTTGTATGTTTTTAAAGTAAAATGATCAGAAGAAATGTTACCGGCTAAGATAAACTGTTTTTAAAAGCAGAGTTTTCCAGGTTCTCAGTCACCTTTATAGTGTTGTTTAAGATATGGTTTTACATCATCACATTTTCAAAGTTACTTTAAAAAGGTGCTTATGCCACATTGTGATTGAAGTTATTTTTTATAATGTATTAATAAAGAATTTGTTTTTCATAGTTGTTGGTAAATTTGTACAGATTAGTGCAGAATAATGATAATATGGCTATAATGTTAAAAATCATAGCTGTTAACTAGTGTGTGTATGTGTGAGATCTTTATAAAGGTCTTTTGATATTAGAAAAATGAAACTTCATCTTACATCTTCATACAAGGAAATCACAGTTAAAACTGAAATTATGATGAATGTTATTTCTTTGTTAATGTCAACAGTGCTATAGTAGAAGGAGTTTATGTTTAAATTTTTCTCCTGATTTCGCATTTGAGAATTAGTCTTGTAAATTCCTGATACTGCCAAATCATGGAGGTTTTAATTCTGTGTATATAGTTGATATACTTGTAATGATATTGAAAAAGAATTATTTTAGATTCAGTAATTTAAAGCAGCCTGTAAGCTTCATTCCGACTGATTTGTCAGATTATGATCTGAGGTAATGTGGCCTTCTGTTATATATTTAAAGGTTTAATTTTTCAGAAGGCACAGATTGTAAAATAGTCTGTAGCTACTGCAGTTAAATAGTGTTCATTTCTACTGAAACAAACCTGGGACTGTGCTAGAAACAAAGGAGAAATTCTTTGATTTATTACCAAGAATATTTGCTATTTTGCTTGTTTGTAGTTCTACTCAGACATTTTTGAAGCTTGCTTGAATGTGAGTTATTTTCAGTAGGTAACATTACGCCAAGTTTTGTGGCATGTGTCTGTTTCAGAAATTCTCTGTATATGAGGGAGATTTGCAAATAACTTGTTATGGCACTTGTGTTCATCTAGTGATTTTGTGTAGTTAAGCACTTTTGTACCTTCTGCTGGGTTTTGTCAGATATTACATGGAGATGATAATACAAAACACACAACAAACAAAGTGCAAAACACTTTGATCCCCAAAGTGGAGTGTTTATAGGGAGAAAAATATATCTGATGTTTTTGTGGAACGGAAGTGAAAAGTGGAATCATTCCAATGGTTATCCCATTATTTGTGAAATTAGGTAGTTAAAAGCATGGCTTTTTTTTTTTTTTCTTTTTCTTTTTTGGTATGTTTTGCCAAGGTGTGTAGCAAGAGAACTTTTTCTTCTGGATTTTGTGTTTGAGAAAATTATTTGAAAATTCAAAAAAATCAAGATGACCTGTGAAGTAAAAATGACAATTCTTCTTCGACTTTTTTTTTTGGTGGAAAATGCAGACTTTTTCATTTGAACAATTTCCGAATTTTTTTTTTTACTTTTATATTTGTTTTTATTATTTTCCAAGGAAAAGAAAATCTGAAATAGTTTTAATTACCTCTACTATAGGACTCATACTATTTTAGACACAATGTATTGTTGTTTTTGATTAACTATTACTATAATTTTTCCCAGTGTTTTCTGTTTCTGAAGAAACTGTTACTGTAATAGTATTACACTGATGACTGAATTTTCCCCATTGTTATGGTAAAAGATCTTGGTTATATACATGTTTTTTCAATAGTGATAACTATGATCAAAAAATCCTAGTGGATTTCACATTCAGTAAAAGCAGTTCTAGTCTATCAAGATTAATAGGGGATCTGAATTATCCTGGATGTTGCTGCAAAAGATTGTTTTACAATTGCTGTTGTGTATCTGGCTTGGACTGGCCTGTCTTAACCATCCTTCATCATGGTGATTCTTTGGGTTGTCCTGGCTTTGGCCAGGATAGAGTTAATTCTCCAAAGGAGCCAGGCCAGGTCAGCGGAGCTGGCTGGGACTATTCCATACCATGTGCCATCATGCCCCCCATAAAAGGGGGCTGGCCGGAGGGGGGTTGGTGAGTAGGTGCTGCTCTGGGATGGGCTGGCTGGGGGCTGAACATCTGGTCCATGGGTTGGTCATTGTATTGATAAGTTGCTCTCTTTGTTATTACCTGTGTGTACATCCCATCATCAGCAGTGCTGTTGCTGTTTCCCTTTCCCTTTGCTGGCCCATTAAACCCTCCTTATCTCAACTGGAGGAGACTTCCTCTTTGCTTTTCCCATTCTCCTCCCCAGCCTTCCCAGGGTGGGTGGGTGGAGGGAGTGAGCGAGCTGCTGCGTTGTGCTCAGCTGGGGCTGAACCACGACACGGGTATTGATCACTACTAAAATCCAGTGAGTTTTTGTAAGTGGTTATCATGACAGTAAAAACTGGAAGAAGTGTTCAGCTATACAGCAGTCACCTACTGTACAGAGTCAATAAAACTTCATGAGCTACGGTTTGAGCTGTAGCTACATAATGCCATATTCCCTAGTGTTATTGTTACATGGCACATATGAACTGCCATATCATTAACATTGAAGAAGTCATATATAAGACCGTTAAAGCCAGCTGAGCATTAAATAAACATTTTACTACTCTGTTTAAGTTTTCTGTCTTGGTTTTGAAGTAGCAGTGAAAATTCAGCCATTTCCTCTAAGATGTGCTGCTGGTTGCCTATGAGAACTGATGTTTCTGCCTATTATGCGGTCTAAAAGTTGTGTTAAATATAAGACAAATGTCAACACCTGCATTTTTCAAGCTGTTAGACAGAGATAGGCATTGGCTTGGCTGCTTGTCCACATATCAATGGCAAGATTTATGACTCTTTTCTTGGCTTATCTGAGAGCATGCAGTGCATTCCTCAATTTGATTATTAATAAGCTATTCTGAATACAAGGTACAAGAGTGGTAAAGAACAGCCTGCTTGGGAGGGAACAACATGACTCAGTATGCCATAACAGCTTCTGGAAACCACTATCCCTTTATAATTGAGTATACTTTAATAAAAAGGATTGGCTTTCTACTTCATTTCCTTCTCATTTTAAGAAAACAAAACAAAAAAATAAACCAGTGTAGTTTGTGGCTTGTCTCCCAGTATTAAGCCAGTAGATTTACACAATGTTTTCATTAAAAATACTCAAAGTATTTTTTGCTGTTATTTACATATTCAGTAATGGTAAGGCCAAGGCAGTTTAATGTAACCATGCTTCTCCTTGCATCTTATGCAGCAATGGAGAAAGCATCCTTTAAAACTTCCCATTCCTGTCAAAGGCTGAACTCATTTAAGTGCCTCTGCCGAGCATCTTGAAAATATCTGAAGCATATACTTCAACTCACACTTAAAAGGGCTCTCATATGGAGAATGAGGAGCTGTTTTATGACTATATTCTAATATTCAGAATGCAGACCTGTGCCTGCCTAAGCTCCAGCTCTGGTTAGTGTGTGAGTTCAGTTGTAACTGCTTGGAAGTTCAGTCAGAAGCTGGTGGTGACCTATGTGCAATATAAGGTTGGCCAAAGCTAGCAGCTGTTATTCACTATAGAGGAGCCTGGCATTTGCAGCTATTTTGCATATTAGCAGGACATGGTGCACTTGAAGAACCTGTTGATTTGAGTCTTCTGATTATGAAAGTTAAGATGAACTTACATCTGCCAGCATCTAAAATATTTAATAATGGGATATTCCTCCCTTTCTGCTTCAACAGACAGATACAGAAGTAGCACAAAACTGAAATGAAAGGAGCCTACTGGAAGTTTGACATCCTACAGGTTACAAAATGGCTAGGAAACTGCAAAGATCTATATTCCTCTAGGATTCTTACTTTTAATTCAGTTTCTATCTAGTGTAAAATATGAAAATATTCAGGAGCAGGAATCAGAAGCTATGTTTTCCTTCCTCTAAGCAAAATATCCCAATCATAGGACAACAGGAACATGTTATTCTACCTCTGTTTTACTTAGCAATAGAAATTTACCTGGAGGCAGACAGACCACACGCTGCCAGCTTTGCAGGGGATACATTTATCACAGGGACAGAGAATGGGTGTGATTAAGGGAAGAAACCACTGAATGGTGCACATGGGAAATTACACGTTGCTGCCACTCACAGGAGACAGAGACTTTGTCATCTTCATGAAATTGTCTTATGACGTGATGGACTGTCACTACCATTAGGAATTACCTAGATATGAGGTCAAAATCCATTTTTGTTTTATGCTGAGAGTAGTGGCTGCCTCTTTGACAAGGAATTTCCCTTCTCAAGAATTTAGAAATGAGCAGAATGAAAAATACAGGAATAAAGAAGGAAGATTTATTGAGCTTCACATACATTGAAATTAAAGAAGAAATCTTCCTATGGAAATATTTCAGGGAGAAGAAAGATATTGTAATACTTATTTCCCTTTATAAATTCATTGTAACTTAGGATAATTTTTTTTAATAACTGTGTGATTTATTCAAATACAATTGAATAACTGCTTTCAGATGCCTTAAGAAAGCCTATAAAAAATCAATCTGAATTTTCATTATGTTCATGGAGACATCTCTTTATTTTTCTTGTCTCTTAATATCTATACTTATAATTTATTCACTAATTTTTAGCTTTCTGCAACAATTTTTAATTTTTTTTCCCCAAATCAAAATAGGATCCTCCTGTGTATCACAGTTTGATTTATAATGTGTAGATGCTGTAAATCTTAAGCAACACAAAATCTTGTCTATCAGACTGTTTTCCTGAACAGAGCACTTCATTAATTTGAAAAGCAGTAGGTTACCTTTCATGTTAATATTGCGTTATTGTGCAAACTGGTCATTTTTTTCCACTTTTAAAGTGTACAAGTCTGTATTTACTTAGTGTTATCCAAGCTTCTTTTGCTTTAACTTCTGAAATACTGCTATTATCAGTTACTGATTATATATATATCTCTATGCTCAATCAGTTTGGATCATTTCCCTAGGTATCTAAATTTTTCTTCAGCATTTCTCTCTCCCATTAGTGCCTCATTCTCAGTTTCAAATGACTAATGTTTAAATAATTATTAGTCTCATCTCAGTGGTTAGTGCTTGGCCTTTAAACTAATATTATTTGAGCATCTGCCTCTAGGGCTCTCACCAGGAATTTAAGGGCTCATATGTAGGGAAAAAAAGTTAACTACTCCATCCTGTACTGAGAAGGTACAAACAGGAGGTTTGCAAAACTAAAAGCCTTTTCATATTTAATACGATCAGACAGGGAAAGAGTTGATAACTAAATAGACATTCTTTCTGCTTTAGAAATGGTTCATCTACTTGGCTGCTCTACAAGATTGTTTAGAAACCAATTGTGAAGTTCAGTCTGACTCAGTTCCTGTACATACAGATTCTGAGTGCTTCCTGCTGAGAAAGTAGTGGAGTGTTGAATAAATTTTTTTTTAGAAAAATACAGTCAGGTAGCAACATTATTTTGGAAATGAATACGCACAAATTAGAGAAAGTGAATGAAAAATGTTCCTTGTGTAGATACAATGTCTGGCTTATAATTAGAGATCCTCGGATGATGGCCATCAACTGTCCATTAGTATAGACAGATGCTGTTAGCATGAGGACTGAAGGGACCATATGGATGGAGCTTGTTTTTCTGAGGCGTTTCATGTCACCATAGTAAGGATGTATCTTAAAATTACTTTTGTTGTTACTATATCCTTGGCTCTTCCAGACCCAAGAATAAATTAGGGTATCCCAAACTATGTATAAATTTACATTTCATAGGCAATGATATCTCATTAATCAGAAAAGAAGGGTTGAAGTGCAGCAGAGTTTCACAAACTTATTTGCTTCATTTAAGATTAAGGCTGGCTCAGAAACGTTCTAGAAATTGCCTATCATTTGAGGTATGCCCTACTCGGGCAGTACACTTTATTTGGGGATGCTTTCATAGCATAATAGAGCTTCTGCAGGCTGTAGTTGCTTAGATTCCTGTATTTGCTGAGAGTAAGGTTAGCATGTACGTGTAGCTCAGTGCAAAAGACCAAAATTTGAACCCTTTGCTCAATATATTTATCAGTTCAGACACACAGTCATGCTAACATATCTAAACATCTTCATTTCTGGAGGCAGTTTAGGGAATCCCAGTTTCATGTTCCTTTGCTTGTTGCATTTTCAGTGAACTCTACAGTTCATTATAGCTGTATCATGTCTAGAAAACAAGAATCTAGAAATGGTGTCCATCCCCGCCTATCACATGGGTGGTGGTTGATCTGTAAGAGGTAAATGTAATAATTTCAAGTTTAACTATGTAAAATAATAATTACATATTCTTCATCCCTCTCCTATTTTGCTTCTAAATAGCGGGGTTAGTTTATATTGCCACACTCTTTTTATTCAAGATAATAAAATGAACATTGTATGGAAAAAAACCCACCCAAAATAAATTTTCAGGTTTGATTTATTGCTGAGTTATTTATGGTTTGACCTAAACCTCACCAAAATCATGAGATAATTTCACAAGGTGCACTGTATCATGTTTATTAAAGATGTCAAGCTGATGAATAGTTTCCCAAAGCGATGATTAAAGATGTTATTTTATGCTATTTTGGCTTACTAGTTGTTTTTTTTTTCTTTCTTTCTTCTTTCTCCCACTACCAGGAGGCATTTTTGAGTGTGTGGAATCTGGTCCAATGGGAGCAGAAGAATTAGCCTTCAGATTTGCTGTGAACACAATCAACAGAAACAGAACTCTTCTGCCAAACACCACATTAACATACGACACCCAAAAGATAAATCTCTATGACAGTTTTGAAGCATCCAAAAAAGGTAACATTTTGCATATTTATTTTTTTTAATGAGAAATTAAGACTCACTTGGTTTACTTACCTGCAAAAATGTCTGTCCAATAAACCCATATGCAATGAAACTGTACAAGGTCGTGGCTGACATTAAAGAACTGCTTTAAAGACCACCCCCTGAAGGCTGTAATGGTAACTGTTCGAAAATCACGTTGTCACCTTTGCTCCCACCGCCTCTATCTAAAAGCTATTTAAATATTTAAAATCTGAAATAAATTTTTCTGAGCTTTGTGACTAGGGTGTTTTTGAGACTAGCTCCTTTGGAATGAGAAAACACTGTCTCCGGACTTTGTCCTAGAAAATTCCAAGTGCCCTCAAATTCTTGTGAACTTGGAAGAAGACTACAGTTTAATTTTAAGCATTCAAGCACTTTAAGTACATCTCCACAAATACCTTTAGCATATGAATGCCTTTCATAGTTAATCAGGTGTGGTCTTCAAAGGGGAACAAGTAGTTGTAGTTTTGTGCATCTTAAGTCAACAAGGCATAAAAATAAGCCTGAATAATAAAGTCTGCCTAAGAATATTGTTATCAGGTGAATGTATAGACCTGAGTTCAGCAGTGTTCTCCTAACTATAAATGATTTGTTTAAAGAAAAATTAAAAGTTAGAAATAATTATGAACATTTTTCTTAATTTTTCAAATCTTTGATTCTCACAAAATTTGCAGTTTTCAGATTGCTTTACATTCCAGTCTGTGACAATAGATGCAAATTGTACTGCATCATTGCCATACACTAGAAAGTACAAACCCCAATTAAGTTCACTATGTATTTCTAGGAGAAAATACAAAGCCTGGTGTCAGAACTCAGCAGGACCGAATTTTGCCCTGTATTGTATGTTCCTTAAAAACATTTTTTCATAAATCGAAGAATGAATTTCATATGAAGGTTGTCCTTAGCAAGAAAATAAGAAAGGTGAAAGAATCAGAGGTCAGCCTGTATTTCCTATGACAGCTTTCTAGCCTAAATATGTCAAGTGATCTGGTCCCAACCAGATCACAACACTCAGAAGCGTTGAAGATTGAAAACTTTACATAGTAAGGGATTTTTGGTGTTACAGTGGTCTAAGACAAAAACAGAACATTAGAAATGCTACATAGGGAAAAGCTGCTGTGTTAGGATGAATGTACATGAAGTATGTCTTAAAATGGAATTTAATACCTATTAAAAAATTGAGTTTAGCAATGGAAGATTTTTTTCTCTTTTGCGGTAATACATAGTTAATATTGGTAACCTGTTCTGTTTATTTGCTAAATAAACTATTCTAGTCTCGGCTGCTGTTATTAGGCATGAAAATAGATGATATCCATATTTATATAGAAATTCACACAGTTTGGTCATTGTAAAATGCTTTGATTTATGAAAAATATTATGGGCTAAATATTTCTGCCTAGCAAGATGGTTCCTTTGCAGAGGACAGTGTGTTGAAGAAGAAAGAGGAAAACAACACTTTTAACAAAGTATTTTTGAGTTATTCTGGTGTTTTGGATGATGGATTAAAGCAGGTTCTGAGAGACGGCTCTTTCCTTTCCGTCTCAGCCAACAGTGAATGAACGGGCTGATCCTTAATTTTGGCTGCTTCTTTCTCCTTTCCTCCTCATCTTCCAAATTCAACTGCTTCCTGACTCTAGCACACGCTGTCCTCCAAAACTTAATGGCACAGATTCTCTCCATTCCTGAGGGAGGATGTAGACAGCAGAGAAATTTGTTCTGTTATCTTTATTTCTTTAAACCTTTCCTGAAACCACACGACTACTTATAGTCCTTACTTGAGATTTGCTTGAGGGTGCAAGCTAGCCCGAATATTATGTTGCTAATTCTTGATAGACTGTAATAGCTGAAGGTCCCTTCCAACCCAAACCATTCTATGATTCTATGAAGTTAGAATAGTAACATGTCATTGATTGGATATATTGAATAGATTATATATATTCATTGTTCCCCCTTGCATTTTGGTTGAGAATGTAACTCTTTATTTGCAACTGGTCAGGCTGTATCAAAATCTGTGTAATCTTCCAGTGCTAATAGCTTTTTGCTTCATCAATTCACAATACGGCCAACTACATTTGTGCTGACAGATGCATTAGTTCAGAATCAAAGGCTAAAGGTTAACATTAAATGGTTCATTTTATTATGATGGCTCCAAAGCAGAGTTTTAACAATGAGGTTTAAGCATTTGACTCATTTTGTGGTTCATGATTATGTCCATTAGTGAGCAGACAGGCACTGAATCACAAATAGCCTGTTTAGACCTCTTAGTAACGTATACTTCTGAAGTTGAATATAGATGAAATATTAACGGCTTTTTAAAGGTACTATATGAAAGAACAACCTGAAGGCAAGACGATATTTCCGAGATGCTGTTTAAGTGAAGAATAATATAAATGCAAACAAAATATCCCTTGCTGCACTAGAAAAATCAGTATCCATCTGATAGACCCAGTGCCATATTAAATCACGTGTGAAAGCATTGCATTATTCAAATCTCAGAAACAGGAAAAAAAAGCCCATTGAAAAGCCATCTGGTAGCTATTGCTGTTGTTAGTGATCCCATTTACTGACATTTGCATAAAGCTTGTTGATTACTCTTAGGAAGGGCAATATTAGCATAAATGTTTTTTTATCAAGCTAGTCATTTAGGCCCTGATCTGATGCTCAGAAATGCAATGGAGATCCTGTGTGTATAAGAGAAGTTCATTTAAACCACCAGTGCTCTGCAGTAATAAAAAGGTGTGCCAGCATAGTTTCTGGAATGCACTTGAAAGACTTAACAATATTTTCCTCCTGTTGTAAAGGATGTGCATAATAAAACAATTAATTTTGACTTGCTGAGAAAAGTAATGCAGCAAGATATGTTTCTACTGCTTGTTTCCTCAACTGTCGGGAACATTGATGGTGGAGTAACAAAATTAATTAATCAAATACATATAGATTGGATTAGGGAGATAATTTTCTTTACTTCTCTCTACCAAATATGATGTTTTCTTCGAAGACAGAATCTGTTGTTTTTCAGAACTGCATGTTCATAAAGGTTGTGTCTGTGGTAGTGATATAAACAGGAGCAGGACATGGGCTGAAACACTGCTCTGCAGTATTGACCAGTTTTCCTGCTGCCTTTTTGGCATGTCCCAACTAATGTTCTACAAAGCAATACTGGGGTGTACTGTGGGATATAATACAGACCAGAGACTGCTAATGCACAAGATAGGTAGGGTCACCCTGTATTGGAAAGAGGAGAGCTAAGCCACTGGAATGCAGCACTGGAATTCTATGTATCATAGAATCATAGAATCACTAAGGTTGGAAAGGACTTCTGAGATCATCAAGTCCAACCATCAACCTACCACCACCACACCTACTATACCACGTCCTGGAGTGCCACGTCTACATGTTTTTTGAATGTCTTCAGGGACGGTGATTCAACTACATCTCTGGGTAATCCATTCCAATACCTCACCATGCTTTCCATGAAGAAGTTTTTCCTAATATCCAACCTAAACCTGCCCTGATGCAACTTGAGGCCATTCCCTCTTGTCCTGTTGCTTGCTACTTGGGAGAAGAGACTCACACCCTCCTCACTACAACCTCCTTTCAGGTAGTTGTAGAGAGCTATCAGGTCTCCCTTCAGCCTCCTCTTCTTCAGACTAAACAACCCCAGTATCATGTCAGTGACTCTTGGGGCCAGTTTTATCTATTAATATAGGTGTAACAAAACTGAGTACTGAGTATTTTCAATATTTAAGAAGGGACACTGAATTTTTTTCATTAGCAGATGGAAATTTAATATTCTTTTAGGGAAAACGTTGACCTCTAAATTTTGCTAGTCAACATGCTTACTTTTCAGATACAGAAATTCAAATGTTAGTTTCAATGAAATTAATCATTTCCCTGATACTTAACTAGAATCCACTTAATACATACAATTTCTGAGTAATTAGGATCTCAGTAGTAATAGTGTTGATTGATTGAGGAAGAAGTTAACAGTTAAAATAGCCTAGGTTAAAATACTATCTCCTATGGCCTTTTTCCAAATTCAAGATGCTGCTGAGCATAGATCTCTTCTCTTGTCAGTGCTTTTTAAAAGATACTCAGTTACTGCTCTTTGTGACTTCCACTGACACAGAGTGTTTATTAAACGTAGCTGAGCACTATTTTAATGCTAAGTTTTGTTATTCATCAGCTCATAGTGAAAGCTTAGAAATGTATTCTGAAGTTAAAAATCTGTGTGAGTGAAAGTGTTACATGAGAAGGAGCTCTATCAGCAATAAAGTTATGTTTCGTGGCGTGCCTTTTGCTTAATATGAATTGTGCAACACCTTCTGGCACACTGCCTTCTTTCCTCTCATCATTGACAGACTTCTGTCTCCTCTTCAGCCTGCGATCAGCTGTCCCTTGGGGTGGCTGCCATCTTCGGACCATCCCATAGCTCCTCAGCTAATGCTGTGCAATCCATCTGCAACGCTTTGGGTGTTCCACATATCCAGACCCGCTGGAAACATCAGGTGTCAGACAACAAGGACTCCTTCTATGTCAGCCTCTATCCAGATTTCTCTTCACTCAGCCGGGCCATCCTTGACCTTGTGCAGTTCTTCAAGTGGAAAACAGTTACTGTTGTTTATGATGACAGCACCGGTAAGGCTAAAGCATTAGACTATGTGCAGATATATTCATGTGTACAAAGAGAGAGAGGAGAGGTGTCACTATTCATATTTCTTAATTTAAGCAATCTTAACTAAATTAAAGGAATTTCTATTGGCAAGGTAGCGTATAACAAACAATGTGGATTTATTAACATAAGTATTCTCATAAGTATGCTTCAGTTGCTGAATTCTGTGTTTGAGATCACAGTTGTCAATCAGTCATGCTCTATCTGCATTTTCTGCAGTGTCTTAACAGTTGCTAACAGCTATATCTTTTGATTTTATTTAAAACTTAAATTTTGAAGAAAAATATGGTAACTTGAAAGATGCACTAATATGCCTGGTGAAACAGAAGACCTAAATTCTAGCGCTGCTTCTGACATTAGTTAAGTTAGAAAACAGATGCCGTATTTGTTTGGAATTTCAGTTTCTCCTTTTTCAGAGAGAATTGCAGAAGGAGCTCTGGTTTTAGCTGCTAGGAATTGAAACTAAAAGAAGTTTGGAGGCTTGTTTGATGGATGTATTAGACAAGCTAAAAAAGAAATCCTGACTTTCCAGTAGAAATATACCAGTTTGCTACCTTTCCCTTACCTCAGCCTAAAATTTGTTTTGCCATTACGTTTTGCCTTGACAGTGATGTCTTTGAAAAATGCTTTAAAAATTTAAGTTTGATTTGGGGTCTATCTAGTAGTGGTCAGAAGTAAGACCTTGGTAAGAGGAAAATCTCACTGTAATGGAAGACACAAGAAAGGTACTTAACCAAGTGAGAAATATTTAATCTTCTTGGAAATGTTAACTTCTTCCATGCTCGTTGAACATTAGCAAGAAAAGAGCATGGTGAGCCTCAAATTCTTCTATGGTACAGTGAACTGGAAGACTGTTGATACCGTTGTTTCATAATGCTACCAACTATCTAAATCTGAAATAAAATAAGATCAAGAAACAATGTGTTAGATGTGAGGCTACTTGTAGTGAAGACTAACTTTGCTAGGTAAGTAGAAGTTACAGGAGAACAAAATGCCTGCTTACTGTTTAAGTTCAAATAAGATGGGTATAGCTATCAAAAGGTGAGAAGGGAACAGCTGGAGCTGGCAGTGCATAGAGTCATTTATAAATTATTTTTATATTTTTTAAATTATCTTTATGCCTTTAAAAAAAAAAGACAAAACAGTGGAGTTTAGAGGCTGCCTCCCTAGAAGTTTGTTGGCTGATATCACCAAAAGCCTCAGGTAATCAGACTTCCGATTTCAAGTTTAGCTTTACAGACTCAAGGCAAGAAACATGTAGCTGCTTGTAGCCTGGCTACGTCTCAGGCCTTTACCGCCTTTGCAGTCTGTACCAAACTAGCAGCAGTTTGGTTAAGGAGTCGGTGCATCCGTCACAAGCTCAACTGCAAACTGGTGGTTTTTGAGGCAAGGGTTAGGGGGAGAGGAATCTTTTGAAAGGAAGTAGTTACTTCAGCTGAATTTCCATCCTGCCATGGGATGAGATAAATATTCAGCTGTGGGCCTAGGGCTGAAGCTGAATATAGTTTCAGCTAATATTTGGAAACTGTGTTGTAAGACTCCTTGTGTTATTTAAGGCTTAATTTCAAATCCACTAAAATGATGGTGATGAAGACAAAACATTTATCACTCTCTACATCTGTTTCCTTTATCTGGCCAGTGATTCCTTAATATAAGATTGATGCTTATTTCCCTCTCCTTTGTTTTTCTTTTAATCACCCACATTTTACTCTCCCTTTATGAAAAGTTGTTTAGTATGATAATGCATATCTTATGATAATTTTAGTGATATGGATTTCCTTTATCTGAATGGACAATTCCCCAGAGCACACTCTGTTCAAGAAAATTATTTGTTGGTATAACAGCTACAGTGGTAATTTTTTTAATTGCTAAAATTAATATTTTTTTCGGGAACAAATTTACTCTAGGTATTTTTATTACTACTTTATAAACATGGATACAAAGGGAGATGATACTTTTTTTATGAACAGGAAGACAATGTAGAAAACATGCATAAACTCTTTGGATTCTTTTCAAGATAAATTATAGGGAGTTGCCCATATGCCAAAATCCTGGATGATTGTAGGTCCATTCTGAGGGAAACTATGATTATTATTATTTTTTTAAAATTTTTATTTTTAAAAATGTCTTTATCTTAATTGTTAGGACTCAATTTTATGAATTAACTAAGGAATTGTTAAAGTTTTACTTCTCTAATAAAGGAAAGATGCCTCACCCACTTCAAAGCATCCTAACAGCTACGTCCATGTTCTTCATTCCTTCGGTACGGGATACATCTTCTTGAGTAAATACAAGTGGAAAAAGCTGCGTGGTTATTTAACACTCTGCAGTCACTAAAAGCCCATGTTAACTCAGTCATTCCCAGGAATGGGCTGGAGACTGATACTTTAAGTGCACTCTTCAGCTACCTCTTGACAGCACCATTGTGTCAGATTGTATGTAATTCCACATGCTCTTATTTTACAGGAAAAAAAGCGAGTTATGTAACTCTAATAGACAGCGGAATATTTTCCTGATGCTAGACAGGCCTCTCAGCATAAGTGTAGATGTAGTCTTCCATAGGATTTTTGTGCACCTTTCGATCCTGAGTGTAACTGCCTTCACCACATCCATGTGATGAGATGTGTAAACTAAACTGCCGCCACTTGTATTTGATCTGGATCCAATTTGATCTGAGATTGTTGGCTACAAATGTGGTAGGGAAGAAGTTAGTTGGTTTAGAACCCGGTTTGAAATGAGAGAAATTTGGAAGCCTGGGTTCCCTTTGTAGTAACAAAAATCTGCACACCTAAAAGTTACTACAAAGAACAGCCATTACTGGGTTGTCTCCCTCACTGAAGTATTCTCTCTGTATTCTCTGTGGAGGAATAGTTGTACATTTTACTACTAATTTAAGAAAAGACATAAAGAAGCTGCTTTTCATGCGCTATGGGTAGCAAATAGACCTTGTCCCCAACCCTTCCCAGCTCTATGATGCAGAAATGGCTGAGTCAGAGAAGATTAACCTGCGGATTGTGGCTATTGCTTCTCATGTCAGTACGGACCTCTGAACACTGGGCTGTTCTGTGCTGGTCAGACGTGTCTCGTGTTCAGGAGTCTGTAATGAGGAAAGCCAAAAAAATTGTCACAGAATAAAGTGGGGGTTGTGTCATGCATCTAAAGGGATGTGATCAATAACACTGGTGAGAGCAAAGATCAGGTTGAACACAGCATAATAAGGAAGAGTCAAGACTCTACAAATAAGATGAACTGGATGAACAAACTAGACAGGTTAATTCTATCTTGTCTCGGTAAGAAGAGATGAAGTCTGTTACAGTAGGCATAAGGTAATAGAAATAAAAATGAACATAGAATGGGCAGAGGTTTTAACATTATAATAAAGCTTTCTGCAATGGCAGTATTTTATGGAGTGGGCATTGTGACAGTAGGTAGATGGGTCTGTTCTTTCAGGGAAGAAAAAAAGTGTGAGTCCTTTTTTCTGTGAATATGTTTGCATACTCCTGCACCTGACTTTTTTGCTTTAAATAACATAATATATTTTGCTTCCTTTTATGATTTATTTTCTCCCTTTATTTTAGCTCTCAAGACTTTTTTTTTTATGTACTCCATCTGTTGTACAGACAAAAAAAATGGAACAAGGCTCTAGAACATTTTTCTTGCTAGTTTGAAGATAAGTATTCGTTCCTGTGGTCATTCTAAAGGGCAAAGTATACTCCTTTTAACTAGAGTTTCCCATTAAAAAAAAAAAACCAAACAAAAACCAACTAACAGGATGTAATGAGGGGTTTGTAATTTTATTTCCTTAAAGTAATTTACTGTCGCTTTGTTAATGAAATATCTCTAAACTGTCCCTGGATGCTAATTAAGTCATTTCAGATTTACAGATTTGCTACAGTCAATTGTCTTTAAGAAAGAAAAGTGGAAAAATGGCAGTATATTCATCAGCTGCACGTCCTAATGGTTTTAATTGGTCTCAAAACAGTAACTTGAAATTAAGTACATAGTCTAATATCGTTCTAAAGCAAACAGACCAGATGATAAATTCTAAACAAGTTTGTGAATCTCGGAGAATTCCAAAACAAAGAATACATGAACAGTTAGATGCTGGGGCCTTTAAATTATAGTGGCACTTCTATTGCCAACTAATACTTTATGCAGATCAAGTTGATATAAACAGAGTTCTGGGTTTTTTTACTTAATTAACATTTGTTTTGGTCGTGGGTGAATGAGTATAAACACCAAAAATCTGTTGCATTTATGAACAGACACCAAAGAAAAGCTGAAAAAAATGACTTCAGAAATAAATATGCTTTGTGTTGGTCTTCAGTACTGAAGATCAACACAAAGTTTTTTAATTCAAATGAAGGAAAAAGAAAGATTTCATTTTGTTCTTATTTTTACTGTAGTATATGGGTAGCATTGATTTATAAAAAAAAAGTGCAATTATTTTTTTTTCTTAGAACCATTATTACAATTCACATTATCTTATTCCCACCATATTTAGTATTGTTGTGGCCTTACTTTGAGTATCGTGTGCAGTTCTGGGCCCCACAATTTAAAAAGAGTGTTAAGGTACTTTAATGTATCCAGAGGGCAATGAAGCTGATGAAAGGGCTGGAAGACATGTCCTGTGAGGAGTGGCTAAGAACTTTGGGCTTTTCTAGTTTAGAGAAAATGAGGCTGAGGGCAACCTCATGGCTTGCTCCAGCTTCCTGAGGTGCTGTTCTCTTCTGCCTGGTGTCCCGTGACAGGCTGCATGGGAATGGCTCAAAGCTATATTAGGGGAGGCTCAGGCTTCACATTAGGAAGCATTTCTCTACTAAGAGGTTGTCAAACACTGGAATGGGCTTCCTAGAGAGGTGGTTGATGCCCCAAGCCAGTCAGTCTTTCAGAGGCATTTGGACGATGCCCTTAATAACATGCTTTAACTTGGTCAACCCTGAATTGGTCAGGCAGTTGGACTAGATGACCACTGCAGGTCCCTTGCAGCTGAGCTGTTCTGTATTTCACATATTGTTTCCAGATATCTTACATCTTCTGGTTTGTTGTGTATGAGGTTGGTTTTTTTTCTTTTTCTTTTATCCTCTGACTACTAATAAAAAAGCATACACACCTTTGCAATTAATATAAATTTACACTTGGAGAATTAAATATCTTGGGGGTAAAACGGATATGGGGTGATGGCAACATTGCTAATGGATTAAGGGGAAAAAAACCCCTTATAAGTGATTTGATGTAAATCTTGGCTAGCGAGAAAATTTCTCTCCCTAAAGAGAATATACATAGTGCACTATGAAGATGACAAAATGTGTTCAAGAAACTTTAGAGAACAGGCAACTGAGAATGTGGATACAAAATCAGATGGTCTGAAAAGGCCTGCTCTTCTCTGTTTTTCTGTAAGTGAATTAAGCAACATCTCAATTTATGTAAAAAGCTGTTCTCCTTTATAAACACATCTGTATAACTAAGGTTTATTTTTAGCAGCATGAGAGAGAAGGGTTGAAATTAATTGAGAATGCTGTGTTTGCACATTTGACAACTGATACAATAACAGTCTGCTTCACCTGAGTTTTGAGTCAAGGCAAGAGTTCAATCTTGGTGATCTATAACAGAAACTTACAAAGGGACATGGCATGCAGTGGAATATATTTCAGGCAGAAGTAGGGAGAGATTGCTGAAACATAATCTGGAGTGCTTTGTCCACAGTACAGTAGAACACATCTGCTGGGAGCAACAATGTAGTTACAGAAAGCATGAAGTGTTGTTATTGTTATTGGCATTGCTGTGCATTAAGATCCAAATCAAACCACTAAACCATGAAAATTAGTGGACAAGGCTTTTTCTTCCCATCTTTTTTAGAATCATCTAACAAAACTAATCAAAACCAAGGTTTTGATATCAACAAATATCTCAAACTAGGTGTTTACTGGGAAAAGGAGTATAGAAGGACACAGTTCTTAGAATATTCTCAAAAAGACATTGCAAGCTCTCATAATGTATGTTGGCTTTTTTAATACTGAATGCCTATGTATGATGTGTTCTCGCAATATTTCTGTGAAGAAAATGGTTTATTGTTAGGGAAATGCAAAACAACGAAATATACTGAACAGAATTCAAGAAAGTGAATGTCATTAAAATTGGAATTTCTGCCAACAGAATTAGAGTCTAAAGCAAAGATGATTCAGATCAGTTGATGATTTCTTAAATAATATTGAAATTGAATAGAAAAAACCCCAACAGTTGTCAAGGGACATAAGTTTTCAAATAATTTGAGTAAGAAATTTTTAAAAAAACCCCTTAAAATGAAGCAATCTGAGATCTGTTATTTAGCTTTTGATAACTCATGGATGATAGGCAAAGTTCTTGAAGTCTGGAAAAGGCAGAGAGGCTCCCTAACATGGAACCTGCTTAAAATTAGGTAGAACAAAGTGACGTTGTAGTGTGAGTTTTTCTTTCTCTCTCTTTTTTTTTTTTATATATATAGACCCATCAGCTGAATTTCTGTTACTGGAAAAGTGCTGGACAAATATACTATCTAATTGTAAATACCTAAAAGGTGTCAAAGTGATGAGTAACTGTCAAGTTTGCTTTGTCAAGAGCAAATAATGTAAAACTTCCTCCTTTGACAGGTTAATGGACCTTGTGGGTAAGGAAAATGCAATAGATGTGATAAATATTGAGTTAAGAAAGTCATACTGTTCAAGGTCACTTTCTTTATGCAAATTAGAGAAATAGGTTCCTTACACAACTGTTGTCAAACGGATGCAAAAATAGCAACAAGGTCTAAATAGATTGCTTAGGGCTTACTACAAAACTGAAAAGATATACTTACAAGTTTCATTATCTGGTGTGAAGAGTGTACAAATTACACGTGCAAGTGATAAGCTCAGACGTTACAATACTCTAGGTAATACGTTTCGCGTTAAGGTATTTTAATCGTTATCTATTGAATGTAAGATGTGGTGGTCACTGTGGATAAGCCAACAACAGCATTACAAGAAAGAAAGTGTAATGTTGTACTCAGATGTATGACCTGGAATTTCATGGTCTGGTGGGTTGACCTTGGCCGGATGCCAGGTGCCCACCAAAGCTGCTCCATCACTCCCCTCCACAGCTGAACAGGGGAGAAAAAATACAATGAAAGGCTCATGGGTCAAGATAGGGACAGGGAAAACAGACTTGGGGAAATTAGTTTAATCTACTACCAATTAAATCAGAGAAGGGTAATGAGAAAAAAACCCTTCCTCCCAGGGTCAACTTCGCTCCTGATTTTCTCTACCTCCTCCCCCACAGTGGTGCAGGGGGATGGGGAATGGGGGTTGTGGTCAGTTCATCACCCTTTGTCTTTGCTGCTCATTCCTCCTCATGCTCTTTCCCTGCTGAGGGTGGGGACCCTTTCATGGGAGACAGGCCTTCACAAACTTCTCCTCTGTGAATTCTTCCCACAGGCTGCAGTTCTTCACAAACTGCTCCAGCATGGGTCCCTCACAGAGTTACAAGTCCTGCCAGCAAACCTGCTCCAGCGTGGGCTCCTCTCTCCACAGGGCCACAGGTCCTGCCAGGAGCCTGTTCCAGCATGGGCTTCCCACAGAGTCACTGCCTCCTTCCAGTGCATCCACCTGCTCTGGCATGGGGTTCTTCATGGGCTACAGGTGGTTATCTGCTCCACTATCACCCTCCATGGGCTGCAGGGATACAGGCTGCCTCACCATGATCTTCTTCATGGGCTGCAAGAGAATCTCTACTGGAGATTAGATACAGCCTGGAGCATCTCTTCCCTCTCCTTCTGCACTGACCTTGGTGTCTGCAGAGTTCTTTCTCTCACAAATTCTCACTCCTCTCTTCTGGCTGCAATTGCTGTTGCACAGGTGTTGGTTTTTTTTTTCCCCTTTTTAAATATGTTATCCCAGAGGTGCTACCATCATTGCTGATGGGCTCAGCCTTGGCCAGCATCTAGTCTGTCTCTGAGCTGGCTGATATTTGCTCTGTCAGACATGGGGGAAGCTTCTGGCAGCTTCTCACAGAAACCACCCCTGTAGTCCCTCCACTACCAAAACCTTGCCATGCAAACACAATACATTCCCAGGTAATTCTAATTTAATCTGCATAAGAAAGGCATCACACCATATTTCATTGCTCTTTGCAGCAGATCTCAAGAAAGATAATGGTTCTTCAGATCAGAGGCTTAGGAAAATATGACCTGGGAAGTAGACAAAAAGAGCTCACAAAAGGAAACAAATAAATTATCATCTATGTTAAATGGCATAGATAGAGAGATGTTTAAATTGTAGCAGAAATGATTTAGCTAAGAATATCTAGGTTAGAATGGAAGAACAGGTATCATTTAAAAGCTGTGGAAACTCCATCTCATGAAGTGGTTTGTTGTGATATTTTTGTTGTGGTGTTTTTGGTTGGATTTTTTTTTTTAAATAGCATGTTTTCATACTGTTTTTGTTGGAATGGAAAATACAGATAATGGTGACTTTTCAAGGTTACTATCAGGACTATTCTCTACCACTGATCCTGACTAATGTCTCTATTGGATGTGTGGAAATACTAAATTATAAACTACTATTACTATATTATAAACTACTATTAAGTTACTCCATGGATACCTTAAATTGGTTTTATATTAGATGTCAGTTAGATAAAAACTGTACCTGGGTGTATTCTTTTATATTTATATTATTTTGATTTGTGCAAGTTTAACTAGCATTTATTCGGGTTCTACGAAGCAGATGCAGAATTCACAGTATTGGTTGTTCTTGAAGGACTTGTGGGTATCCTCTGCAAATAAACAAACGTGTCTAAATCTTGTCAAAGATAGAGTGGGATGGGATAGCATAGCACAGCATGTTAAATGAAAATGTTTTTGTGCATTTCAAATTTGTGCATTACCAATTAATAATCAGTTATTCTGTGATATTTAGTGGAATGAATGGAATGAATATCTAAAGGAGGGATATATTTGCCTTGAGGAACAAAGCAGACCTGAGGTTTCCCATGCACCTGAATGGCATGCAGTCCTGTTCCACATCTGTGCAGTCACTGAGTCAGAGGTTGCAGCATTTGTAAAAACATCCATGCTTTTATTGCATCTTCTTATTAAAGATGATAGATTTTTAAGCCTTCCTTAAAAAATGCAATTTGGTAGAATTTTAATAATTAGTAGCACAAATAATTTTGATCCATTTTTTTGAGAATAAAGAAATGTTTTTGAGATAGATTGATTACATATTGCATGGTATCCTTTAGGCACAGAGTGTTTCAAGTGCTGTGCACCATAATTTCGAGTGAAAATACAATCAGTAGTTATGTGCTAAACCTACTTTGGATGCAGCGGGGTACTTAAAGTATTCCTTTTCTAAGAAAGTGATTGTACCATTTGTTCAGTAATGTTCAGAAATATTTTTCCAATGCTATATGAAAATAGCATAGGTAAGGAGGATGTTCATAAATTAGAATTTCACTTTCAAACCTCTTTAGTCTTTTTACAATTTGGAAGTTAAAAATTACTTTAGCCAACTGTCTCAAAAGAAAGAAGTTAAATTCTGTTGTTGTTTTTGATAAATGGACCTGTAGTTGTTCTTTGAGAATAATTCTAGAATTTAATTAATTTTTTTGAAGAAAAAAGTGAAAGTCATCAAGTTAAACAGAACGCATGAGTCCAGTCCATCTTTCAGGAAAACATGTATCACTGCTTCCACCCTGTTTTGTGTAAGAATTGAATTTGGACTTACTGCAAGACATGGTATTATAAAAAGAAAACTATGAGTTTAAAATAAAAATAAAATGAATCCATAAGATACTCTATAGTATTCTTCTATAGGCCTAAGGAACAGAAGTGGAGGTAATATTGCTGGAAATTATCACATTAACAATGAACGTATTCCAAATGGTGCTTTAAATTGTTTTGCTTTTGCGCATTTGAGTAAACTTCAGAATTTAAATCTAGGGCTAGGAAATCTTATGATCAAAATAATTTTTTCTTTCATGAAGATTGGGAACTTAATTAATTATCTTCAAGTACAGAAAAATACGACAGGAAAACTAGTTCAGTGAAAAATGAAAAAATGAAAATGGAGATATAATCGGTATCACATCTTGCAATAGGTATAAATTTAAACTCTGATTTATCCAGACTTGACTATGCTTTTACTCCTCCTTCAGTGTTACATGTTTTGTCCTCTGGTTGGAGGAACACTGTGAAATGCACGTGAGATGACAAGCCCTTGTGAATTGCTCTACATCAATCTCAGCTCAAATATTCCCATTTTAATATCTTTTAGTTTCAATTCCAGATTTTTCTTACGTCTTACAGTCATATTTTTAGCAAAAATATAATTGCTTTCCTTTCCAAAAATAAATGTGCTTACCTGGTGTAAATTCCGGTTTTGAATGTTCATTTATATTTCTTTTCCAACCAACTCCATTTCAGGAGTTGGACTTGATGATTGTTATGAGTCCCTTCCAACTCAGGATACTCTATGATTCTATGATTTCTTGCAGATATTATTTTTTATTTAGTTTTGTATAGTTTGGTACAATAGTGATATTTCTATGGTGTGGCTAGAAATTGCTAACAACTTCTACTGCTTCTTTTAACATTGATTCTGACAGCTTTGACAAAAGCAGTTTTGTCCTTTGACTGCAGTAGATCTCTTCTTCCCTCTTCAACCTCATTAAACTGCAGTGCTCATAGATGTCAGCCACTTGAGAGATCATACTTCACACTATTACAAGAATTCTTTTGAAATGCCCAGGACCGTTAATTGTCATTGCTGTCATCATCATCACACTGAATTAAAGATAAAGCTTTCTGAAAAGGTTCAAAAACACATGTTCAGAAAACTGAGTAACAACAGTATTTCAAATCAGGCATAACATAATAGAGCCACATACATAAAGGAATGTCACATGTTGTTGGAGACTAGGAAAACAAGGCAAATCTAATATAAAAAAGTCTTAATGTTTTCTTAATTTTCAACATTTTCTTCAATTATATTCGATATATTTTTTCTTACATTTTCATGTGCTAGGTGTAGAAGTGAGGGAAGAAATGAACACTTCTCTGTTTTGTGTTTTGGGTTTTTATTTTTGTGTGTGTGTTTTGTTTTGTTTTTGGTGGGTTTTTTTTTTGTGGTGGTTTGTTTTGTTTTATTTTTCCTAACTGCTGTATGCTGTAGCTGATATAAGTATTCAGGTAGTATGAAAAAAATTACTCTTGTTATGGTGATCTTCAAGATCTAAACCATTCCACGAACTGAAGGCTTTTTCTGAACTTAAGCAACACATTGATTCCCTCTTGTGGAACTGTGTGGGATGGGGTAGAGGGCTTTTTTTCACTACAGCATTGAAAAGCCATTATTAGAAAAGAATTGTTACTGGAAATAGGCTGAATTGGGATTGGCTATTCGAAGCCAACTATAAAAGACGTTCGCACCCGTGCTGTGACGTGCTCACTTAGCATATTTAAGGAAAACAATAAAGCTGATTATTGCCTTGCACTTCAATTACATCTGGTTATGCTGAAGCAGCAGTAAAATGTATTTAACATTCAGATGCTAAGACCCAAGACACAGGAAAAATTAAGTGATATGCACAGTATCGGAATGGAAATCTGACTGTGGGGTTAAACCTGGATCCCTGGTTTTCTTGTTCAGTGTTTTTTAACCCTAAAGTTAGTCTCTCCTATACATGGAATTTTAGTAATCACAACTTCAATATTAATTATGAATATAATTTTAAATACTACTGCTTTCCTGTACTAATTGTTTCAAAATGGATTTTTTTTTTTTAGTCTGAGAGGTTTTTTCTGTCTTTAGTCTAGACATTTTTAGATCGTTCATAATAATGAGGTTTGTATTTCAAATACATATACATACATGCACACATATATCGAGTTAAAAACACAGTTCTGCCTTGTTCTGTTTGTTTTAGAAAGGAGCTTTTTTTCTCATATATTAGTATTATTGTGGTCTAGGTCCTCCTGAAGTTCGCCACCAGTTGTATCAGCACCATTTTGTGAAAGTACAGATGAAAGAAAAGTCCCCTCAGTCTCGTGACACACACTGATGCCATTTGTATCATCCGTGTTGATCCTAAGTTGTTCTTCTTCTTCAAAAAAGTAGCCTCTGTTTGTTGAGTTGACACTGACCAAAACCAGGTGAGACTGCTGGAGGTCTTGAGTCAGGTCCATCCTTCTACATACAAAGTTAGGATCACCTGAAGTTTGGGGACTGGACTCTCTCTCCTAATGTGCCCAGATGTATAGCTAACTACTATACCTGAACATGCAGTTGAATCTGAAAGTGTGGATGTGAAGGTGAATTGGGTATCAGCTCTCTAACATGGAACCTTTAAAGCTTAGGTCAAATTTGGAATCAAAGACATTCAAATATGTCCCTCCTTCCCATACACACTTCATCTTTGAATTAGTTTATTTTTAATAAAGGAAATGAAAGCCTTTATAATGAAAATAAACATCTAAAATATTTCCATTGTATGCTTCTAAATATTGAGTTTTGGAGCTCATGTAAAACTGTCTAATTGTCTTGATAAATGTCCAGCTGAGTGAGACACAGAATGGCACACACCCCAATGTCAGCATGAAGGCAAGATGAATATTGGGAGACTGCATCATAGCCACAATTATAGAGAGGTTTAGAAGGAGGAGTAGTTCTTAGCCCTAGAAATCTTTTTTTCATCAATGAAGTGAGTAAATGGATTGCTGGCACCAGTACCATTTATTCTATCTGAAGTTTCGTGTCTGGAGCAGAAGGTTTAGTCTCAGTCCAGACAGTAAGCACTCTGAGAACTTGCTGATTTGGGAAAAGAAACGCCAGGAGAGGACTAGGTACATAAACTGAAAATTTTTCTCTGATTTACTAGCATGGTTACCATCCAAGTGAAAGTTTTTGAAAAATATTTCCAGTTGGAAATAACATAACTTCTAGTTGTCCCCTCATACTCAGTGACCTAGAGCTGGCTTTTCAGTGTGACTAAAACACTTGTTATAGTGATATGCTCAAAAGACATATATTTCTTCAAAATGACCTTTCCCCCCCAAAAAAACCCAATGATCAGTTCATTTTTTCTTACAACATAAACTGTTGGTTTTGAAGCACTGTACATTCTTTAAGTGTGTTTGTATAGCTGAAAGGCCACATGTGGGGAGAATGAATTCATCAGCATATGACAGAATATGTCAACATAGTCTAAGGGTCTTCTGATTTATAAAGTTCTTCTGTATCTATGAAGAAGAGTTGGGGGCAGTAAGTTACTACTGTATGCTTTGATAAGGAGATAAGTACATAGTTGCAGGTGGCTTGTTATTATGGACCTATACATCTACATTTCCCATCCCTTCCCCCAAAGGAAATTTTGTGATCTATATAGATCTCCATAGTTCATTCTGGCAAATACTATTATGTGTTAAGTGTCATCGACTTGCCCTAATGAGTCTAATTTTCAAATTTTCAGCTGTAGTTATTCTAAACAGAACAGCAATATTTCTTGACAAAGGACTTCTTCAGTTTGCTTAGGCAAAACTGCTACTGAAGTCAGTTACCAGATACTTTTTTTTTTTTTTTTACTGATACGGGTCTAACATTTTCTTGATAGGAATCAAGATTAACAACAGAGAAATAATATAAGTCAACATAACACTAGACATCTCTGAAGTTTTCTTCATGTCACCTCCACTAATAGTGGTGCATTTTTAATATTGCTGATTTCAAGTAGCATAAAGCTCTAATGCTGTAGTATCTGTAATTATATATATATATACATGCATAGACACATAGTGTTCTGATTCTCCAATGCTTCAACTATAAGACTAAAAAAACCTCCTAAAGTGTTGGACTCTACAGCTGGTAATAAGGAGCTCTATTAATTATGTTTACAGTAAGAAGATATTTTTTTCCTGGATTAGGTACCTTAAAACTCTTCCTCTATTAAAGACACTTCTGTATTTAAACTTGTTTAAATATAACTGACAACAATTTGAAGGCTGTGATCTTAATGCAGTAAAAAGAGTAAATATCAACAAATGAGAAAGGTACATCAAGCTGTCTTTTCCTTTCATCTCATTTTCTCTCTGTTTTTCTTAATGGTGTTTCTGTATTATGCTGTTATATTCAAAGAACACAGAACAGCCCCACTGTTCAAGAAACCCTGCTAGCAAGTCCGATTTCTTTTTTTTTAATCCTTTCATTAGAGGTGTTTTTTAAGTAGAGGATGAGGATGATAAAACTAATCTTGGGAGTTCATGGGTAATCTCTTCAGGATGTTCAGTATCTGTGAATCATTTTATAGCAACGAATTGTTCTGATTGATGTGAAACAGCAATGCCCAATAAACTGGCTATCTCCTCCATTCTACGCATACCCCTTTCAAAGCCCAGCACACAATGATTTATTTTTTTTTCTGAGACATAACCAGAAAAACTGGGCAGGGGGCTGTCAGGGAAGGAGAAGAGTACAGAGAAGTGTGAGAGGAAACAGCTTGCTGAAAACAGGGAGACTCTTCTGGTAGATTTGCAAAGCAATATATTATAATTTTTGAAGTTTTTGAGATTTTTGAAGATAGGAGTAGCCTTTAAAAGAGCATTAGTGTTATTTTACGTAGAAAAAGGTTCATGTGTTCAGCCTATTGCAAAGAGCATTCTCTTGCATTCTTCCTGTGCAGCACAAAGGCAGCATTAACAGAAATGATAAATAGTTTGATGAGCAGGCCAGGTGGCATAGCAATGGCTTGCAAGACTGCTGAGCTGGAGACACAGGTTTTGAAACAAACTTGGGGCTCTTGCTTCCTGGACTGGTTGAAGTTGAACATGTCGAGGAGGTAATGTGATTGATCTCTTTGGAGGAAGATGCCAGCTGGAGAGCTCACAAACTGCTCCTTCAGGACTCTCCTTAAAGATGAATTGATGGCAGCTTCTGAAAAGAGTTACTCACACCGCATTCTTCCCAGCCATTCAGAGGTAAGACTCTATCATAGTGGCTGCTAAAAGAAGGAATTGAGAGTTTAAAGGGACAGGAAAAAGGTGTCCCTGGTGAAAGAAACTACAGGAAGTACATTCCCAAAATGCAGCTATTATTTCTATACTGTTGTAAAATAGATTTTTTTTAAGAGCTTGTCCACACAAATGGTTGTGTTTGGGTTTGTGTGGGTTGTTTTTTTCTTTTTTAATTACACTGGAATCCTGTGATGCTAATAAAATAGAAGGCCAGCATTTCATCTGAGGGCTGTACTGAATTTTAAAAATTGTTGTTTAAAAATTATTCTAGGCTGAAATCTGTGCTTTTGCATTGACAAATATCTCCTCAAAATCACAGTGAAGAAAGGACTCATTTTGACCTTAGCTTCATTGTCTTTGTAGTTCTCATATTATGTTCCTCCCTTCATTGGTACCTCTTTTTCTCATTGGCTGTACATGAACTACATACGTGCCCTTATAAAACTGTCCCTTTATTTCTCAGTGCATGATAGTTACCACTTTGATCTTGAGTAACCAGCTTGTCCATCTCCTCTAATGTCAGACAACATGAACAAAAGTTACTTTGGAATTAACAGTAGCTCAGAAATTTATAGTTAATGTAGAACTGCTCCATGCTTGTTTGACATAAAACTGTCTTGTCCAGGGGGTAGAAACAGAGTCCCACAGTCAAACTAGATGCAGTAGGAAGTAGCAGGCTTCCTTGAGTCCCGGGAATATCACTCATCCAAATAGGCCACAACAGTATTAGGATAAAGGGAAAATACAAATGGAACAAATTTTGGCAACATCTGAAAATGAAAGCAAACAATGAATTTGACTTCACCTGATGTATTCAGGACTTCATGTTGAAGAGGCTAAATAAGGTAGAGCTGAGCTCATTTTTGGTTACTGGAAGGCATTAGTTTTACTGCAGAAAGCCTTAAATGTATGATGTCTTAAGAGTTGTGAAAAATTGAACTCCAAATAGAGATTGTTACTATAAGGATAGTGGCAGAATTTATGTCTACCATATGTAGATGGTAGACTGTGTGATGTTTTGATCCCCTGGACCATTTTTTTTGGCCATCACACCTACTCTTCCTGTGGAAACCAAGATGTTAAGGTACAGCGGGAGGAGATCAGTGACAACCAGGAGGTGGGAAGTAGTCAGTAACTGGACAGTATCCAGACTGACCTAGGTACTGTACTTTACATAGAGGAGCCTGTTCTTTTAGGTTATATCTTTTCAGTGCTTAATTTTTTCTTTGGTCTCAAATAATGACCCACTGTTCAATATTTGGCCTAGAAAAGACGGAGGTATTAAACTGCCCAAAATGGTTGGAAAACACTGCAGGCAAAACAATCCAGAGTCGGGTTGGTTTTGTTTTTTTTCTTAATTACTTTTAAACACAAGCTTCTGATCACTTATTTTGTTAGTGAGAACAAGGGCATGATTACATAATTACACTCCTTTCCCCTCCATAGGAAGAAAGAAAACACTGTGTGTACTTTCACCACAGGTTACCTACAGTCCATAGGTGTTTGTCCTGGGAGGTGACTAGGGGAGCAGCAGGTTCAGGCTGTTCTGTGTAGAGATTTCTGCTGCTTTGTGTGTAATGGCTTTTCCTGTCACTCCGGGCTGCAGCCCCTTGGGGTGTCCCTGCATGGCCACAGCCTGCCTCCCCCTCAGCTGGGCTGTGCTGTGGCAAGGAGCTCCCTCCCTTCAGGATGGTGTCTCCAACCTCAAGTGGCAGATGATGTCTTTTTCTTCAATACCTTTCAGCAGGGCTGTCTCCCTGTGGCACCTGGTGGGTTTTTTTCCACTGCTGTTGAGGTTTGCTCAGCACTGGCTGGAACTGGCTGTGTCCTGCACTGGGCAGGTCATGATGCACCCCCCTGTGCCTTGCACAGGCGATAATCTCCAACATATTTCAACTCCAGTGCCATAATGGAGAGGAAAAGGTACCGTTCTTCACACACTTTATATAATACAAATACTGCATCAGAAATACTAGGTACACTGTGGAAGGAAACTTTCAACCTTTGATTTATATTTGCAAAAGCATGCTTTTGAAGTGTGACCCAGTCCTGGAAAGCCTTTACTCAGTCTCTGTTCCCATTAATGAGGAAATGCTGCGTCTCAGCTCTTTATCCGTTGGCGTTCTGAGGCAGAAATAAAAGTACCAGAGAGAGGTGTGCTCAGCGCTATCTGAGATTTTGTTCTGCGGGGTGTTTCTCTGCAGTGAGGAGCTGTAGGGTGACTGTGGTAGCGGTACTTGCCACCCGTGACACAGCTTCACAGCAGCTCCCCACTTTGTGCGCTCTCCGCAGAGCAGCGTGTCCAGGGGGCTCTGGGCAGGAGGCAGCAGCCTTTGTGAGTGCGGTAGTTTTGTTTTCCAAAACAGGTCCCGTGAGAGCCTAGCAAGCTGGAAACTGCTGAACTTGTGCCAGCAAGGATTTGTTTTTTAAGTATGAATGAGGATGAACAAATATTCCTTGTAGTGGATGGTCTGGTGGACGGTTGAAGTGACTCGTTTAGTAGACCGGAACATGTTTTGTGCCTGGCATAAATAAAGAAATGCTGGTGGCTGGAAACACAATGGAAAATATAAGTTAAAATCCTAAAAATGGAAGTATGTGTTAACTGTAACTATTCCTAAAATTAAATATTCTGCTATACATAGAAGATATGAGTAACAATAGTAAATGTTAAAAGCTTAAGGTTGCTTTTTTCATCTCACTTTGATGAGGACAGGAGAAATGCCTTAGCTTTGAAATACCTGGAATTTTTCAACATTGCAGATTTGCTTTATCTTTAAAATATGTTTTGAGGAAGCACAGTGGTTACCATTTATGTGTCCTGACAGTTAATGAAGACATAAATACTTTTTCATTTGCTTTCATGCACACCTTGTTGCCATTCACAGGTTTTTGTCCCATCATTGTCATGCTCAGGTTCATCTGGTAGGTTCTACAGCCTCACTGCCTTCACTGTATCATACTTTGTTTACTGCTCATTACTTCTCTCTCAGATACATAGGTAACCTAGCAAACAGACTTTATCCTCATCATAATGTTCTCCTTGACAGGTTTTAATTGCTGTAGTATTAGTTCCTGCACCTCTAAATCTTCTAGTTTTCGTGGGATTTTTTTCTTTCTCTGGGGTAGTCCAATCCTGACATGATTTATGAAAAGGAGGACTTTATCTTTTTAATTCTTGAACAGCCCAGTTAGGCTCTTGAGGAGAGCATGAAGTGATGCACATTTTGCTCACCTTCTTGAGTAATGCTCTGAAGCAGAACAAAGCTGGGAAGAAAGTTTTTGAATTGTTGGCTCTCACCCCATGCAGTTTTTGTCAGCCATATAGTAGATGTAAGAGTATGGAAAGACATCTACTTCACAAGTTCCTGTAGGCCACAAAACATTTCTTGCCATTGTGTAACAAACCTTGACACCAAAGACCAAAACTGTCTTGCATTGGTGCAAGAAACGGGGATAAATCAAGGGGCGTGTCAATTTGTAATGTCCTACATTTGTTTACTAAAATTTTGGAACTTACAGCCTTGCTACAGAGGTAAGCAGCTTCCTTTTTTCCCCTTCCTTCCATCTCACCTTAACGTTCCTTGAAAATCTTAACTGTCTGTACTGTCTCTAAAGGTGTAATGAAAAGGAGAAGGTAAAGGATCTTGGGGTATTGGTCAACGCTCGCCTGAACATGAGCTGGCAGTGTGCCCAGGTGGCCAAGAAGGCCAACGGCATCCTGGCTTGTATCAGGAATAGTGTGGCCAGCAGAGCCAGGGAGGTGATCGTCCCCCTGTACTCAGCCCTGGTGAGGCCGCACCTCGAGTACTGTGTCCAGTTTTGGGCCCCTCACCACTACAAGAAAGACATCGAGGTCCTGGAGCGTGTCCAGAGAAGGGCAACGAAAGGTGCGGTACTTAGGGACACGATTTAGTGGGTAACAAGTGGTAGGGGGACGGTTGGACTAGATGATCTTGGAGGTCTCTTCCAACCTTAATGATTTTATAATTCTATGAAGGTGATTGGTGTAACATCTCAGAATATGAATAAAGCATACGAATTGGATACTTTGCCTTTCAAAGCAAACTGTTTTGAGAGAACAGTTTGCAGTCAAGATAGAACAATCAGATTTACTTTTAACCCTTGATATATTAAAAATACCATGTATGGGACTTCTTCTGAACTTGAACTTGCTGCCACAAAGATAAAAAGTTTTGTTCTCAAGTGGTTCTGATTCTAAAAATTGCACAGTAAAGCTACTTTTGTCTCTTGCTATTCTTGAAAAGTAGTTCAGAGTAGAAATATGAGAAAAGGGACTACAGCCTAGGTGTTTCCTTTCTCTGATGACTATCATAACCATCATAATAACAAGCGTTGATTTGTCTTCTACTGAGGAACTCCAGCTGCAGATTTGGATAACAGTGCACTTAAGAATAGTCTACAATACTTTATTTATTCCTTGCCTTCAGAATAAAATAAAATTTGATTCCTCTGGAGAAAAAAAAAAAGAGCAAACATCTGAAATTACAAAAATCCTGAGGGAAAAGTCATCATGCTATGTGCGATTGAGACACAGTTCTGACTTTCCTTGTTTTGAGTAGATGTATATTTTGTATTCATTACCTTCATTTGATACTCAGACAACAATGCAATTTTGAATCTCCTAATCTTCAATCTCTTTTAGCATATTTTCATGAGTAATGTTTACTTTTAAATAACTTTTCATTTTCTGTACATCTCATGGATAAGATTTGAGCAAATTGTGGACTACTTGTCTTTGGCAGTTTACTTAATGGTCTCCCATTGGGATATTGATACTTGTTTTGTGAAGCTGATTATAAACTCTGTCCTACCACACATCTGTGACACAAAGCTGTGTTTGAGAGTTTCATGTGATCTTAATCTCCCATAGTCACACTGGCTTTTGCTTGTGATGATCTGCTACAAGGAATGACTGAAAGCTTATGGTAAATGTTCAGTGTAACACAAAACTTTTTGCGCTAAATATTACTTGGAGGTGAAAATACAACTCATCCCAGAAGTTCCCATTAATACTTGAATACTTCAGGGGTACAAGGTCCTGAAGATGTCTGTACATCCAGATTCTTGCCCCCTACCCCCATTTCTTTCCCTGTCTTCTTGCTCTTACGTGTGATGTAAGTAGTTCGGATAGATGCCTTTCTGTAGTTCACATACTGACAGCTCATATATCAGCCTTGGATACTGTTGCCTGTTCTATGGCAAAACATTTTGCAGCACTAGCTGAACTAACATGAATATTTAGAAAGACTGTCTTTCTGTCTTCTCAATCATATTTGACTAGCAAGCATCAAAAGCCAGGATTTCTTTTTTTTTTTTTTTTTCCTCTTTTCTGGCAGTGTGTCATACTACCAGTCCCGTGTTGCCACTGTTGTGATTTGTAGTTCTTAAGTGGAGGTGCATGGATATCAGAGCAAGTGAGCAACTGACAGAACTTTACATTTGAAAAAGACTCTGCTTTGAAATGTGATCCTTCTCTCAATCTGAAATAATCTAAATTTTTTTTTGCTTCTTTATTTTTCTTAGTCTTAAGGAAAGGGGAAAGACTTGGGGACAATTCTAAATGGGTTTGTTGACATGTTGTTGTCAGTTGCTTTTGATAAGGTGGTTAATGGCTATGGGGTATGCTATGTTGTTAATTTCAAAGTTTTACTTTCATGCAGTTATCCCAGATCATCTGAAAATGGTACTAATATGCAGTAGATGTGTAAGCTTTTAAGTTAGAAAAGACACCTTGTTTTATAGTTTTTAAGTATATTTAATAAAAAGTATTTAGAAATCAAGTATTAAATTAATTTAAGCTTCCATTAAATACATTAATTCATTTTATGTAAATATCATTATAGGATTTGAAGTAAATATGGCAATTTTAAAATTTGCATTAGTTTCTGAAAGTACTAGTTTTACAATCGTAGACTTATATCTGCCATTTACTCAGAAATCACATATACCCCCAATTCTGTGTCTTATCAAGCAGGGACTAGGTCTAGTCATGAGCAAGTACTTCAGTTTCAATATCTGTTCTGCCCTCTGCATCTCTACTACAGATTGTCAATGAATATAGTGATTTTTTTAATGGTGGCTTTTATGTTCTTTTCAAAGCAGGACAAGCAAAAGAAAATGAAGCAAAGAAAGCAGGACAAGTCTAAAATTAAACTTGCTAAATATAATGTAATAGGAGTAGAAATTATTTACAAGCTATTTTCGCTATACAAAGGTTTCCAATTGTCGTCCATTAGGAAGAAATGACAAATAATCTGGAACATACAGAATTATTTTTTTATACCCTCTTGAGTTAAAACATTTTACTCTGACCTTAAATTTTAGTATACTCTTATGTACAAAAGACCATTAACATTTTTCATATTATAGTTTTGTATGGAAAATGTCAGCCCACACTGAATTACTGGATTTAGTTCTTCACAGTTCTTTAGCTATTAATAAAGATCCTATAGAAATGTTTTTAGCAGATGGAAATTTGAGAGATTATTTAGCTATAGGAAACAGTTGTCTCAGTTTGAACAACATACACATTGTTGAGAATGTTGCTGTGTTATAGGGGTATTACTGAGAAATTGTGATGAGACATGAGATACTGCATCTAGGACATAGACTTGTGAGTGAAGAAAGAATCAATGGACTAAATAGCAAGGTTATCCTTCCCAACTCTGCTTTTGGCCTTAAGAGGTCTACTGGGATCCTCTGCCAGATTGGTACACCTGCAGTGTTAATTTAGAAAGGTGTTATATAGTAAACTATAATTCCTGTTCCAATTAACTTCAGTAGAAACTGTTGAGAAAATGTGGATCCTTGGCAGGATCAAAAAGGGGGAATGATGAAACAGAGGAGACTGGTTTTGTCTTTCAGATATATTCTTTGTTGGTCTCGTTCTGCTGGAAATGAGTGGAGCTAAGTTTTTTTCAGTCTAAAAGCTTCATAGCAAAAATCATAGCAATACTACACTATTAAAATCTCTCAGCATTATGTTACTAAAAGAACATTCTATGTTGGAAAAAGGCTGTATTAAATCCTCTGTCAGAGGTTCTCACAATTCCTTACTGATGCTGTAGTGTGGTACAATGTTACATTACAACATCATTTCCTGAAATCAAGACAGCTTTAACATCCAGGTGTAACCAGGAAGAATATTTGGAGATATAAAATAAAATACCAGTGGTTTTTAACACTATTCAGTGCTGCCCATGATGATAACTAAATAATAAGGAGTGATCTCCATCAATATTTTTGATGTAGTGAAGCGAGCTATTTCAGATTTAAGAAACATTTCGTTTCTACCTGGATCCTGGTGTAACTGAAATCCTAAACAGAGCTTCCATTTTGTGGCAGTTGAGTGTATTATATATGTGCACTGCAAACATAGGTGATGAACAGTAACCCTTGTTACTGCCAAAATAAACTATTGCTTTGTAGGAGACTTGTTTTTCCCCTGGCATTTTAGTACAGTTAAACAACCTAATACTGGTTACAGACCAATCGGTGATCCGTAAACCACACCACACGCTGTTAGCTGATGCGAACAATAAGTTTTGGAAAACTGTTACTGCACCTAAATCCATAGTAAAAGTAAAGTAATTTGAAATGGAATTGTAGATTATTGAAGATGAATGCAATGAGATGAGTCATTTATTCAGTCTTTTTGCTGCTGCATATATGTATTGTTACCTGTATGACCAAGAAAAAAACATTGATACACTCATGTGAATTACGTGAGAATGTTCTACATTGTTGTGATTCGCAACTTTCTATGTAAACCTGATAGACTAGTTAGGAGACTGGCTAGTCTGATTACAAACTGTTAGTCTGGGATATTGCTTTAATTGAATTAGAATAATTACATATGCTCCTTGAAGAGGAATGTCATAGTTGCATGATAATGCTAAAGGAAGATTTGTTGGTCTTAAGGTAATCCTAACTGAGGCTACTTACTGTCTGTTTAATATTAAGGAAGAAGAAAGACTTGAATGATAAGAAAGTATTATGAGTTCCAATACTTTGATTTTCTTTTTTTTTAATAAAATTTTTATGTATCAGTTGCAACATACTGAGAAGGGAGAAAAATTCAGGAAACTTAGAATGGCTATAGCAAGTTGTCCTGCTAGAAGTTCAGGTTCTTGTTTTGATAATTTTCTTTTCTTTTGATTCCTCTGTTTTCTTTAAGGCCTTATTCGATTACAAGAGCTCATCAAGGCTCCATCACGATACAACCTGAGACTAAAAATCCGTCAGTTACCAGCTGACACGAAAGATGCAAAGCCATTGCTAAAGGAGATGAAAAGAGGCAAAGAATTCCATGTAATCTTTGACTGCAGCCATGAAATGGCAGCAGGCATCTTGAAACAGGTAATCCTCATTTTGCTTTAAATGTCCTAATCTTTTTCATCCCTAATAAATAAAAGTAATATCCAGGCTTAATGGCACTTAATAAGCAGGAGTATGTCAATTTTACTGAAGCCTAACTGAAAATCAGACAAGGATTTCAGAGATAATGTTATTGGTGACTCTAACAGTAGCTACTTTCATTATGTTTTGGTTGTGTTTTTTTTAAGAAACAGATTGGTTCATATACAGAAGGAAATATATATCAGTCTTTCAACTATGAAAAATCAGTACTTTGGAGAATGAAGCCTCTAAATTGTTTACTCTTAATCAGGTAGTGACATTTGAATAGTATGTTACCAATAGACCACATTAATGTGTTTCACTGAAGGAGAGAACTAATAGGTGTCTTTTAAAGCCATATTCTCCTTACAGTACTAATAGGACTGCAAAACACCTGAAAGCATTGGGGTAGGTGCTTTGAAAGTGTTCGCTTTGTTGTGTACAAGATGAGTAGGTGAGAAACACCAGAATCTCAAGTACTTAACTGGATTTACATTGCAGAAGCAGTGGTGTCTTCCAAGAGAGGGTGACAATATAGCAGTATACAAAGGATGCGGCTCAAAAAAAGCTTACTATAACCCTGAAGTACGTATAAAAGACATGCTTTTGTGCATCTCCCGAAGTTTAATAGCTCCAAAAACTGGCAATTCCTTATGTTCAGAGGCCATTTTCCCCATAGTTTTTAAACTGAATATGACTTGCAATAAGGAGGATAGGAAAAATACCTAAAACAAAGCAGTATTCTAGATGTGTAATGCACAGCTTTTAATGACTTTAATTCATGTTTAGATTACATATGCCAGAAGACTGTATGGTTTAAATTGAAAACAAAATGTATTTAAGATTTGAAAATATGTCTCTCATTAAAGGTATTTAGGAGGTATTGTTGTGAGTACAATTAAAATTGCTAGTAAATGTACATGTATACTGTAACTGCTTTGCTTTATTGTTCATTGATTAAAAGGTTTTTATTTATTCCTAGTAATTTTAAGCCTCTGCTGGTGGTTTTTGCTCTTTGCTAAGCATCAGCCTAGTTAGTCGAATTGTTTAGCATAAAAATCACTAAATGTACATTTAATTATTTTACCATCTTAAAAACACAGATGGAAAAGCTGTTGATGGCAATACAAAGCGGTAGTACCAACAGTAACTCCTTCAAGGTATATTATTTATACTGTACCTAGTAGTTTTTAGGTGAAAGGAAGCTTTTCTTTCAAAGTATACAGCATTGGGAAGAACATATGACTAGAGGGAAGCAGGAACAAAATTAAAAGTGTTGCATCTTTAATCATATCCCAGGATCTGAGAGTAAGTGTTCAGCCTTTCTAAACCAAATTGTAAACAGTTTTATCAAGTTACTTTGCTCATGCTAAAGGTTATAGAAAGAAGATAGAGAAACAATTATTTCATGAGTGTTTGTATCTTTATACAGTTCTGCAGACTGCTTTCCATTCAGCTTCAATATTGAAACACTTTAACTGTCTAAAATTGTTAGTTCTGCAGTTGCGGGTGAGCTCTTGCTATCAAAATTGAAAAAAGGGTGTTAAGACTGTATTTATTACTTGGTTGTATCATTCCAAATCTTTTGTTTACAAGTGTTTGCTGAAAAATAATAATAAAGAAAATCTTATTAATTTGTGAACTATTAATTAACCAGTTGTTTCTGGTAATAGAGGGATGAACGTAAAAGACATGACAAGGCGTTTCTTCTTGGGAGGATGATTGGAAAGATTAGCAATGAAGTTGGTGGAAGAGAAAACAAGTTGGAAATACATTAAAAAAACAAACCAGTAACCTGAGAGGCCAGTGAAATAGCAGCTACTGTTTTCTGGCCAAAAATATATCATGAAAAGGGAAAAAAAAAATCCCATCATTCAGACAAGCATAATTAAATTAAGGCAAATCTCAGCAGTAACTACATCACCAGGCAACCAGGGAAAGCAGACATGATTTAAAAGGTTAGGGAAGCACTGGAATAATGACAGCAGAGAAATGACTGTGTTTTGAAGAGAAAAAGGGAGTGAGGTCTTTTGAGAAGTGAGGAAAGTGAGAGAAAGAAGACCTGGAAAAGAGACAGCACCAGCACACAACAGAATCAGGAACACACGTAAAATGTTCTTGTGCAGAGATTCTGTGAAGTATGAAATGCCTGATGATTGTAAGCAGTTAAGACACTGGTGACTGCAAATGTGTTATGTATATAGACAAAGCTATCTTGGCTTTATTTAAAAAACAGCAGCAATAAAAGTTCTTAAAAAAGCTAACTATGTTTGTAGTTGTACAGTTTCTTATGAAGTTGTAATATTTCTCATGAGATAATGGTTTTCCTGTGCTTAAGAGAATTTAAATTGCTATTGGGACGCTATACTATAGTGATAAATATTATTGTGGAATTCTAAGTACACAGGTATAAGCATGCTGCAGTTTTTGTCAGTCTTGTCTAAAATATTATAAAATCTGATTCATTTAAGCTTCTAACTTTTCTTTGGAAAGAACATATGGACGAGTAATTTCATCATTTTTCAGACAATATCACAAGTAAAAAGGCTCCCACAACCTTCAGAACTCTGATAGTTCTTTTATATAGAAATTCTGGTATTATGACAATTGTATAATTGTTGCCTTCAGTTTGCTGTAACTGGCAGTGACTTGGCAAAGAATTCTATTGGTAATTCCTGGAAAGGAAGAAAATATTGCTTACTTGTGTAGCTTTTTTAAACACTAAAATTAGGTAAAAATCACTGCAGATAGTAAAATGCTTGAATGAATCACAGCAGTCTAAGGCAACTTTTGTGCAGAGCATGAAGATACATGCTTTTCAGGTGAAGATGCCCTTAATGAATGAGTGATGAGACATACATACCGTACTGCTTTAAAATTATATTACAAATATTTGTTCTTATACTGAAAAGAGCATGAAGATACATGCTTTTCAGGTGAAGATGCCCTTAATGAATGAGTGATGAGACATACATACTGTATCGCTTTAAAATTTTATCTACAAATATTTGTTCTTATTTGTTCTTATCACTTCTGTGATTCTGTGATAAAAGTGTGAACACTTTAAAATGCACAGTTGATCAAAAACTATTTGTTATTACATAGTTACCGAGACAGATGAAAGTACTTCATAGACATCTAAGATTATAGGGTAATATAATGAAGATTCGTTCTTTTTTACTGAAGTAATATGTATCTTGCTGTTCAAAACTTGACTACAGTATTTTTTTCCAGGGTTGCAAAGCTGTACACACATATAATATAAGCTTGGGTTGTTCTTTTAAGTGTACAGTATTGTTCATCAAAATAGAAAAAATATTTCCTGTTAGGGTATTCTTTTTAAGGGAAGGATTCAATAATGAATGAAAATATTGTCAATGCATATTTTGTGTGGCAACTTAATGCATCCATTAATATGTAAAACTATAAGCCTCTTTCACATTTACTGCACTAAACAGTCTAATAATATCCTTTCTATCAGAAGATCTGGTTCATAAATTCCTTTAATAGTCAGTAATCTGCTCTAACTGCAAGCAAATGACTTGCTTGACCTAATTTTAGTGTAACTCCAACCCTACAGTCTGATCCCAGTAGTGTTCTTTTGCAGCTTTTCATTTGCCATGTAAGCGTGATAAACATGTATTATGTGACCCCAGAAACATTAATCTTCTGTTTATTTTTTCAAGGCTTTAGCTATGGGAATGATGACAGAATATTATCACTATATCTTTACCACACTGGTAAGTGGCTTATAAAAACATACTGATGACATTTAACAAAGATGTTACTTTCCTTAATTAATGTTACATGACAAAGTGAAAAAGGTCTCTCTGGAATAAGGCGTGAATACAAGACGTTTTCTCTGTTGAGTTTTTGTACTTTCAGTGAAAACTCATCAGGATGGTTTAATTATTGTTCAACAGTGTTCCCCAGAAACCAATCGACCCAAAAATGCAACTGTGTGTAGCGCTGCAGTTTTTAACATTAAAGCAGGGTTAAGTATGTAATTCTTAACTGATTATTTATATTATGATTTTAGTCCTTTTTCTCTGTTAGCTATTTGTACGTAAAGATAATGACATTTTAAATTTACTCATATATTCCATATTTTTAATCCAATGTTTTACAAGGTAGTTCTTCACTGTCGTTTGAATCCTGAATAATTTTCTGTGATTAGCAGCATTTTATTTAGCAGTCCACATGAGCTTTTTAAGCACATGAGTGACACAATATTCTTTGATGTCCATTGTAAAAGAATCTAAGAAGGAATTTGATCATTCTTGGAGCCACAAGATTTAACACTTGCACTAAATGAACATTTAAAATGTGAAGGCTTTTGTAAAATATAACAAACATGTATGTGAAGACCTTTTCTGCTGCTCACTACAGCCTAAGATACAGTTTAAAAGCTGGTAAAATACTACTCTAGAAAATACAGTTGGGCATATTTCTCTGTTTTCCATTGTGTTCAGATCTGCCTATTTGGATTGCAGTTCATTAGGGTTCTTAGAAACCATTTCAAGCATGAGATAGATGTGCCTTGGTAAAACCACCCTTGAAACGACTTCTGTTTAAAATCACATACAAGTTTAAGTCCTTACAGAAATTAATCCTTTATGGTAGGATGGAAAGTTCAGCTCAGAATCACAAAGCAGGAGTTCATGGAAAGTATTAGCATGGATATAGCTTGTTAAATAGAGAGCAACATAATTTGTGAAGTTCATTGGAAGTGTAAAGGCAACATACCCTGCACAAGCACTTGTCGTATTTTAGAAGGGCAAATTCTAATAGTTACGGATTTAGGATTGTGTGCAATAGAATTACCCTCACTAGTCTATTGCAGTGGATTTTCTATGTTTCAGGGGATTTTTTTTAGTTTTTAAATTTTCAGTTTTCTGTTAGTGCAAACTGCTTCTTTGCGTGGTATGCTGTCTGCTGGCATTTAGTTTTTATTCCTAAAGCTATGTTTAAAAATCTGGATTTTCTCTCATTCTTATTTCCTCATTAGAACATTAGATTTTTTTCTTTTTTTTTAGGAGAGGCAAGTGTTACAGACTCGGAGCTATCAAAGGGTGATTTAATGTGCACAAACAGATGATAGATTTCCTTTTTGCAATGTAGCTTTGGAACTTGCATTAGAATTTAGTTGTTTTTTTATATTAATTGCTTCTTCCCTGATACAGTGAAAGTCCTGTCAAATAAAGTCACAGTGTTTACAGCAGACTTTTGTGTATTCTCTTGATTGATTAAGGGCCTAATGTAGTAGCTCATTAGTACACTGACCTGTCTGTATTTATAATATATACATAATAATGTTGTGTATATTTATTATATTCCAGTGTTAACATTAATGTTTTTAGATTACCTAATTACATCTGAGGTTCTGATTTATTTCAGAGGAAAAACTGAGAGAATTTTTAAAGGGAAGGATGTAACATAATTCTAGTTATGTTCAATCTTTCCTCTGCAATAATATTTTATTTCTTTCGAGAGGACATGAGTTAGGTTATTTGTTAATGAATAACTTAAAAGCATTTTGACACTTGCATATCTTAGGTATTATATAGGGAAAATGGTATCATAATTACTAGCTATAATTGAAGATGGGTAGCGGTTGATAATTGGTTGATATTTTTGTGGGCTTAGTGATGTTAACAATGAATAATGAATTGTATTCTGGTTTTCCATAGTACAATAGTTAACCTTCTTCAGCTATATCCAGTAAACAAAATGGATTCAGGCAAGTGTTACACCTAACAGTACAACTTCATGGAAATTTATAATATAGTAAACTGCCAGGAAAAAAAAAATAAAGAAAAAAAGAGAAATTAATTATGTGGATAAATTCTGTGTTCAATGAAACTTAAACTGTTATAGGACAGTAATGTCTTGTGTATAATCTTGATTATGTCACTTAAAATTTATTCAAAAGGAAAAAGAAAATAAAACAAATGAAAGTTCATTTACAATGCACGTATTTATAGGCCTGGTGAGTCATGATTGTTTTCTTCATCAACTTTTTTACAAAAGACAGTTGAAGCAGTTCTACCTCTGTGAATCAGATTACTCCCACTATAGGGTCAGCTGAGTTGCTTGCTTACAGACACAGGCCCCCAGACAAACAGAACGTACTTCCTAGCATATATAGCACTGTTACCCCTGCAAGTTTCAATGGTCTCATCTGAGGAGACTGTCTAACAACTGAAAGAGGAATTGCAGTGTCTTAAAGAATTTATACAGTGGTTATTTTTTTCAGGATCTGTTTGCGTTGGATGTGGAACCCTACCGGTATAGTGGCGTTAATATGACTGGATTCAGAATTTTAAACACGGAAAATACCCAGGTGTCATCTATCATTGAAAAGTGGTCTATGGAGCGATTACAAGCACCTCCTAAGCCTGATTCAGGTTTGCTGGATGGATTTATGACGGTATGAATATCAGTGTTCAGTTCCTTTTTTTTTTATATGTTTGTGAAGTCAAAAAAACCCCCACATTTAACTTGTTAAAAATTTTAGAAATTTGAAGTATGCATGCAGCTGCTGCTTATTCTTCTAAGTCATTGTTTCATGCTTCCTTGTTTGCATTAATATTTTCATTCTTTTTTTTTAATCTTTTAAGAAAACTTTTCTGTCCCTGAAATTGTTCAGAGGTATGAGACCAAATATTATTGTAAACATGAGTCAGAGAGTAACTGTGGTGTTTCTGTTAGTATTCTGTAGACTGTCTATATGGCCATACTAATTTTATTTCAAAATTGCCTACACTGTAATTTTTCCAAATGATAATGCCAGATGGTAAATGTATAATTCATCTAGTCCATACTTCCCTACTTTATTGTGGAAAATATTGTATGGGATCATGTAAAATCCTGACAAAAATCAAGTTAAATCACAGTTGTCTCTTCCCCTATATTTTCTGCCTTATTTATTTAACATTCATTAATTAATAATATGTACTATTTAATTTCTACATAATTCTTTTTTATATCTATTTTATGAATATTATAAATAACACCTTTTTACTATCTTTTCCAGTTTCTATGCCTTCACAGAGCTAATTAGTCTGGTTGTTTGGTTTTTTCCCTTCCGTTGCCATTATTCTCTGTCCTCACTTCAGTTCATGAAAATCACAATTACATTCATGCATATAAACTTTAATTACTAGGTTTTCAGTGCATTTCTGGTCATTAGTTGGAATTAAATCTAGAACTATAACGTCAAGAACATTAAAACATATCCTACAGTAGGACCTCTTCAGTTTTCAAATTTGTTGAAAGATCTAATTTTCCGCTTTGGCCTGGAGCAATTTGTAACATCTTTACTGACAGAGTTCCAGTGCTCTGGATTGATTGTTTTTTTTTAGAAGACTTGTCATGTTCTATTTAAAAAATAGCAAATTCTGTTTCTTGAAGATTGGTATCTTAGTTCTCTATCAGTTATCTATCAGTTATCTAGATTGTGTTAATTGAGGCACATAACAGAGCTAATCTCTTCAACAATATTTTTTTTTCTACTCATAAGATTTAAAGGTTTTACAGACATTGGATACTAAATGACAATATTTTTAAAAGGTAATTTCCTGTTTTTCTTGTTTTTAGAAAATTACCCTTTTAGAGGAAAATGCTTTTTTTTTCTTCTATTCATTGTATATAGGGTCTCAAATATGGTAATTGGAAACATTTTAAATTTAATTTATTTACTATTTCTGTTGTGCTGCGCTTTACAGATCTCATCATCTAGTACTTTAAATGTTGGGTTGTTCATGTCTCTAGATAATTCCAAATAAGCAAATAAACTGCTGAAAATTTTGGAAATGTGTGAGGTATGCATCTGGTTTACATACAGCTGCTGCTTACTATTGTAAGCCATTGTATCATGCTTTCTTGATTGTATTAATATTTTCATTCTTTGATTTTTAATTTTCTCAATTTAAAATTTGAAGCAGTTCATCTCACTCATTTTAGTTGTATATTTTATGCATTGATCAAAGATACAATTATCTCAAACCTTCAGACAGTTACCAAGATAAGTAGCAATAGTTACTTTATCAGAACATAGGGTCATGGTCAATCATAGAGTATTAAATACTGGAATAGAGTTCTGTGGGCCAGTCACATGTTTTTCATTTTTTGTGGTGCTGTAAAGAAAGGGCTATTCTCAGAAAAGCTTCTGGTGTGAGGCAGAAAGCTACTACTACTAGCATGTGACTATGTAAGACCATAGTTTACACCATTACTTCATCTCAGGATAGAAAAAAATAAAGTGCATGAAAAACACACTGGTTTCCCTTCCTGACCCTTAAGAACCCTCTTTGTATATCTAAGTGGAACTAAGTATTCATACAGACTGTAACGGGTATTTAATGGGGATTCTTTATGTTGATTAAGCATCTAAATGCACTTTGATTACCTGGGTTTTAGATACCTGAGATATGCAGATAGAGTTTAAAGGATATTTAAAGGCCTAGTAATCTTGACAAGTGTTAGGTGCTTACAGAGCTTTTATAATTTTGCCCTTAGATACAGAAAAAGCACTCATAAGATGCCAGTTTTAGAAGAAATGTGTAAAAGAATGGTATGTCATTGTCGTGGTTCGACCCCAGC
>VWZZ01005202.1:220609-233622 GCA_013399095.1 Psophia crepitans | reverse complement strand
TGGTTGTGGTGGAGCGGGGGGGGGGGGGGGGCGGTTGGACTAGATGATCCTTGAGGTCTCTTCCAACCTTAATGATTTTATGATTCTATGACAGACGATAGTGTATGTAATCCTTCCCTTACTTTTCTATGCGAAAGAGCATAGAAACAAAACAGCTTCTTCTCCAGTACTCCTTTTCTCCTGTTAGTTGTGGTTGTGGTCCAGAGATGGGCTCATATTAGCATCTCAGCACTTGTTTTCTAACCTCATCTGGTCCAAAAGTGTCACTCTGCAATCAATTCACTTTCAAAACCTTGAAGGGAAATGGGAGACTCATGAATAGCAGGAAAAAAAAAATCAAGACATGATTTCTCTAATGAAACGAAGCCATGATGTGAGTGAGACAGTCCCAAATTATTTTGAAAAGTGGTCTTGTTTTGGCAGGATAGAGGTACTTGGTACAGTGCTGGGTTTTGGATGAGCCAATCTGAGAAATAGCACAAATTGTTTGTAAAAAAATAATGGAGGGAGAAGGAAGCAAAATTCATCCAGCTCATATTAGCTACCTGGTTATGAACTTCGGAAATGAATACTGTTATAAAAAGACAGGTCCTTGACTAGACAGGAGGTAGTTGCTGCTTTGAATGTTGGACTTACCTTCAGTTAAAGCTTCTCATACCCCAACAGGTTTTTCTGTATCTGACTACATCATTCATGGTCACCATCCAGAATTATAGATGACTTCATACAGATTATGCAGTGAGTCAGAATTACTACCCTACAGATATGACTGCAACTCTCACCTACTTCAACGTAAGCTTTATCAGTTGGACTGTTCCCAAGAGACAGTCACCACTCATAAAACTAAGCAGCTTCAGTATAGCTTGCGGGTTCTCAACACCACTAAAGCCTTCAACGAATCAAAGACAGGTGCAGTCTTTAGGATGCATGGCTGGTTTAATTAAGTGGTTATATCATATATATCTACACGAATTGCATACCTGATATATTTTAGATTATCTGGGGACACCTGTTTACACAGAATACATCTGAAGCCTAGAACCACGACTATATAAACGTGTCACACGCGTGTTTGTTTGCTTTCTGAAATGCAGAACAATCCCTGCGAGAGAAAAGAACAAAGACCAATATTAAAGCAGAGTTGAAAGCTGTCCAGAGCTGCAGGTGGAAAAATTCCTCTCTGCATCAGGTCTCTCTCATTGTATCTCTGTGCAAAGAAAAGGCTGAAAGATGCAGATGCACTTTTTTATTTACCCATATATATGGGTGACGTAGTGATAAAGAGCAAAAAGGTATATAAATTCCCAAGTTTTTAAGGAACGCTTTTATTTTTCTAAAGAGTGAAATAACCACTGTCAACCTCAAAGAAAAGAACTGAGGTTAGCAAACCGAGCAGCCTCAAAGCCTGAGGGAAGGGGGCAGGAGGAGCACTTGCTACTCACCATATGAATGGCAAGCAAAGAGAAAAGCAGACCTGACCTTTCAGGGAGACCTGGAAACAGCCCCAGGAGCACTGGTCATTAATACAAAACACACAAAAAGGCATTAAGAAAACCTCGCTCCAATGGGAAAAGGAAGTGGTTTAAGGGGATTAGCACCCAAAAAACAAAGCTCCAGTCTTCCTCAGACTGCTGAGGAGTCCCAGAAATATTCTTCTATAGCATTGATGGGGCTGTGAAAACGGACAAATGTTGGCAACCACTCAACAAACGATAGTAATGGGAGGTGACATCTCTAGACCTCAGCTAGCTAGCACACAATTGTCTCATTTTCATGGTGTGTCAAATTAAATTTAGACTTTAGTGCTTTGCTTGTCTTGCACCATTATCTCCTTTCCAGAGCAGAACACAGAAGAGCACTTACAACTTTACACTGACTTTTACCTGCAAACAGAAACGCCAGCCCACAAAACTAGTGTGGAATCATTTCTTTTCCCAGCTGTCACCTTTTCACCCTCCTTCCCTTTCATTTCAGTCCATTTCTTCATGAGTGGCTTTCATGCAGCTATATCACTGAAGCACTTGAGAAGATTTGGTGGATTTGTACTTGATGAGCTGCAGGGAAATTTTCTCAGTCAGGAGCCATTTATGGTGGGCAACAGATACAGTTCCCCTTCTCTGACAGTCCTGCTCCAACAACTACAAAACCCACGACAGGATAGTAACCTGTGTCACAAAACTGAAATGCCTCAAAATCTTGGGAAGGTACAAGCAGATACAGTGGGAAGGCGTTTATGGATACAAACTAGACATAAATTTTGCCTTGGCACTGTAAGCCTGGGATAACTAAGTCTTCTCTATCTTGAGACTAAACTGACAATACTGTGGAGTCACACTCGAGTCAGCTTTGCTAGGACCAGCATTACACCCTCTCATTCTTTTACTGAAGTAACAACCTCTTCAGAAGTGCAAACCCAACTCATCTGGAAGTACTTCCGTTGAGACCAGACACTTTAAAAGCATTGATGCTTTTTTTGAAGCTGGCACCAAGAGTCTGATGTCTTGCTGCATCAAGGCAAAAAATATATCAGTCCCTGGAGCTTCAAAATTACTCAGAGATTTGGGCTTTAAAATGGGAGGGAGTTTATGGACTCAAAACAGGGACGAAGTTAAAGTACTTGAAGTTGATTAGTTGGTTGTGTGACTGCAGGATACTGAATTTGAATCTAAGACTCAACGAAAGCATTTGTAGAGATGGATGAGGAAAGAGAAGTATCAAAATGAAAGGAGGCAATACGGTTTCAGGTAACTGCACAGGGACTTTTGGAGAAGCGGTATTGGTATGACTGCTCAGCTAGATCTGAATTAGTCTGAGTTTACCACAGAAGAGGGGATGTCTAATACCACCTACTTCTGCTCAAGATGGAAATACCAGGGAAAAAAATCCCTCTGATTGTGGTATTTTGGCACTTCTGGGTTCAGAAGGTCAGTATACAGAGAGGAATAAAAAAAGGGAACAGCCTGAACCAGAGCTCCATGTAATATCCATAAATTTGATAACTCACTGCATATGGTGCAAACTTTGTGGGTAAGTTCAATGGCAGATGGATGCAGGAGAAAAAAAGCTACAGCGACTTCTCAAGATCTTGAAGAACATAACTCTTCCGGAAAACAATTTTGTTGCACAAGTGAACAAAGATTCATCAAGGACCCCATTCAGTGAAGCACACACATCAGTAAGGGAGGACTTGAGCATGTGCGTAAAGTTAAGCACGTGCTCGATCACCTTGCTGAACACAGGGCATAAGTTCTACCCCCTAGCAGGCATTTCCCATTTGGAAACGCTTGTCAGGGAAAGAAGGGAGAAGAAGGAAGGTTGTTTAGCGTGATATTTTTAGACAGATTTTTAATGGAATATTTGTTAAGCTTTCTTCCACCCCAACTCCTCTCTGCCCGCTGTCTGGGTTTTGTGTGTGTTTTTTTAATGGTTAGCAATGCATCACGGCATGGCTGCTGTTTAAATATTTGCCTGAAAAAAATGCAGTCTGCGCTTAAGAAAAGTGGTTTGGCACAAACCGGACATTTTCAAACATCCATTTACCAGATGGATCACTTTGTTCAATTACAAAGGAAAAAAAAAAAAAAAGATGGTGAAGGACTTGAAAATCGAGTGGAATGTTCCTAAGCACACAGCGTTGTTTACTATTTGCATGTCTCCTGGCATCCTGTGAGAAAATATCAGTAAGCTCTTAAAAAATGTTCCTTTCCTTTAAAGAAGTCTGCATTTTTAACAATAATAAAAAGGCAGTAAATAAACTCTACAATAGCCTGATGGAAAAATGTGCTAAAGTATTTCTATAAATCAAATGTAGCAGTTTGGCATTAGCTCTGAGGCAGTAAATTTAGTAAATTAGGACCAGATGATTTTAAAATAGAATCTTACATAACTTCCTAGCGTGATATATATATATAAAAATTTAACACAAGTTTGTTTGTCTTCATGAAGTTATCTTGGCTGCTACCAGAATGTGGTTCGGTCTTTAAGAACCCTATTTTTTGTTATTTATCAAGTGCAGAATGTTTCAAATATCAAAGGAAGGAGGGGAACAGATTTCTCAAAAGACAGAAAAAGCTATAATCTGTACTGATCCACATAAGGTGTGGGGTGCTTTGTATCCCTAATGCCCCAGACTATTTCTCTCTTGTTATTTTGATTAATAATAGTCTATTTCTCTATCAATCTTCCTTTTCTTGCCCTCTTTTCCCACAAATTCAAAGAAATGTCTCCCTGCGTTCCTCCCCACAGTGGTTACAGCTCCTACAAATGCAACTTGGTCCAATGGACTTTTCTTTCACCCATGTGCTTAGGTCAGGAGTCAGCATTTGGGACCTTGCATTTCTTATGCCTTCCCGCTTTTGATCTCTGCAACAGAAGATCTAGCTCTGAGAAATAAGGAAAATCAAATTATAACACCAGTCTAAGGAGCCTATTCCACCAGCTTAAGTCCAAACCTTTTGATCCTAGCTACACCTATATACCTGAAACCTGCTCTCCCAGCACATCTTTGACTTCCATGTTTCTGAGCCAGCATTAACACCACTAGACAGTCAAGTCAGACCACTGCATATGTTCTGGGGAAGGGGCATTGCATATGTACGGCCTTCACAGTCATCTCTCTGGGCAAACACTCATCCAGACCATGGTCTTTCACTGGAAGCAACAACTTCTGGAGTAACAGCAGCGGTGCTCACCACTGCATGCTATAGTGTTTTACTTTGGAAAGTATGACTAAGGTCCTCTTACAGTGCCTACTTACCCTCTAGTGAGCCAGAGCAAACACGCTCTATCTCAAAACTTCAAAGAAAAGCCTCCCCTGTACCCTGACACTCCCAGCCTGTGCTGGGTTGACCCTGGCAACAGTTTCCAGGACCTTATGGCACATCAGATGAGCTAAGCCATGAGTACACGTGGAGATAGATCTTTGCAGCTGCCAGGCAGGGCTGAGCTCCGAGGAGGTGAGGAGTCAAATCCTTGTGTCAACCCTTATGACTCAGGTCCTCATCAGACTTCATGAGCAAACAGCATGAGTCAATTGGGATGTAAGGGAAAAGGCAGACAGAGAAGAGAATGTAGGTGTGGAAGGAGACACCAGCAGACAGTTGTGTCCAGCCTTCCTTTCATGTGATCCCAAAGACTGGTGCTTCTATCAGCTGTACAACTGTAAGTATCCAGACTGAAGCAAGCAGAATAACTGTGGTGGATATTCGTAAGAGCCAAGCTATCTGCAAGCACTGCCTCCCTCAGCAGAGACAGTCTACCATGAGAAGCCGATTAAGTCAAAGCCAAGGCCTGGGCTGCTACACGGTATGGGCCAAATCTGGGCCCCAGTGAAGCTGAGGGAAGCTTTGCCAATGGGAACATGCTCTGTCCTTTTCACCCCGTCTTTGGCTACCCCGATGCTGGAAGCATTTGGAGTTTGCAAGCGATAGCAATGGAAAAGAGAGGGAACAGAGTTCCCACGTTCCTTCTTTTCTAGTATTCTTTCCTGAGAGTCCTGTGACATGCAGTAATGCAACGATCTCTTCTTTAAAGGACGTTGGACTGAATAGCTTGTTAAAAATAACAGAAGAGGAGCAAGGGTTTGGAAATCAGTCATTTTCCTTTAAAGAATGATTTTGGGAGAGCAGACCATAAACAGATTTAGATGGCAGCAAAGATAACCATTTTTGGCAGTTGTGTGGAGATGCAAATTTACACTGAGTATGAGATGAGAGCTTAAACACCAACACCCAAAGAAGAGAAAAATAAGTCAGACAGTGTGAGACATTTCACGTGCCAGTCTCTGTTGTTATGGATATTGACCGACCTCCACAGATCTGGTGGAGGCGAGAGAGAGACAAGATGATTGCTTTCCTATCGGATATCCTCCCTCCAACCACCTCCAAAAGAAGCAAATTTCCCTGAAATTCCTCAAGCCTCAAAACACCTCCAGGCTGAGACTTCATGGGAAGCTTGGTGGTAAAGGCAAACCAGGAGTTTCCCCTTTGATTTTTTTTTTTTTAAATCCCTAATCTGCATTTTATTAAATTGTCATTTTTTTCTTCCCCTCCTCCCACTGGAAAGAACCGATTGCTGGCAGCGGACAACCACTGAGCTGCTGGCTCTAGCAGGGAGGAGTGCTGTTGGTGCTACGAGAGTTGCTGGGGAGAGCTGGGGAGAGGGAGAACATAAGGGTGCAAAATATAACACCACCAGATTACCTTTGCTAAGAGAAGAGTGGGAGATAGGCGGCAAAAAGTTCCTAAAACCAGAGTGAACAAAAATAACAGGCTCTGCAAGCAAAATGGACACGGTTGGCTAGTCCAGTCACAGGATGATTCCTTGGATCATGTGTAAAACTGACGGACATTTTAGTCAGGAGAGATTGTATTTCGGGGTTAGTTCTGTGTTTTTGCCAAGTTACAGTAGCGTGCATTTTGCAAATCAGAAGGAAGGGGAGAGTATTCAGACAAGGGTTTCTTTGGTTCTGGCTCCCTGAGATGAGGCTAAGATGCAGAAATCCTCTACACAGGGGATTCATGGGATTTTAAGGATTTTGATGCAGTATTTTAAGGACTTCAGTGGACACCCCACTTTATACACCATTTTGTAGCTTCATGTTTCTGTCCAACCTCTTTCCACAGAAATTCAGAGCAAAGTGCTGGCACTTGTGTTTGGAAGTGGGGGTCTCCACGCTGTCGACTGCAGGGCTGGGAAGGCAGGAGGCGAGGAAGGAGAGGCAGGCAGGAAGAGTAGGCAGGAGGAGGGTACCAGGTACTGGAAAGGGCAGAGCCATGCGCTACCGCATTCAAGGCAAAGCTTCTGGGGATGGGAATTGCTGTGTATTCCTCTGTGTGTGCATGTGTGAAGGCAAAAGAGATGGCACTTGCTGAGAAAAAACTTAGTGATGCTGCTCTACAAAACCTCACATTCCCAGATACCAAACAGGATACCACAGGAAAGTGAACTTTTTTACTCCAGACCACTGCTTCCTACCTAATTATCTGCACTCACACTCCTGCTTTCATGAAGGACTCCTTTGCGGGTGGGTTATGTGCTATTTGAGTCAGGACTTCACTCCCACAAACCTAGTATGCCTGACGCAGGTATTTAAAAGAGCCTGGGGTCTTTCCAAACTGGGATCATAGTGCTGTGGTGGGCTGGTTGGACTCCACTCAAAAAAAAACCAACAAAAAACCCAAACTACCCAAAAACAAAAAGGAAAACCTTACTCAATTCACTCCTATTTTAACGATTTTAATACCTGGTGGAATAATGTAACATGATCCATATGGATAAAATCTCAGCTCCAGAGTTTCACTCAAACTGGGGAAAGTTCAAGTAGAAAGTTCAGGTAAAGATCTGAGCCTGTGGATGCCAGCACTGACTTCTTATGACTGCATGAAAGCTTAATGTGCCTAAGTTTCTTGTTCCGGTTCCAGTTCTGGATTCCTCTCATCTTAAACAAGCTGTGATGCCTAAACATACATTTCCTCTTGAGCAACCTCCCTGTATTACATTTATCATATTTCATCCACACAATTCTGAACCAGAGAGAACAGAAGCCTTTTGCAGTCTCCATAGTTGCGTTATTTCTCAGCTTTTCTTAACAAAAAAAACCCTAACTCTTTTGGCATCAGTACATCGAATGGCATGCACGCCACACGTCTGGAAGCAAGCCTGTATTTTTTAACCCATGTATTAAAAATATTCAGTGCCGGAGGGGAAAATAAAGGAGTGTATTCTGTGAGCACGACTGTTAGACTGGTTTGTTTGTTTGGGAAATGAATAAGCCTTTGACATATCTCTGGAACGAATAAGCAAGTGCGTGCTCCATCCTGACATTCTTTTCCCTCTCCAGTCTTCTCCACATACCTTACATTCTTCTTGCCCTCCCAACACCACCGGTTGGTGGGCCCGCAAGCACTGGGAACCCGGTCTGCCACAGCCCTGCACCCATCTTGAAGCCACCGGCTTCTGCTATCTCTCCTACCCAATGCACGATGTTATCTGCACCAGTGCACGTATCAAGGTTCGCAGAGCTCTTACTCGCCTCGGCTTTGCAAAGTGCGTGTGGCAGCTTGGCTGTGATCACTGCCATCTTCCACAAATTCCTTCTAACGGTGCTGGGAACGTCAAGTCTCCCGACCCATGTGCTCCACACCAGCCGGATAGCTGGGGAGCTACTGTGCTGCTGCGCAGACCTGGGAAAGCTCTTCTTTTCCATCCTCATTTGCAGTTAGTTCTCAGCATTGGATCAGAGATAAATTTACTTCATTCCACTTTTACGTTCTCTCTTTTCCTTTCTCCAGGGTGAAGTGGGTCCCTCACGCTCTTTTAGTAGTGATTCCACTGTTTCCCGTTCCCATGTCCATTTCCCCCCCAAGAAAGTGACTGCCCGCTCCTCACAAGTGCAAATTGTAGTGGTGTTATTCACTGGATCGGGCCGGAGGCTCAGTGATAGCCAGTGCTAGAATATCTAAACTCCAACTGCCTCCCAGCTAACAAAGGCTGGATTCACTTTCAAAACCTTCTGGGTGGGAGGACACCAGTGTGTTTCATTCTGGCTGGCATTTGAAGCAAAACAGAGAGGACAGAGGGAGCTGCATTTATTCCCTTTATCTGAAGGAAGGTCACTAAACAGGGCCTTGATGGTTGACTTACAAAGTTAAATGAGCGATTCCCGAAGAAACACTGCGTAAAACGCCCTTCTTCACGATGTGAACAGCTTTTGTGCTTTATTGTGAAAGGAGGTGGGATGCCTAGAAGATTAGTTGGTGTATATTAAAGGAAATGTACAATTCTAGAGCAAGGCAAGTGAACTAGCTCTGTGGTTAAAAGACTTCTTAGGTAAAATGGCAAAGGGCAGTCAAATTAAAAAAGATACTTCTATTAACAATTTTCATTCTCACTATTTGACCCTTGCATTTAAATCTGACCACTACAGTAATCGCTACGCACCCCTCTGTCTGCCAGGACAGGCTTCTCTTACTGTTAAATGGAATAGACCACTTGCTTGAAAAGATTTCCGTCACTGGTCGAAGAAAAACAGAGCAGACTTTGTTTTGGTTTGCTGAAATGCAAAATATTCCCTTCTTTGCGTGAGAATGAAATCTTTTTCTCATTATCTCCTAGCAAGGTGGGAGAGGGGGCCTTTCTCTGCAGACAGACACAGGAGCCTGCCCACATCAGTGGTGAATTTTTGTTAAGGTTCTTTTCAGGAAACAGCAGCGTTTCATCTTTTTTAACATCTTTTGTCCAAGCAAGCAAATTCCACCACTCTGAGATGCATAAAACCATTCTATACTGAAGAAATGCCATCCACTGCATACCCACTGAACCAGCCCGAGGAGCGTTATAGAGGCAGCAGGACAGAGGCTAATTACCACGACTCCTTTGCTCGTAAAGTGCAGTGGCACTATAATCAAATCAATTTTAATCCCAGTCCCCCGGCCAAGGATCACAGCAAGAAGTGATGTAGATGCCACACAACATTATCCAAAGGATAGTTAGGGCTTTGTGCAGGGAGGAAAAAAAAAAAAGGAAAAAAGACAGCTCTGTTTCCCAAACACAGAGCTCACAGACCCTTCCTGAAAAGACTCTCTCAGCTGTGAGGGAGAGACTCTGCTGTGTCTCTCTTTGCTCAGGTTGTGCCATGGGGAACTCCGAACAAGGGATTTTTGTTTGAGTAACCTTTCAGAGCAGGATATCTGTCTCATGTTCTTCTCCTACCAATTGTCACAGGGCGATACCTGGCCGATTTGCTTCAACAGGTATTCCCTCCCCAGCTCGGCTGACAGCTCCGTTTCGTGTTGTGCGCCGAGGGTGGTGGCGGGCGAGCCGCAGAGTCCGGCTGACAGCAGTCCCTTTGGTTGCCCTACTGTTTCACTGCTGTCGCCTCCCAGGTACCCCAGAGCCCCAACTGGCAATCAGGAAGGCACTGGGAAGACACAGACCAGCGGTGAGAAATAAAGCAAGCGATAAGCTCGCCAGGATGGTGTGCGAGAGTAGGAGACAAGCCATAGGTTGCCCAAACGAGCAGAGAGTAGTATTAATTGCCCTCGGCAAAAGCAAAGAAACAAACAAAAGCCATTGATGCAGGCACAAGACGAAGTCACAGAACCCATTTGCTACACTGCTGGAATTGCGGCGGCATAAAATACGAGGTGATGAATCAAGCCGTTGCTGTGCTGTGAAGCAAAAAGACACGTTACATGAATTACCCTCCTGAGAACTTCAATAGGGCCCTGTAGTTATAAATCCTGGCAATATAGCTCCAGTTGCCTCTACAACACAGACATCGGTAATGCCAGGTCTTGGCTTCCTCATCAGCATGTTCCATTGTATAACTAAGCTGATTATCCAAGGCAACCAACTCAAAACTTTCTTAGACTACGTCTGAAACATAATATTACACAGTGAAGGCACGGCGGTCGACGAGGTCATCAAGAAAAGCAAAGTGCTTGCACTAACCACGAATGCGTGCTTGCCACAATCCTGACTTCTTATAGCAATGTGTCGAGGCTAGAGGCTCGTATTTACAAATCTCTCTTTCAAGGTATATCCAATTCCTGATATTCATGACAGATCGGGGTGCTGTGCCACGCTGTTAGCTCTGCTAGAGGTGTTGCACTAAGTGGGATTGTTTCACCCTTGGGGAAATTAAAAACCCCCTCAAAGTGCACAGAAAACCTAAGCCGGTAAACGGAGTAGGCGAGAGAGGGGGAGGGAGGGTGTGTGAATAAAGAGCAGTGGGACTTCACTGAGGAGGTGGTGTACAACAGCAATCTCTTTTTTCTCCCTGTAAAATACCAATTCTTGTATTTGCTTCTTCAGAATTGTAAAGCATAGCTGTCAACACCGGTAGATTTTGTGTTTTCGTGCCCCAAGTGGCACTCCAGTGGCATCCAGTTAGAAGTTTTTAATATGAGTTATGGAGAGCGATAAAGGCAAAACAATATATACAAAGGAACAACCCAACTAGAATTTTACATCTGTTACCTCATATCAAGATCAGTCAGGGACATTTTACATACTTCGAAAGCAACGCAAGCTAAAACAAAAGCAGAAGGCACAGCTTTTCCAATCTGCTTAGGTTTCATAACGTGATTGTAAAGCATTCTGGAAGAGGAAACCTACCAATTACATGAAAAGTATCAGTATTGGTGAGATGACAGGAAACCACTCTGCATTTAAATATAGGTGAAGTCAGAAATATGACGCTGCTTTTGTTATTTTTGTCCCTGATACTTATCCAGTTCTTACTAACGTGGTTTTACAATCTTTAATGCATTTATCTTCACAACAATGGTGCCAAACAAGAAATTACATAGAATTTATCGAGGGAATGGGATTTGGAAGCTAGTCTGATATCATGCTAACACCTTAGCCATTGAATCCTCTATACTTAGGAGAAATTTCCTCCTCCCAGGAGAGAATTTTATCCTTGGAGTATAAAGGGCAAAAACATGCAAAAGAAAATCAAAGGTCAAACTCTACAGTTAAGAAACACTCCAAGGAGATTTGCACTCTCCTAATAGTAAGCTGGTTATGCATAATCACTGGAAGAATTCTTACGTAAAGTGTCCAAGGACACAGCATACAAACCAGCTTTATTCTCTTGAAACTACCCAACCTTATTTTGATCATACACTTAAAACAACACTGCCCCAAACTCAGCATATAAAAAATATTATCAAGTACCTTCTTGGAAAACCAGAAGAATCAACAGCAACAACAAACAGAAAGAAAATCCCAGCGAAAAGCCCCTAGGAGGGGTTATCGCCAGTGAAGCTAAGGCACTCCGGTCACAGCGGTGTGCGCCGCACTGTGGAAAGCAGAAGTTCACTAATAACTGAGACATCTCTTGTACTGACAGGGACTCGTACCGATGAACTACTAAGGCATACGCAGTCAAGAAGACAGTATAGAAAAAAGATTTTTGCATGCATTTAGTAAATTTGTATAGTACAACCACGTATTTTATGCTGGAACTAGAGAACGGAGGAGATCGCAGATAAAAGTGTGACATTCTTTAGAAGCCATGAAGTCATTTTAGCAATAGGATCCATCTCTAGAGGATTAGTCACATGAGAATTTAAGGATATCACTGTACTATGGAATGAAGTTATGTTTGTAATCTAGTAGTACAAAATTATTCTTTGCTGTTTTTCCTTAGGCCACTAGAAATAGTCTTGAGTCCCATCTGTGACCTAGAAATGTTGGGTAAGATCCAACTCGGGCAAAAAGCAGAACATTTATTTCCTGCTCACCAGAACAGGCTGGACTATGTCCCATGCACAAAGATTGCTATTATGTGTGCTGTATTAATCAAGCTTGATTAAGGGGTCTGACTTAAAAAGCATGGAGGACCACCACACTTTTCTTTTCCTCGCTCTTTCCTGCCCCCAAGATACCAGAGTTAATTATTACTCCCTTCCAAATAATCCTTATTTGCCACGGTCACTCTTCATAATGGGCATCTCTAGATCATTAAAGCCATCTTGGGCTCCGGTGTCTAATCAGTGTTTAAATAGCAGGCCAACACTTGCTGTTCTGATTTGAGACTTGGTAGTTAAAAGATCATTTTTGGGGGACAAACAAGAACAAAAACCAATGGCAAAGACAGTAACGGAGCAGCACGGAGTATCGAACCTCTCCAAAAGCTGCACAAGGCTGTCGCGAAAGGGATAGATCGCAGAATCTTTAAGGTTGGAAAAGACCTCTGAGATCATCAAGTCCAACCACCAACCCAGCACCACTATGACTACTAACCACATCCCGCAGTGCCATGTCTACACGCTTTTTGAACACCTCCAGGGACGGTGACGCCACCACCTCTCTGGGCAGCCTGTTCCAACGATTGATGACCCTTTTGGTGAAGAATTCTTCCCTAATATCCAATCCCAAATGGATGGACGGACGGACAGGGTTTTGCAGCACCGGGCTCCTTGCAGCCTGCCTGGTGGGACAGACCCCAGCAGGTCCCAGGCTGCGAGCAGAGGTTTTGGTGGGTTTCGGTGCCTTTTCACTTG
>VWZZ01005202.1:151900-219915 GCA_013399095.1 Psophia crepitans | reverse complement strand
GTGTAGCTGCGCGGGGGACGCACGGCGCTCCGCAGCCATGAAGTACAAGGTGAGCGGGCGGCGGCCGGGGTGGGCGTTCAGCGTCTCACGGGCTTGTCAGCGGTTTCCCGGGCGGCCCTCGCAGAGGGGCCGCGGCTCTGACGGGAGGCAGGCGGCGGCTGGTTCGGGGCTCCCCTCGGCACCCCCNGTCGCGAAAGGGATAGATCGCAGAATCTTTAAGGTTGGAAAAGACCTCTGAGATCATCAAGTCCAACCACCAACCCAGCACCACTATGACTACTAACCACATCCCGCAGTGCCATGTCTACACGCTTTTTGAACACCTCCAGGGACGGTGACGCCACCACCTCTCTGGGCAGCCTGTTCCAACGATTGATGACCCTTTTGGTGAAGAATTCTTCCCTAATATCCAATCCCAAATGGATGGACGGACGGACAGGGTTTTGCAGCACCGGGCTCCTTGCAGCCTGCCTGGTGGGACAGACCCCAGCAGGTCCCAGGCTGCGAGCAGAGGTTTTGGTGGGTTTCGGTGCCTTTTCACTTGGGGGCCGCTCTTCCCAGGGCAGCCCTCACCGACGGCCCGGGAGCTCTGAACCCCGACGGGTCCAGGAACCCCCCAGCCCAGGAGGCAGCACCCGGGGCGGCAGACAGAAGGCCTTTTGTTCCCAGTGTCCGTTTCAGGCGGAGAACTCGAGGCCAGCGGCTTTGAAACGGCACGGGCGGAGCCGCCGGGCCCCACGGCCGTCTCCCCGCTGCACGGCGGGGGGCACCGGCTCACCCCGGCCGCTCCCCTCAGCGCCGCCGCGGTAACGCCCCCACGCTCCCGCCGCCACCGCCGGTCNGCTCCGCAGCCATGAAGTACAAGGTGAGCGGGCGGCGGCCGGGGTGGGCGTTCAGCGTCTCACGGGCTTGTCAGCGGTTTCCCGGGCGGCCCTCGCAGAGGGGCCGCGGCTCTGACGGGAGGCAGGCGGCGGCTGGTTCGGGGCTCCCCTCGGCACCCCCTTAAGGTCAAGCCCTGAAGGTGACCGAGCCTCCCTTCGCTGCTGCGCTGGCTCCAGCCGGAGGAGACCCCCGGGGGGCAGCGAAGGGAGGGGCAAGCCGGAGGAGACCCCCGGGGTGCTGGCGGCGGGGAGAGAAGGAGCTTTCCCCCCCTCCCCCACCCGGGGTGCTCGGCGGCTCTCCCGGTTACGACGGCGCTGGCTAACGGTGTGAGTCCGGTGCGTGGGGAGAGGCGGGTGCGACGTGATGCCCGGCGCCGCTTTGGGACAGGTATCGCTGCTGCTTCTCCCGGCGGTGTAATTCACCCCGTTCCCGGCCCTTCGCTCTGAATGGCTCCGCAGCGCCGGGCCGTTCTGCAGGGCGGTCTGTTGGTGGGTCACGAGAAGAAAAAACAACCACCGCCGCCGTATATTGAAAATAAATAACCTATCCCCCTTCCCCATGTTAAATAAGTGATTTACCTTAACCTTTTACCAGAGGTGGGGTTTTTTTTCCAGAAGACACCAACGTGGAGGCTTTCACTGTAACATTACCCTGCTTAAAACCGCCTGGGCAAGGTACTGCGTTGCCCACAGGGCGTTAGATCACTGCACAGACATACCGTAATCTTGTGTGATTGGAAAAAAAGGGGGAGGGAAGGAAAAACTTCCCTTCCTCTGCCAAAAATAACTTCAACGTCAATAAAAAGGTGATTTGGAAGCGTCACACGTTATATACTTACTTGGAGACTGACTTGCTTTGGAAGTCCATCTTCTTACTGGGTTGAGGCAGCGCACTGTGAAAGAGCCTGATGCCACAACACTGTGTAAGGCTTATAAACGTGGGCAGAATGAGATGGCGAGTGATGCCTAGGTAAATCCGCACAGGTTTTCATGCTTTTCCATATAGCTCTGAGCTCAGCCCAAGCTTTTAGGATCTCCGATAACCAAACCTTGGGAAAGTTCGGAGTTAAGTTTTCAAAACTACTGCCAGTTTCTCCATCTCGTGATAGTTAAGAATAACCAGGGAAAAGAAATTGTGTAAGATACAGATAGACAAAGATATTCCATGACTTTGAACATTTGGATAGGGATTACTTTTTTTTTTAACTTTATCTCAAGCAGCTGACTGATCTGCAGTCTGAGATCAAATTAATCTCCTGTCCTTTTCCAGACCCCTCAAATCAGTTCAGGTAGACTTTATACCTGCTTTAAAAAGCTGTGACTCTTCCCACAAAACATCAGGCACGTGGGGGTACAAGACCGGTGTCCCAGAGCTCATGAACTGCTTTCCAACTGCCCACGGCTAAGCCACATTCCTATCCCAGTGGCAAAATAATGATTGCATAGTTATACAGCCTCCTGACTTCTCGTGTCACCATCTGTCCTTCCTCTGCTGCAAGGAGATCATGCTTCATGTGCAGCCCAGCGGCGTTAATAGACACCAGCACGGTGGCTCAAGAGAGGGAAGGCTTACCCTGCTCTGTAATACTTCCTTTGCCCTGTCTGGTTGGAGGGAGCATTTTGGTTTGGGTTTGTAATTACGTAATTTTAGACGGAGAAAGCAAGACAAAGAAAGAACGAGTCATTAAAAAAAATGACTGAGAGTTTTGGCCTCAAAAACCTTCTTGTCAGACTCGGGTGTTTACTTTCCCTGGGAAATGTGAAGTAGTTACTTACATTGTTTAACTAGGACAAACATCCTTAGATCTGTTTCTTATCCCTGGAGTAACATAAAAAGAAAATACCTGGTCATTCAGTCTCTCTTATTTTCTTTATGTATTTTCTTTCTTTCTTTTTTCTATAGGAAAAGTCCTATAGTTTTTATTGTATACAGAAAATAAAGGAACAGAGCATGCTCATGGCCTACCTGTGAACATACCATCACTTCAGAGGTGGCTTAGCTTCCAGATGCAGAGCTGGGTCTGTTTAACTGTTCCTAGTGTTACATTGTGGCCTGTCATTCTTTACTTGCATTCTGATAGTCCTTAAGATAAGGCTTCATTTAATTAAATTATTGAGATGCTTATTGTAGTTTAATTAGAGTGTTAACAGTTGGATAGAACAGGAACTGACTCGTGTGAGACCCTGAGTACACCTCTCCATCACTCATGGCTTTGCTTTCAATGTGACTAAAGCCAAGGTCATTTCGGGTCTAGAAATCTTTTGCACTACTCAGTCTACCCTTTTTTCCACTCATAAATGTTTTGAAAACTTTCTTTTTTCACCTAAGCTTCTTTTATTGTCCATCCCACTCTTTAAACATTCTTCCAATGCAACACTCAAGTCTGAATCCCCTGAAAGCCACTGGGAAAATCCCTGTGGATTTCAGCAAGTTCAGAATTTTACCTTAGATATCTCTCCACGCTTCTGTCTCTCTTTTGCACACTGTGTGCAGTTCAGTGAAGATGTCATTGTTTGAAGCAAAGACATGCTTGCTCCCAAGTTAAATCCTGTTCTACCATTCATGTACTAGTTAAATGTTGGAGAACACAAAAAATATTCTGAGCCTTGGAAGGATAGGAAATGTTAAGCACAACAAATACGTGTATGTTGCTTGTGAGCATTCCTTAGTCCTACTTGTCTAAAATCTACTTTCAGAAACTAATTCCTGTAGGGTGCAGTTGTATTATGGCAGCACCCCAGTTCTTCGTTTAATGACAACAGCATCCTTCTGTGCTAAGTCTCCATATGCCACAAAACTGCATCCCATCAAGTTCTCACAGGTTGCCATTCCAGTACTTTCTAATCCAGAAGGTAGGATCAACCCTTTCTGAATCCAAACCCAGACTGTGATACTAAGGATGAAGCCCTTACAAGCTAGAGTGTACTATGTAGGAGCGGAAATACCAGTGGGTTACCATGACCAGAGAAGAACATGGATGGGAAAGGATGTATCTGGCCAACAATTCCAATGCCCTTATTTCAGGCAATAAAAGTGTGACAGGAGCAAAAAGGAGAAGACATTACCATTACAAGGCTTTTGTAGCTTGTTGGCTGCTCATAAGCACGACAAAAAGAAGGGGAAGGAGAAAGAGGGACTTAACAGTTAGTGAAAGAGGAGAGGAAAAGAACAACTACATTCCTTACCTCACTTAAGCCAAAAGGAATGACGTAGATGTAAAGTATGAGGTCTTGATTATCTATTTTTAGATAATTTGTTGGGCAAGGAAGAAACCTAAGTAAATAGGGTTTGAAATGCCTGCCATTTGTGCTAAGGCACAGGCCTGTAATATATAGACTTGATTACAATGCCTGCATGCCAAGACAAACAAAATAGTGTCACCGGGAAGAAATACTGTATTTCCAACCAGAAATGCTTGTGAAAAGCTGCTTGTAACCCTGGCAATGAAAGACTTTGGGTGTCGGGCCATGTAAAGGGAAAAGAACTGCCTGTACTTTCCTAACCAATTCCTCTCTGTTTTGCTTATTCCTCACAGTCCTCTGTTTTTTGGTGAGGTTTTTGGTTTTTTTTTTGGTATCTCAGCAATCACAGGGTGACAGTCAAACTTAGAAGTAAATAGAAACTGTGAAACCTTGTAAAAGGTAATACTAGAGGATTAAACCAACAAAGGGGGAAATTGTCCAAGTTTGTGCCATCTCTGTTACTGTCATGAATTTGCAGTGGAAGTTTCATGGGTTTTCTCTCCTCAGTGTGTGGATGGAGGAGAGTGGCAGAAGCCTACCAGGGTCAGGCCTAAATCAGCAGCAACACTAGCGACATGTCGCAGTAGGGCTGGCTCCTTCCCAAAACTTGGAGGGCCACTGGACAATTTTCAGATTCCTGCTTTTCCCCACTGTGGCCTCTGTTTCCCTTCCCTCCTGCCCCTCCATAGACTTAGGTACTGCTTATGAGCCTCCAAATTTGCATCAAGTATGCATATTTGTATACTTAAGAGAGGTAACTGCCTCAACACCTTAGGGTATTTGAGAAACTCCCATGACAGAATTTGTTTGGCCTCCCAAAGACTTGGTAGGATAGCAAGGTGCTGTTAGTTCTGTATTACAGATGGAGGTGCTGAGGCTGAGGGAGGTTACAGGACTTGTTTCAGAGGAAGAAGAGCCATCGCAAAGCATTACAGCTAACAGCACACGGGGTTTTTGCCTGATTTCTAAAACTCTGGTTTTTTGCTAACAGCTGCTCATGAGTAATGTAGCTGTAAGTCTATTTCATCAAGAAAGTGGTAGTCTAATCTGTCTCTGTCCAGTAGTTCCTAGTATATCATGGGGAAGCAGAACTGCCACATGCACACTCTTCCTTATATTTTTGATAGTTCCAATTCAGTTTGACCGTAGATAGTACAAGAAATGCTGGATAGTAATCTGGGGGTTTTGCTTATGCTTTTAAGATCCTGCTAGAGGTTGCAGTCACATTAAACTATTGCTTTACCTTGAGGTACCTTGACTCGACTTTAGTCAATCCAAACAGTGCCATATTATCAAAAGACCCCATCAGAGGGAGTCCTACCAGATCAAAGAGCAGGAGACCTGCCTAATAGTAGGACTTCATGGAAACGTTTTCTGCAAAGGAAAAATTCAAGTACATTTCAAGAGAGTTCTTTACCGTTCTAAGCCAATAACCACCATTTTGCAGAATACAGGCCAGACTTTGGAGAAGTCTCATGAAGATGATGAGCTCATTAAGTGTTGGATCACAATTTGTAAGACCACGTACAAATTCACCTTTGGAATCTTAACGATCACAAGCACAGCAACAAGATGGGTTAGAAAAGATTGTACTTTCGCTGATACCTTATCACTGAACATTGAACTCCTACATGTGGTGGCTCAGGAGAAGTTTATGTTACTGAACTGCCTGTGCTCTATTACAAATACCAGCATCACTGTAGCAAGGCCAAGTGCCCCTAGTGAGCCGAGTAAAAGTTCGAATGAGGCACTTCTCCCGAAGCACACACACCTCCATGCACCACTACTGGAATGGGTGTACCTACTAGCTACTTTGGCCAGCTTTAGACATGGTAGAAGACAAGAAGCCCATCTGTCTTGTTGCAGAGGGCTTGTATCCATAGTCCTCAGCCAACCATGAGGTCCTGCTCTTGCACAGACGTGGAGGAGAAGAGGGTGATCCCTTAGTATTTGGAAGTTGCACACAGCCTTGTGTCTGTGCATACACAGAGCAGAAAACCATGACTGGAGCATAGGGCTTCCTCCTTATCAAAGATGTTAGGGGCATGGGAATGACTTCTGCGTGCAGTAGATGGGCTCAGGGCAGTTAGAGTCCTAGCTAAAGGCACTTTTGTTCTGCTTGTTTTCCTTGGACCAGCTTATCACAGACTTTTTAAGTACTTAAATCCCATTCATACCAACAGGACTTAGCAACCTCTCTCCAAGGTCTAGAGTTTAATTTCATTTTTAAAGCTACATAAGCACTTAAGAGGAGCACGCACAGGTGTGTCTGCCTTAGCTGCAGCAGTTGTGGAGAACCCTCATCTGGTGTTCCCATTTCCAGCTGGCCTTGATGGAGACAAGTAGCTGTACTTTCTGAGACACTGAAGTCCACATTCAGTAGGAGCCCACATTCAGTGACGTTTGGAATTGTAAATGTGCAAGTCATTTCTGAAGATGCTTTTTTTAATGTAATGGGTGCTCTCTGAGCATCCATGAAAGCAATGGACATTTACTTGTTACAACAGTACTCTGACCCCTGAAAAATGCTTTCTGCTAGGTCTTCAATAGGATTGATCAGACAGTCCTCTGGGACTGTACTACTAAAGAATATTTATGGCATGTACTCAGCGATATTTAAGTTCCTTGGGCTACAGCCGAGTAAAGCTGCATTTAGAGGTACCCTTTGCTGCCCATAAATGCCTGCTGCTCTCGGTATCAGTGAAGCTGGGTCACTTTATAGCGGCTAAGAGTGCTGCCCACGAATATTGCTGCTTGTCTATCACAGGCTGCTCTTGGCAAGTGACCTCTTTCTTTTGCCTCTTGGTCTAGACATTACAGTAGTGGAAACTGTCTTAATTCTAAGGAGTTCATTTTTCCACAGCAGATTTGGACGTAGCTTGCGTTTGACAAGAAACAGGACTGCTAAAGCTATAGTTTGCAGTCCTAGAAACACAAGCGCATAGCATGACAAAAATGGTGTATTTTTTTTTTTCCTCTATAAGGATGAGGCCCATTCTTGCCTTTCTATTTTTGTGTTTGTTGTAAAAACACTTCATTCACAGTCAGAGTAGATTAGCCTGCCTGGAAAAGGAAGAGTAATAAGAATGAATTTACTCTATGGGAATGCGGTCAGTGCATCAGAAGCCCTTTCTTAAGCTGGCCTCATTCACAGCAAGGTTGAAATTTGTAGCAGGACCAATACTGTGAATCATTTGGTGACAACAAATCTTAAAAAATACTGGAGGATGCTAGGAGTACATCTCAGTTCCTCCAATGAATGTCCTGCTTGTTTGAGGGCAGGGGGAGCAAAATAGAGGCCATGAAAATTCAATTATTCTCTTTCCTAGGAATTTTTTGATCCAAAGGGTGAAGTACAAAATGACTGGAAGTGTGTGCTGTCTGTTTAACATATAGCCTGCCATAGGTAGGGTCACGAATGCCCTCGTCCTATGGGCTTTACATCCAGTTAAAATTCTTAGGGTAATAAACCAATTTTTACTGTTATAGAAAGGCCTAGTTTATGAGCAGATATCTTATCTTTTTCTCTGTCTCTGCTTATACAGCTTTATCTGGTTTGAAGCCCAGAAACTGCACAAACCAGTCTCTCACGCGATCAAGAATGCAGTTAAAGTTGTGTTTCAATCTGAGAATAAGCATAGTAACTGCAACTGTTAAAACGCACCCAACACACTCGCCTTCTCCCTTCTGCAGGGGAAGGCTTCCCTAGAAAATGTCATTTTGCCAGAAATCAAGCTGTTTGGGGAGGCTTGTTGACTTTTGCCCAGTGCCCTGTGTTATAGAGAGGACCCCGAGCAGACCTGGCAAGCCTCACCTGCCAGCCAAGGACCTACTCCCCTGGCAGCGTGTGGAGTTTGCAGGCAGCTTTCTGCCTGTCCCCCCACCAGCCTCCTGAGGGCTGGCAGGAACCTGGAAACATGAGTTCCTCAGCTCATTTTTCCTCAGTAAGCTGGATTCTCAGGGCATCCCAAGTTGCGGCTGCTGTGTGGTATCCCGGATGGATGACACTGACGTGAGAGAAGGATGGCTTTCCCTTCTATGGATAATTTTTTTTGGAGGAAGAAGAGCATGCCCCAATTCAGCTAAGTTCTAGATTTAAAAAAAAAAAATTAAAAACCAATAATCATACTTTCCAAAGCTGAAGACATCAGACAGAAATAAGTTGGTGACAATACTGAGGTCTGATGTCTACACAGCTATGGTTTCTTGGCAGTTGAGTTGTGATTGTTTCCCCAGAGCTGCACAGAGAAGGGTTAAATTTGGGAGGAGGGGGTTCTTTTAAGGAAACTTTGTCTGGGAGAAGACTGCTTGCAAATGCCAGAAAATGGAAAACTGAGAACTCAAAACACACGTTTCAGGATTCTTTCTTTCTTTCTTTCCATCCGTTTCTTCTTTTTTTTTCCTCCTCCTGCTTTGCTACTTCAGTTCTTAAGGATTCAACATCCAATCTTCTTTCATTAAGTTTTTAATTGCTTGCCTGAGGGAAAGAGGTTAGGTTTTCCATCTGCTTTTTGATTTTGATGTACTGCGGTTTAATCACAGTGAGATCATATTTACTCTAAGGCTATTGTTTGCATGCTTTATTTCCCCCCCCTCCTTTTTTTTTCCCCTGTTGATGTCACAGAAGGCAAACAGCCCTCAGACAGATTTGAAAAGACCTTTTAAAGTCATGGAACTAGATCACACCCTTCCTTGGGTGGGTGGGGGGCGGCGGGGGAAGGAAACTGATTACGAGGGTGAAACATACAGAAACCTTTGTGAGTTAGGTGTGGTGGAATTTCCCAAAATATTAATAGGTCTTGAAGGTAGGTCAGGGGATGTGGTTTGCGTTCCCAGAAAGAGCAAGGAAAATGGTATTTCAACACTCCTGTAAAACCCCAGAAACACAGAGGGCATGGGAGTAAGATCGGAATATGTCACTGGTGTATCACTGCTCTGCTTCGCTGTAAAACGTTCCTGTCGCAAACCCCGTCAGTCTTCTGTGATAGCTCCGAAACAGGGCGGGTGGTCTGGCAACACAGAAGCAGCGTGCGTTAATCTCAGGGGTGTTCCCCAGGGCTGAGCGAAACAGCATTACCTCAGATATGGCCTTTTTTTAGCATAGCTATGACCTGTGGCGTCTCACTGTACAGGCTCCAAACAGAAGGTTGCTATGTGGTAAAAGGGAGTTGCCTCTGTTAACTCCCCCTACGAGCTCACTCAGCACATCAAAGGTTTTGTGCAATTTAAATGGTGTTCGTGACACAATACATCCATCCTTCACTGCATCAGAAACAGAAAGGGTGAATCAACTCCTTACTTAACATCTGACCTCAAATTATATTTCTCTGATTACGTTTGTAATGGGCCAGGAAAGCTGGGCAGCACCCCCACACCTCGCGTCCTCTCTAACTAAAACAAAATAAAACCGGCCAAGCCAAACACCAAGACTCAATCAGGAGACAAAAGAATATCATCTGAACAAATGAAGCCTAGCTTATTGTCCTTCTAGCCAATGCAGAGTTATCGTTCCATTGCTCTTAATAGATACAGAGCCAGAAAACTTTCTTTTCAACTCACTTGTTTGAAGTGTCAGGCACAGCAATAAACTGGTGCACGCAGTGCAGAACAATGAAGTATTTTATTAACGCAGGTCAAGGCTTTAGTTAGGATCTCTTGCTCTCTAACCTTCACTTTCACATTTTCCTTTTTCTGCTGCCCTCCTCCCCGCTTTTCTATGCTCCTCATTCCTTCTTTTAGATTCATGCATTTGGATTCCTTCCCGAGTTGCAGGTTCATCATTGTGCCTCAGTTTCTCAAACTATTTGCAGGCTGCCTACAAAAAGCCAGATACACAAATATCTCCTATTTGCTTAAAATGGAACAGCTGTGCTGAAACAAAACAATGTTCTCAGACCAGAGGGCCTTCAGTCTCTCACCTGTTTACATTACATTTGAGTCCCAGTCTTGGGTCCATCAGGACCACATCAGCATCTTGAGCAGGAGAATGATGCGCCTGGGCCCTAGTCGTTCTGCTCGCTGCCTGCCTGCCACCCCTGCTGGGTACTGTGCCTGCAGAGACTGAGGTGAATATATCCAGAGCGTCACAGCCATAATGCCTACTTTGGCTTACCCCAGCGTGAATCAGTAAGGAGGGGACATTCCCATTTTTCATCTTTACTTTGTGCGTAACTGGTCATGCTACAGAAAACCAACCCCATCCAGAATAAATGGGACAGCTTGGCGAAGCACTGACATAAGACACTTGCCTTTGTCCCCTGCAGACCTAAGGTTTTCCACGTCACAGCCTCCAGGCAATTTGGTGTACTTTAGCATCACTGAAAGCCTCTGTTTCAGAGGTGCATGGGACTGGACCACAAGGATACTTAGGGTGGATGAAGACCTGCCTTCCTTAGGGCTCTGCTCAGGCTGGTAACTCATAGCTCACTCTCTCATTAACTGTAAATCAACCTTCCCAATCTCTACAGGGAAAAACAGCCTTAATTTCCATCCAGAGGGACTTGACCAGAAAAGCACCTGCACTAAAGGAAAACTTACTTTTTTTTTGTGGAAGAAAGCAAGAGTGCCTAAAAAGTAGAATTGTGGACTTTGCCTGTAAGAGTCAACTGAAACATTACTATGCTGAGCATTTGCAACCAGGCTCCCTCTTTTGCCATTAGCTGTCAGCCAAGGAAGCGCACAGTTCCCAGGGCCAGCGGGTAGTCCCACAGTCTGAACTCGATGCTAATGGCCTTCCAGAGTCCTCTTCCTGAAATTGTGGTAGCCGCAATACCCTGATAGGGCAATGACCTCTTTCACATATGTTGTGGGAGCACTTTCTGCCTCCCCAGCAGAGCTGTTGAGATATAAAGTAAGTGCCTGCACACAGCTCGTTGCTGGTGATAAACTGTTACAGGTTTGCACACGTGTGGGGGTTATTACGACCAAGCGGCAAGGCAGCATTTTGCAGTCCATTCCCCGTGTCAGTGCCCACAGAGGCAGGTCTAAGAACGCCAGTGCAGCTTTGTGTGTGCTAGACACTGCCTTTGCTGTTTGCACTGCCGCTTTCCAGGTTTGACGACACCAGCAACAGACATTTTTCTCCAAGACCAAATGTCTTATTTGGTGACCTCTGTCAACTTGTATTAAGTAGCCTTCATGAAAAGTTGCTTATGATAGACAGTTCTCTTACCTACTGTGCCTCCATAGTTTCTTTCCTTGCAAACACATGCACAAATACATTTGTTAATTCAGGGACAGCGAGAAGAAAAGGAGATGGGAGCTAAAAAGCACCGCTGTTAAACTGTCCCATGACTCTTGCACTGAAACCCGTCTGTCAGAAGGCACAACCGGGCCTGAACTTCCCCTTCTTCTGCCAGAACTGCTTGTAGTCAAAACTGTTTTTCTCAGAATAAAACTCAACTCTCTACTAGATTTTTCAGATCAGTTCTCAAATCTCACAGGCAAATCATTACTATTACAACAGCAAAGGTATGTAAATGCTTAAGCTTACTTTAAACTGAATCACTGCCATTGCAAAGAAACCTAACGCAGAAACAAGGGGCAATGAAAACCACAAGGAGAGAGGGGAGTCTCTATTAAAAATATTATGCGATGAATAATTAAATCCAACCACAGTGAAGCTACTGATTTGTGCATATACAGTCCTTTGGGGTGTTTCCCACCACCTTTCCTTCCTTTGTTCCTCCCTTCCTTCCTTCTAAGCTATCTAAACATAGGGGAGAAGCCATTTTACGTTTTAAGAAACAGTTTGCGCAGTAATAGAAAACAAGGGTCCCACCCTTTTTCAGTTTAAGGGCAGAGACGATTTCCCTGGTTCTATTTTCACAGAAACTCTACAAATAGGAAGCAATAATTAAAAACAAGACAAAGCAGAACAAACCAACGCACCCCACCAGCCAAGCACAGAGCTGGGATCAGTATCCCCAAGGCTACGCGCTCTGGAACATGCTCATATTGCACTTCTGAGGGAAGTGACTGAAAATCTTTGAGCTTATGGTTGGTTGAACCTTTTCCTTGAGTGTTCATTCATCGCAGAGCTGGCTGAAGAGTCAAGTCAGCAGCCCGGCACTAGGAGCTTGGCACCGCGACACTCAGCCCTTAAAGAGTCCATTGTATTTAATCTCATAGCGTGTCATTTATTATTCCTGGGTTTGCTTCCATGGCTGTGGGCACCTCACACGCTCTTGTTAACCACGTCACTGGATGTGTTTACTCTAACAGAAAGACTAGAGGTTTCCACCGCTCTCTTTAAGCCTTGCATCTTCCCTCTTCTGCCACTCAGCCTCATCAACAAACAGCCTTTTCATCCTCCAAGCCACAAATTACAGTATTCTGTCCATTCCCTTTGCAGCAGGGAAGGCCAACCAAAACAGACCACATTTTTCAAAGCATTTCCATGCGTCTTTATTCAGCTACAGGCATGTTAACCATCAATTGGAGTCTGTTAAGGAGAAAGGAGACATCTTTGACTGTTCTATAGTAGACCCTCATTTATGGGTCTCAATCTGTCATGTAATCCCTTCATCATCTGAGAAGAAAAATAGTTTACAGAGGGGTTTGGTTTGTAGTGGGTTTTTTTGTTTGTTTTTTTTTTTTTCTTCAGGCTGTCCAGGTACAGCAGCCGAAAGCTTTCGGGACAGCACCTTTTGCTCTTAGTCAACTTTTACTAGGACATGTATCCTGGATGCAAAAGAGAGAAAAATCTAAGATGTGCAGAAAATATGAATTACACCTTTCCAGGGTTTATCTAATGGACTTGTAGCTGACATTAAAAGAGAACTCAGAAGTTTCAAATCCCAGGTTTACTTTACCTAGAGAGAGCTTGAAAGCTCGCAACCAATGTAGAAAGTTACGACCACGGGCACTGTAATTTGCATTTAATCTAGAGAGCATGCATTTCAGTTTTAGTTCTTTTAGACACAGGGCATCAAAGTCTGCTGAGCCTTTTCCTGCAGCACGTTCCAGCTGAAATCCCCAGGCAGCAGTCATCAGGGTCAGGCTCCCTTTCGCTTTGACCTCTGATGACTGGGGTAGCACTTTATTTAACAGGAGACTCAAAAACTTCCTTTTTATTTTTTCCAGTGATTTTACAGAAGAGGCTTTCTACTGCGCACAAGAGTCCAAGGTTAAGAGGAATTTAAGCCTCTTGAACCAATGCTTTTTTGTTGTTTTGCCTGTACAGAGTACTATTAACACAGCGGGGGCCTGACCCTGGCTTCGCCTTCCAAACATCTTGATATTACTATCAAGGCCTGAGGATACAGATGCTGAACTGAATCTTCCCAGTCAATGATTAGTCAGAGAGAAGCACTCAGAGAGTACGGCTGCTCTAACACAGAGTGCTCAGGAGAACAGAGCTGTATATAGACCATAGGATTTTGAGGAGAGCACCACTGCACCTCTCATGCAGTTAATTTCATTGGACTAAAGGAGAGCAACAGAAACTTCTGTCCTTAATCTTACTAAAAGATGATGGTAGCTGCCAGTATGTTCATTTTATGAAGCACAGCTGATTTCTATGGGAAACCAATTTTTTTTTCCCTGTCTAGGATCAGATAATTTCTCCCTTGCCATTACAGAACTTGAATTTGTAGTTCTGAATCTGTTGCCCTCCTTTTTTCTACTTTGTATTAGAAATATAATGGGATTTCTGTGCAACTTGCCAGTTATCAAAACAAGCTCCAGGATAAGTTTCTCATCAGCCCTTTCTCTATTGCCAATTTGTTTAGGAAATGGCCCAGGTCTTTTTAGCACTTAGTCACACAAAAAGGTCACTGCTGTGCCTTTGCCTTCTCATATCAGATGTTAGTGCTTCTCTGGTGCCTGTTTCACAAAAAGATGAGCATCAGATCCATGCCTGTAAAAGTTCAATTAATTCCAGATAACTCTCCTCAGTCTCTGACCTCATGACACTACCAAAAGGGAGCGTTGTGAAATGTGAGGTATGATGCCCACAGTATCCAAAATTTATTAAAGTTTGTGATATTATGATATTAATTGAGATAAAACCCACAAGTGTTGATGTGTGCCTGATCTACAGAGGGATCAAGACGGGCTGGATCAATAGGCTGAGGCCAATGGGATGAGGTTCAACAAGGCTCAGTGCTGGGTCCTACAGTTGGGTCACAACAACCCCAGGCAACACTACAGGCCTGAGGAAGAGTGGCTGAAAGCTGCCTGGAGGAAGAGGACCTGGGGGTGCTGGTTGACAACCAGCTGAACATGAGCCAACAGTGAGCCCAGGGCCAAGAAGGTCAACAGCATCTTGGCTTGTGTCAGAAATCGCGTGGACAGCAGGAGCAGGGAAGTGACTGTCCCCCTGTACTCAGCCCTGGTGAGGCCACATCTCGAATGCTGTGTCCAGTTTTGGGCCCCTCAATACAAGGCAGACACAGAGGTGCTGGAGTGTGTCCAGAGAAGGGCAGCAAAGCTGGTGAAGGGTCTAGAGCACAAGTCTTATCAGGAGCAGCTAGGGGAACTGGGCTTGTTTAGTCTGGAGAAGAGGAGGCTCAGGGGAGACCTCATGGCTCTGTACAACTCCCTGAAAGGAGGCGGTAGCCAGGTGAGTGTCAGTCTCTTCTCCCAAGTAAGAAGCAATAGGACAAGTTGCACTAGGGGAGGTTTAGATTGGATGTTAGGAAAAATTTCTTCTCTGAAAGGGTAGTCAGGCATTGAACCAGGCTGCCCAGGAAAGTGGTTGAGTCACCATTCCTGGAGGTATTTAAAAGATCTAGTGGTTGAGTCACCGCTGAGGGACACAGTTTAGTGGTGGACTTGGCAGTGCTAGGTTAATGGTTGGAAAAGACCTTTAAGATCGTAGAGTCCAACCTAAATGATCCTATGATCGGGACTTCTTTCTGTGTGTGGAAAAGTAGAGCCTACCATCTTGATCACCATAGGAGGTTAAAGGTACCTCTGTGGTTTTCAAAAGCTTTCCTGATAACCTTCAGTGGTGACAATTTCATTTTTCTCAATGCTGACTCTGCTGACGAGAGAAAGCAACAGTGATGCTCTTCCTGAAACTCATATTAAGAAATCCTGTGAAGGAAGATTGGAGTCAGGGAAATGCTCAAAACAGCAGGTTTGCTTAGCAGGAACAGCGCCTGTGATGTTGGCAACAAGCAACAGGCTTAGCGTTTTTGGTCCCAGTGCTTATTTGGAGGAATATTTTGCTTGCTTCACTGCTCCATCAGTGACTGATGCTGGTGGCATGGCTCTGAGCTATTTAAAAGGCCTTGGGGAAATTGCTGTGAAACAAGTGGCAACCAATTAGTATAATTCACATGCGGTGCATGCTGACAACGAGAATCTGAAGCTGTTTGCAGCAAAGTTCTTGAAGCACATCCAGAAAGTATCATGCTGCACGCCAGGTGGTGAGAAGGTCACTGGGACAGAGATAGTGTGCGACTGGAAAAAAAATTTCACATGCAAATTTTTATCTACTCTAATTCTACCATCATCCCAGCTTTGTTCTGAGAAGTGCTGTGCTGTAGAAGCTAATCAGGCTTTTCAGAAACTTTTAATCACCAGAGTATAAGAGAATAAGCATTTATCATTGATTTAGCCTGCTTGGTTTTTTGCCCCCTTGCCGTAAGAGTCTTCCTTCTTTAAACAACACGCTCTGTGAAGGCCTCTTTAGGTAGTCAGTTGCACAGGCTGAGCTAGTCATGTTAGTAGATGTTATCTATGAAAGACACATTAGAAAGAAATATAGAAAGAGATTAACGTGAATATCTAGACTAGACAGGGACTTTTCTTTTCTGAGCTCCTTGGGCTCAGCTGAGCAGCCAGGTCAACACAGCAAGGGCATAGACGTAGCGTTAAAGAACAGACCACGGTTTTTGACTATGCTGAAGAAGTTTTAACAGTTCTGCCAAGGCACAGATGGAATTGCTCCCTGCTTTATCTCTGTTCATGTTTCTTAGTGTTATTGACTGATGAGCTGAGCAGCCATACATCAGAGAGAACGGCGGGCCCCAATGCTGCTGTTTACATGGGAGTTCAAAATGGCAGTCCTGCTTTTTCAAGCCAAAGCTTAATTTATACTGACCTCACTAATGATGTTGATTTGATGAAAGGCAAAGCCAGTGTTTCTCGCATGTTTGAGAACTGATCCCCCATTCAGAGAAGAGAAAACTGATCTCATGCATTCTGTTTCAACACCATGTCTTGGGAAAAGCATGTTCATCTACCTTTTATGGGATATCTGAGCTTCCCTTTATCTCCGTTACCAGTCGGCCTTTCATACAACCTGCTGGCGGTATGCTACAGTTAAGAAGAGTTGAACTGAGCAACATTAAATGGAAGTCTGCTGTCTTGATGAAGCACAGAGATGATGGGAAAACATCAGTGTGTGTCAATGGGAAAAGATCTAACAAGTGGGAGATAAAAAAAAGTTTTGATATGTCCAAGCACGAGGATGAGCGAGACAGATAAAACCACTAAACCGTACTTGACACTGCCCCTTTAACAGAGAGAAGATAAATCTTCACAGCAGCTGCATATCCTATCTTATAGTGGATTAGCACCATTTCAGTTTGTGCACTCCATCCAAATACTTCAGCTAGCACACTCCAGATCCAGGGCTCCCAGTATTTTTTCAAGTGCTCACAATTAGTTTATAACCATCTCTGCTGACTGCCTTCACCAAAAAGTGGGCAGGCACAGGACGGTTGCTGCCAATGTATTTGGAAACATCACCAGAGCCAAGAAATTGAATGTTCACGGCCTTTGTGAGGGGTGCAAGAATGTCAGTACAGACAGCCTGCCTACTTTCCACTGAATACCTAAGCCTGGCGGATTTTTCGGAACTGGATGTGCCATACAGGCCTGCAAAGAAAGAGGGAAGGGAGCTGGTTCGGTCTGTGAGAGCAGACAACACTTACTAGTACTGCATCTGTACCTCACAGACCGCAATCTTGCATCGACTGGGAGTTGCCTTAAAGCCTCTCAGCAGAGGCGCTGCCGGTAGCACAGCCACAGCACAACAGAGGTCAGGGCAAGCTGCCTGAAACGCTACGCCAATCCTTTCGAGTCATCCTCTGTGAAGTTCCCTGCGTTATCGTTACTGCCCCACTTGACGTGATCAAGCAAAATGTATATAAATGCTTAAACTATATTGACACAGGTCAAAGACACTCCTTGGCTGCCCCTTAGACTCCTCCCCAGTTACGTGTAGACACACTCTATGGTAGTGTTTGGTACCTCAGTCCTTACGCTCTTTGACATAAGGACATGTAGACTGGTACAGCTTTCCCAGTGACAGAGGCATGACTCCAGCTGAGCTCACTGGGCACATTATTTTAAAAACAATGTTATCCTCAAGGTCTTTCTACAGGGAGTAGGACTCTGAAGAACCTTGTTATTTGTTGGGGGGGGAATTGTTTGTTTGGTTTGGCTTTTTTGGGTGGGGTTTGTTTTTGTTGTTTGTATGTTTTGTTGGTTTTGGGCTTCGGGGCAGCAGTGAGGGGAAGAAGCTTTCTACCTATTAAGCTAGTGCTTTCTGGTGGCACAGTGTAGCACGAGATGGCACAGAGTTATGTACAAACACAAGCATCATAGTTTAGAAACCATGACATTTTGTCAATTTGTATTTGAGGCTCGTTTTTCTCACCAAGTGGTTTACAAATACCTAAGGAGCCTGCAGTTGGCAGCCCTCTGTCTTTACACTAATGGGATCTGCAGCTCTACTGGAAAGTCTTGTGGGACCCTGCAAATGTTTTCAAACAATTTTTACAACTGCTCTGGATTATCTCCTCAAGAGTCTTGTTCATATTTTATTTTAAATATCAACTCCTAGCTGTAGTGGTACACAGAAGACATTAATAGGGAAATCAATGTCAAGAGGTGAAGGTACAAGCTCTCAGTCACAGGAAGAGCATCTCAATGCCAAGAGCAGATCTCTCCTGACTTCTGTCCAGCTCAATAGCCCATACAGGGAGCTTTTATCTGATCTAGTATTACTGGAAAAGTTCTCAGTAGCAGTGTTGCTGATGCTTAACTCATTTCTCCAAACTGGGACAGAGGAATCCTGTGCTACATTATTTTCTGTTATTTTCATTTGCTGCACACTTTGTCAAATCCAGTTCTTATTTCTCTCCACCCAGAATGTGCTTGAAGTTTTAGAAAAATTCTGGCTTGTTTCTTCATTTGTTTTTCTTGCCTTTCTTTCTCTGCAGAATCTTATGGCAAGAGCCCTGTACGATAATGTCCCCGAATGTGCAGAAGAGTTGGCCTTCCGCAAAGGAGACATTTTGACGGTGATAGAACAGAACACCAAAGGTCTTGAAGGATGGTGGCTCTGCTCCTTACATGGCCGTCAAGGCATCGTTCCAGGCAACCGTGTGAAACTCCTAATAGGTCCAGTGGTACAGGACAGTCCCTCTGGCCAGGATATGTCCAATTCAGGACTGATGCATCAATCCTTCAACCAGCAAAAGATCTACCAAGTGCCAAGCTCACACGCCTCAGCACGGGACCCTGTCTACCAAGTGCCACCTTCCCATCTGAATCAGGGAATTTACCAAATACCCACTGGTCACAGTCTAGTGGGACAAGATATTTACCAGGTGCCACCGTCCGTGCAGAGATGTATCGATGGTCCAGCTTTGATTAACAAGGTGCGTGCATTTGCCTTCATGTCATAGCTCCAAAGCTATGTGCTGACCACCAATAAAGTGGTTAATGTCTAGTGATAGCCTGTGGACTTCATGTATATGTATATCTATATGTATATTTATCCTACCTATATCTTAACTATATAAAGTCACAGTGGTAACTTTACTGCTGTGGAAGGAGAAGAAAGGCCTGTTCTTCAGAGCTTGTCTAATTCGCTGCTGAGGTAACGCAGCAGAGCACTTTGAAGCGGTGCTATCACAGCTGCTAGAAGTGAGGGGATGTGTGTGATCTTGTGTCCGCACAGTCTCCCCAGGGAGGCTGCCGCACACCTGGCCTATGGCACTCTTGCATTACATGCTCAAGAGAGCTGCTGCGGTAAGATTGACTCTCCCACAGATTAATGAACAGTTACATCATCTGCCCAAGTAATTTTTTGCTTAATTAAAAATGATGTATTGCCTCGCTGCAATGGGTCTAAACTACAAACAGAAAGCAGTGATTGATGAGACAAGGTCCATACTTAGAAGAGCGAGGGAGCAGGAGGATGATGATAATGAGAGATGTTTTAATGACAAACATAAAGTTTATAAGGGTGCACTTGATGTTTATCTACAGCTAAATTTCTTGATTGAAAGTGGGAGCTGCAACAGCTCTGTGATGCAGTCATCATTGCAGCAGCGGAGATCTCTCCAGGCTCCAGTGAGAGATGTTGCATTATGTGGGCCCCTCCCCTTATTCCTGCTGTCTCTCTAAAGCTCTCCCCATTTTACCTTCACAGGGTACTTGCCAGGCACCCTGGTGGCACACAAGCACCTCAGTGGTTGAAAAGGATTAGGGACAGTACCCAAGGAAGGAAGGAGAGTCTCCTGGCCTTCCAGACCCCTTACTGCAAAGCCAAAAAGAAGTTCCTAGAGTCCCTCCACACCCAGCTCAACAGCTCCAACTATTAGCACCCTCCTTACCTTCAGAGCTTAAAGCATAGTATCTATATCCAAGTTATGTGAGCAGATGACATCTGTCAGGAAGTTTCTGACTAGTTTAAACTTTCATCTCCTAATTTAGATTGGCAAGTCAGTCTGTTCGTGTTTTTTTCTTCCCACACATCACCCCCAGCTCAGCCTTTTTCACATCAGGCCTTTGGAAGACGTCTAATGCTTTTATTTCCTTGTTACAATTTAGTTTTCCTTTATAAGAACAAATGGATTTTTTTCCTTCTGAGCAAGAGAAGAATAACTGTGAAATCCTTCCAAGTCAAGTTATAAAGAGGTTTGTTTGCTCAGCTTTTTCACAATTATGCTTTGTAGGGCGTACAGGAAGATAAAATGAGAAACTTGCACTTGCTGCACAGGTAGAGATAGGATCTTTGCTGGAGCAGTTATGTGGGTTTTCTTGGGAAGTCTCACATCTTTTCTTTCATTTTTTTCTTCCCCTATAGACTAGATACAGTGAAATCTTTTTCAGGAGCAGTATAGTTTAGCTATAAACAGTAGCATTTAGATACCTTCCAAAGTAGTTGGTGATCACCTGGTGAACAGCCTACTGATGGGACAGCACAGAAGAGATCACATTTTAGTGTATGTCCTTGTGAAACATTACAGCTCTATATAGAGACTCCTCAGCGAGCCAGCTTGGGCCACAGGAGATGCACCATACTCGAGCTGCACTGAAGTTTGTTGGGAAGCCCAAGATGCTAGCTTGGAATTAGTGCTATGTACTTTAATTTTAGGACCTGACCTGCTTAAAGAACCATTAGCATAGTTTACTTAGCGTACTACAATCGTGTATGTACTCTGCCTGAAAGGAAAAAAATTCTCCAACTGTATGCTAAGCCTCTTCTCCCTCCTCCCACCCTCTCCAGCTCCACTGTAACTAGTATGACGTTCTGCATAAACCTGCTTGCTGCAGGGACTGTGTTATTAAACCTCTAGATATGCTGAGAAAATTAAGATAAGGATATCACTTAAGTGCAAACTTCTTGCCAAGATGCAAAAATCAGAGGTGCTAAAGCACCCCTTTTCTCCAGGTTTCTGCCTAGAAAGTTTTCGAACAAGCTTGAATACACATTTTTCCGAATTCGAGTCACCTTATTTAGAAAATTAAGACCATTTATTTGGCTGACTTATAACTTGTTTCATTTAATTTCTTGCAACCTATGAAAGGTCAGTTATACCGCGTAAGAACAAATGGCTATGCTGCCAACTGTAGAATAAACTAAAACACGCACATTTATAAAGCATTTTACCCGCAGCAAAGCAGCTACCAACCTGCTTAGCACTCGCCAATTCTTACTTAGGATAGAATCACTTTAAATTTACTGAGTCTTGGTGGGTCTTAAGATAAATATTCACCGTGTATTAGTGACAGGCTTGTTGGATGCAAATGTCATGCTTTGATCAGACGCAAACATGTCCACAGACATGTCTACAGTCCCTTGGAATTGCTCAGTTCTACATTGAAAAGAGCCCATTGGGATTGAAGCTGTGGTAGACAAAAGAACTATAGGGTTATGGGTAAGGGAGGAGTCCAAGGTAAAACCTAATCTATTCTTCATCATAGAATGGTTTGGCTTGGAAGAGACCTCAGAGACCATCTAGTTCCAACCCCCCTGCCAGGGGCAGGGACACCCTACACTAGACCAGGTTGCCCAAAGCCTTTAGCATCCTAACCTTGCAAAACTGCCCCCCCCCTTTTTTTTTTGTTTTTTTGACACTGCTACAGCTGCAACTATCCCCTAATGCCTTTGTGAAAGAAAAGCCTAATTAAGGGGAAACACTTTAGCACTTGTCTCCTTTGTGGGAGGGAATGGTGTGTCCTCCAAATCCTCCTCCTCTAGGGATCAGTGAAAACAATCCTTAGTATTAAGCAAAGCCGGAAATCTTGAGCATTTGATTTTGAAAAATGTTTGCTCTGACTTCCAAAATGACATACCAGTTTTCGACTTGTGACACCTGCCCCGGTGGCTTAAATGAACCACTCTGCCTTCTTCCATCAGCAGAAACAGCTGGGTAGCAAGAGAAGACCGTGTCCTCTAGACACCGTTCTAAGCAGGACCATCAGCAGTTTCTATCCCACCCACTTCTGGGCACGTTTGCCCGTTTTCTTTGTGCAAGCGTGTGGTTTGGCTGCCGTACAGGTCTTACGGGCAAAGCTTAGGAACTGCTGTCAGGCAGGAATTGTCTAGCCTCAAGCGGCAGTAAATCAACAGCAGGCATGTTATAAAGCTGTGCTGAGGTAACGCATCTTGTTAGCCAGGAAAGCGAAGCAAGTTAAAAAGCAGTCCTGAGGCAGGTAATTATAATGATGAATTGATTCTGGCCAAGCTAGTTGTTGACAACAGAGCTGTATTGGCTCCTTCTATCAAATAAGAATATCACCTTCTAAAACTCACCCTACAAGTGACAGAAGTAAGGAAGGATGGTTTAAAATTAGCCTTGGTTAGCCCCAAGCTTTTATAGCTGTGCTGCAAGTTTAGTCAAAGTAAGTGTGAAGAGTGTCTGAGAAGCATGAAGGTATGAAATCTGCATCTTAGAATTTATTCTTTCTTTCTGTGTTCTGCCTTCAGCCTTACTCTCTTTTGCTGCAACCAGCAAAGAGAAGGAACCTTCAGACAAATCTGACATTCAGGAAACCTGGGTTTTATCCTTGCCCCAGACTTCTGCATAGTCTTGAGTGGGTTTTTTTGCACCTCAGCAATCTCATCTGCAAAATACATGGGGGTAGTTATGAGGGAACTCATTCTGTATAGACTGCTTTGAGAACTTTCCTTTGGGAAAGGTACTGTCAAAGCACAAAATCTCTTTTGCCTCTGTGATTAATCATTAGTTCACACATGAGTTTTAACCCAAGGAAAGCTACATGTAAAAACAACTCACCACCATAATGGAAATACTCCTTTTCTGGTTCAGCGTTTCCCCTCACTGATCTGTTGTGCTGTCCCTGCCATCCTTAAAGTAGCACTGGCCAAAAAAATTAAGGGAAACGCTTCCTTGTTGGAAAATAGTTCTGACGAATTCTGAAAGCTTTCTGTAGGAACCAGTAGCTTTCAGGAGAATTTTTGATCAAGGGAAGTCAGCAGAAAACAGATGAGGCTGATGCACCACAGCTGCTGAGCCATGGAAGAGGCTGCACTGCAGGGGTTGCCAGCCCTGAACTACAGCTCCCACAAGGCATGGATTAACTCAGACAAATAGAGATTAACACCAATTTGGAACACATTGGCTTTTTTGTTTGTTGGTCTGTTTGAACTGGAACTTTACAGTTCAGGAAACACTCAGATTTATCCACCTTTTAGAAGTGGATAAAACAGAAGAGGGAAGGAACTCATTCACACATGAGCATCCCTGGCCTATTTCCAAGTATAAACATGCCCTTGACAGATCAAGGATTTCACAGCCTGCCATCCAGATTCTCCACCTTTTTCCAGGCGTTCACTACCTTTAGCAGGAGGTTTGGATAAAGCATGGCTACAGGAATGGACCTTGTTCCCTGATCTTTATTTACGTTAGGGTCATGTTGGTTGGATCCATGAGAAAGTGGAAACACCAGCCCACAAGCAGCAGCACCGCCCTGACAGTTCTGGCACAGGCTTCAGTAGCAGAAGCCAGTTAATCATGTTTAATTGGAAGGAGAAACATCATAACAAGTACTGTCTTAGCTGGGAAGAAACAAAAGAGCTGCATATAACATTTATTCCTTTGGACAACCTGGTCTAGTGAAGGGTGTCCCTGCCCATAGCAGCAGAGATGGAGGTAGATGACCTTTAAGGTCCCTTCTAATCCAAATCATTCTATGAAATAAGCCTGCCTTTATGTTATCCTTTTTTCCTTGCCTATTTTCATATTTATGAAATAAGAAGACACATACATTAAGCATAATAAAGAGTTGTGTGGCAAATATATTTTTGTCATCAAAAAGAATGGGAGAACATCTAATATGTTGTAGTTTCTTGGCAAAATGTATTTACATTCCAAGGTAGAATAATGTCCCCATTTACCCTCAGGTCTGAAATACCACAGCTTCCTATGATATTGTTTACTTAACTAGCCCAAACAGTCATCTTATAGTCCCTCTTTTCTTCTGCTTTCACATTACAAATTCTACTTTGGGGATTTGTGTCCTTCGTAACAAAATATTGCTTCAGTGTTAAAAGTGCTGAACGCACAGCAAATGTGCTGAGTGCAGCAGGAATGGTAACGCATACCCCAACACTCAGTGCTCTGTTTCACAAAGCACACTTTAAAGGATGAAATTCTCTCAAATTAAACGAGAAAATGGTTAAAAACAGCACACAGCCTTTTCCTCAGACTCAGGAGTTTCGCTTGTAACTTTCCATGTGACACTAGTAGGAGAAAAGGCATTTTACTGATAAAAAGCCTGTGCAATTAATCTATCCTCAGCGGTCTCCATGAAAACCACCGAGTGAAGAAACCCTCATCCGCAAGTCAGGGTAAGCAGTAGTTAGTCACCGATGTGATTTGTAGAGAGGTATTTTAAGAAAAAGACTGCATTTTATTAGGCTGAGCAAACATATGAGCTCAACATTACTCCCTACTTCTCCCTAAGCGCAGGGCTCTTTTTACTCAGTTCTATTTGTAGACCAGAGGCATGCATTTTTTTCCCTGTAGTATCAGAAAAAAAAGGCCAGGCCTGCAATCTCATCCAGCAACCGAGGTCCCCAGGGACACACATCTGCCGGGACAGGCACAAGTGCAGGATCAAACCGTAGCTAAAAAAAGAATAGTAATAATAATCAAAAGAAAAATGCAAGCTTACAGGCTCTTTCTTGATGGTTAGAAACCTAACTGGACCTTTGATTACATCTGAAAAGACACTAATCAAACACTAAGTTTGGGTAAACTCAATTTCCCTGTTAATACTAAAGTCCAAGACAGCAGCAGTGTTCTACAATATCACACGTGGAAAACTCATTATTCAATAAGTGAATCTCATCATGAGGAGGAAGTGTGGTTTCTGAAGATGGGAAATAGATAGATGAAAATGGGTTGCTGACAGTCAGAAAAACATAGTTCTGTTGAAAGCTAAAGGCTTTGCAGGTACTTAATGATTTTGTAGATATTTTGTTTTGGAAGAAAACTGATTGACATCGGAATATCATCATTCCACATGTCTGGCATGAAACATTTCTGTTTTACTTTTTTAAGTAGCAGTAGAAATACTGATTTAAGTATTTATCGCAGTCAAGATACCAAAACACCAAGGTGCTGAGTTTCACCACGCGCTTCTCATTAATCAAAACTCCAGCTCAAATTTAGTCACAAGTTTCCAGAGAACACTTTATCAGATACACATATTTCTCCACTAGAAGAGCTTACCACACAATTATTTGGGGATTTTGTTTCACTGCAAGATCCATCCACACACATTTACTTCAGAACGCACGTCTGTTCTGTCACCAGTACTGTAACACATCAGTTCTTCAGCCCTCTTGACCAACACATGCAGGAGCGGTGATGTCACTATCTGTCTGAAAATGAGTAATTGTCATGGGATGGCACTGGTAAAACTCTTAGCGAGAGTACTGGACAAGCATCCTCTTTCACACTTCTCTTAAAAATGCTGAGAATATAATAGTAACGGGTATGTTTTGCTCATCTGTCTCATTCTCTTCCTCTCAAAAACAGGTCATCCTCTGAAGTGTTGGTTTGACTCATTTTAATCACATTCTGTAAGCAAGAATGACTCCATCAGAAAGTAGGAAATACCCCTTCCCAGTTAGCTTTGCAACTTGAGGCCAGACAGCACCAGGGCTGTTCCACTAAAGTAAGGAGAAATGTTGCTTGTAACACAACTGGCAGAAAGCCCTTAGGGTTGATGCAAGTGAGAGCAGGAGAGCTTTTTTTTGTGCCTTTTACTGCTTATTCAGTAAGATCTGGAGACAGACCTTTGTATCCTCGTTTAGTTTTACAAACACCAGCAGCAAGCAAAAATACAACACCGTAATCCAAAGCTACAGCTGATGCAAGTCAGCACCACCCCACTGTACCTGATACACCCCTGTCACTGTATGCTAATCAGAGTTTAGGTCACTTATGTAACTCCATAGATTAAAAAAAGAAGGGAAAAAAAAAAAAGCTGTTTGGAAAGACAATAAACCTGCACTTCTAGGTTTAGAAAAAACACAAACCTGCAAAACAGTGTAATGATCTTGCTTTTGTGTGCTGGTTAATGGAAGTGGTCATACCAGAAGTTAAACAGTCAGGATTAGGCTAGTTGCAAAGCACTTTGCTCTACCCATATCACCAGTGGTTGAAGGTTTCAATCAAGCCCAGCTCACCATTTCATATTTTTTTATTTTGAAGAGGTTTCAAAAATTCCACTCTACATGTTCAAGAGTCCAACCCCAAACTTGCATAAACCTAATTGAAATAATAGGACCTCAAGAAGAGCATAAGATCCATTTTCATTATCTCTTGTTATTTGCATTGCAAATACCACGGAGGCATTTTTGGTTTGGTTTGTTTGTGGGTTGTTTTGTGTTTGGTTTTTTTTTAAGACCGTGCATCTACTGGTGAAGCACTTTGTGGTCGAAAGTTTCTGCTTAAATCCCTCAGCCTGCAAAGTTAAGCATTTTTAGTTTAACACAGCATGGATCAGTGACATCTGGACACGCTTTAGCCCTAACAGCATATACAGTTACAGGAAAAAAGCAGATCTTAATAGGTGTTGGTCTTCAACAACACACAGACGTAAAGAAATAAGCAGGTATTTTGAAGGTGGAAGCAACATCAAGAAATAAAGCAGTCTGTACTAGGGTAGTATTTGTCACATATTCTTATCTTCGCAAATCTGAATCTTCTCAGAAAATTCACTGTGGAATACCTCATCAAGACAAGTCACTGTAAGTGTTAATACCACATCGCTTTTTACCCCCTGCTAGAGCTGATAACACGCTCAGCCCAGGAAAGAAAGTACAGCAATTTCTCTTAATTTCCTCTCTCTTTCCAGAAACTTGAGGCGGGCGGCGGGCGGTGTCATAGCGCTAGAAACCAACTCAGTTGCAGCTGCAAGCGCAGTGCATTAGAAGAAATGCCTCTGTGGTCTTCCTCCCCTCTCTCTCAGCTTGTGAGCTCTGAGCAAATGCTCTCCAATGGTTCAGTCTTGACAGAAAATGCTAGAACATTTTATAGTGACCCAGTGTTCGTATATTCATATATATATAACAAAATGTTATAACCCCAAGGCCTATAGCAACTTACAAACCCAAACACTTCTAAGAGCAAGTATCCTTAGCACAGGTGCGAATGAAACCCCAACCTTTACTCACTGACAGCTAGGAAATACCTTGTATGTCATCGTATATAGCAAATAAGTAAGTCAGGGCTACTGGTTCATAGAAACACTTTTGCTCTTTTTTACAGCAGACAATATCGAGTGATACAACAGATATTATTGGCAGGAAATTCATTATCAGTCACTGGAAATCTTGATCAGCTTGCAAAAGACAGGAGAGGAAACACTACGTACTTTCCATACAGACAACAGAGCTCTAGCCAGGTTCTTTCAAATACCCAGATTACCTTAGAGACTCTTTAACACAACCTTCTTGCAGTTCAGCTTAGGAACAAAACCTTTCCTAAGAAAGAAATTAAAAAAAAAAAGAAAAAAAGAGACACACCTGGCTTCTGAAGTACACACAGCAAAACAGAAAGAAGGGCCGAGAGGTGGCACATTGCCTGATGCAGCATAGTTCAGTGGCTGCTGCCACTGCCTTCCAAAGGACTAGAAGTTCAAGAGAATAGGGATTCAGTTTTTTACCCCTAATTCTCTCTCTTTCTTATAATTTCCCCATATTCTTTTTGGCTATTTTATTCTCCTTACAAGCCTAAGAAAGGCCAGGTAGTTGTTATATATCCATCTAAGAAGAATTTCAACAATTAGAGCTCTGTATTAAATTTACAGAAATACTTTACAACAGACAACATGCTCTTTTACTTACATTTTGATTAATTTTTCCCATATCCAAGCTTGATAACAGCCCCATTTTAGGCACCACCACTTGGTTTCCTCCAGGACCAGCCCCTTCACAGGCTGAGCTGCAGCTGATTTTACTAGATACAGGATTGACAGCTGAGATTAGCAGCAGTTGATGGCAGTGCCTCATCAACTGCTGAGCGTTACCCATGGGGTGAAGAGGAGAGCATCATGGGAGGAAACATATTTTAATACAATTCTTCATCCAGATTTGAAATAAACATGTAAAATTTACCTCACTTGCCTCTTCTTTTCTACCTCGGAAAAGCACTCATCTATTTTGAAAGCAGTCAGCGGGGGTCAGTAGGTTCTTGGGGTTGAGAGGCCCTACTGGGAAGTAGCAGACTGCCCTGTTCAGCTCCCCTGCCTACCTTCTGAGGCAAGGCGTTGCAGAGGTGGAACATACCTCTGCTGCAGTTCTGTCTCCTGTAAAGCTTGGTGAAGCTTGTTTCCCATCATTCTGCGTATCGGGCATCGCTGTTCACTGGAACAGGCTGAACTCTGCACATAAATTTAAAGTAATTCTGTTTTCTTCACTAGGCTGATTCACCCTTTGTCCTTGTTGAACGATGTAAACTAGAGTGTTGCGCATCTGCCGTAAGCACGAAAACTATCTTGTTGCTGCCTTAGTTAGGAAGGTTCTTTATTGCAGCCTAACATCCATTCTAATCCTAGAAGAAACAGAATGGGTTTTTTTCCCCTTATATTTAAGGAAGAGGGTTTTAATGAACCACAGGACTGGATATTTTGCAAAGTACATGCACATTCAGCTCTTTTTCCTGGTTAGGAGCATGCCATTGGCATAGAAAAGACCCAAGTAATTGCTGTTGGAAGAGCACGGTCTTCAGCAAGAACAGAACAAACTTTCCGCTCAATTGTCTTTGTTTTGCAGTGCTGAAAGTTGAAGTAGGCTCATTACATGTTTCGCCAGAGCCAAACCTGGTCCCCGTTAGTTGTTCTGCATGGATTAAGTGGTTAAGATGTTTTGAGAATGCCGGGCTAGATAGTTTGTGGGAACACCATCTGTTTCCTTTAACATGTAAACAAAGAAAATTACTGGTTTGAAATGCAGGATTATTTAAACTCAGATGACCACAAGCATTCTTAAAAGAGAAGCGGTAAAAAGAAAAATAATCCTCATGAGGGCAGAAGTTCAGTGAAATAAATTCCTACGTACCAGAGGGGGCTGCTTTCCTTCTTCCAGAAAGGGAACTTTCCTTTTGCTGCCACCTCCTTCCTCACGAAGTCTGTCTTCAAAACTAAACTGCCATCGGACATTCAAACCCATTAGAAATGGTTCAACAATGTGTTGAAAGGGCTGAGCATTCCACTCAGAAGCAGCAAGTTCAGTTTATACATTTATGGGTGAACGCTTGAAATCAAAAGTTGCTTCTAAAAATGTTGGGTTTGGTAGGTTTCTTACTTCACCTACCCAGCTACCTCCCTCTCCCTCATACAGAAGCTGCAGTGCAACCACATGTCCTGGCTTCCCACCTGAGGTCACGTCTTGGGGGAAACGAGAGTCAGAACAAATGCTCCACATTTTCACTTTGTCAAGTAGTGTGGCTGTTCTCTTAATTACTCTTACAAAATGTTCACCCAAGATTTGTTTTGGTGACGAGCTGCTTCTGTTCTGAATCGACTAGGAACAAGCAGTCCAGAGGCACGTTTAACCTAATGAAAAGCGTTGGAAGGGGCGTGGAGGTACAACAGGAAACGTTCATGTACTTGGTGCAGACAGATCAGCTCTCATGGAGGATTTTATGATGGAATTGCTCAGAACATGTTGTTACTGGATAGTAGTCCTCCACACAGGAAAACATACCTGAGTCACTGGGAGAAAAAAAATTGTTATCATGTTATCAACAAACCTTGGCTGTTGCTGGGTGTTGCTGGATTTCTTAAAGTCCTATTTTCTGTCCGTCTTAGAGCTATTTCAGAAGCCTGAAAAGGAGCAGACAGAAAAGCCTGTGTTGCATTTATATTTGGAAAATAAATGCCACTTTAATTAGAGCACACTGCTGGACGCAGGCCTGCAGATAGCTCAGGTCTTCTGTCCACAGTCACCTATGCAGGCAGGCCGTACTCATCGATACCCAGAATCCAGCACTTGGGGGTTTAACCTCTCGCTGCTTTTGACAACAGCCGGAAGCACCCAGAGGAGGGGGTTGTTTCACCCAAAAAAAAAAAAAAAGGAGTGACCCTGCTTGACCACTTTGTTGGGTTAGGCAAGTCTGGGAAATAGTGAAAGTGTTAAAATACGTGATAAAAAAAGTCCTGCAGCGCTGAGTGAAACTAGCTTCCTTCATCTGTCCAGTCTAGCTGTAGTGTAGTTGGTTAGGATTGCATCACAGCACAGTAAATAAAACCAGCAGCGTTGTAGTAGTGTCAGCCTTTTCTGAAGAACGGGAATGGTCCCTTAGGATGAGCGACAAGAATATCTGCAGCTGCACGTTACCCCTGTAAGCATGCAGAGTGAGGGAGGATCTCTCTGTCGGTACTAGGCACCAGCACAGCTTCTCTTCCACGTGTGTTCCAGGCTCCGTGGTGTAAGGATATCATCTGCTTTGCCACCGAGGCCTCTATTTTTCAGAAGAAAAATATCATGTTTACCCATAACAACAAGAGCGATTGGTTTTACTTGTGAGTACCTTATTACCCATGCTGCTCGCATCAGCTCCCTTTTCTATGTTAGAGGCCTGGGGCTTTTCTTTGAGTTTGCTCATGGAAATTCATTCTGTGAGCAAGGAGAGAGTAGCGGTGTCAATGTATCCTGAGTGACTTTAGGCATGAGTGCGACAGTTGTGTGAGCCTGTGTAAAGGGGCTTCTCTGAAGTGTGCGCAAACCTTGGAGAACTGAGGTGCCACAAGGCTTCTGCAGGAGTGCCTCCATGGGCAGGACTGTAAGGAGCATCACACATCTGAGATCTGGAGAAGAACTGGTCAAATTACTCCAGGAGGGGGTTCAGGTTGGAGATTAGGAGAAACTTCTCAGAAAGGGTGGTCAGGCATTGGAACGGGTTTCCCAGGGAGGTGGTGGAGTCACCGTCCCTGGTTATGTTTAAAGAAAGGTTGGATGCAGTACTTAGGGACACGGTATAGTAGGTAATATAGGTGGTAGGGGGACAGCTGGACTAGGTGATCTTGGAGGTCTCTTCCTACCTTAATGATTCTATGATTCTATGAAATTTGAGTCCTGACCTGGGTTTAGGATAGAGTTCAACTTCTGGAGTAGACCACAACTGAGCAAGGGTTTCCAGAAATTTCTGACTGAGGGACCGATACCTGTCATTCTGGAGCCTGACGCAGTCTGACTGCCAGCCTCCTACAGCAGCTGCCAGCCAAGCAGAGCTGAACTGCAGCAGTGCACCAGTCCTCCCTGCTTGCAGGGCTGGCGTGGGCCTTACCCATGAACAGTCTGGGTTGGTTTTTTTCTTCAGGATGGTCAAGCAGTTTCCCAGCATATTAGCAAGCAACCTAGGATGCCACAGCGTTCACAGTAGCAGAAGAGTTCTTGGAGACAGGCTACCCAGGAAACAGCCCTTTGGTTTTACTGTGCATTGACTGTTCTCCCAGTGGATCATTTTTAGACACCCAGTGACTCATTATTGAAGTAACGCCATGGTTGTAATGTTGGAGCCTCTGGAAGGTACCTCTGAGTAAACATTGCTTAAAAGCAAATCCTTCTGTTCCTGAGTTGGCTGGAAAGCATTTGACTGGCAGCTCCCAACTGAAAAAAATAAAAAAAGGGATGCAAAAAATGCACAGCAAACTGTACTAGTCTGATCACTAGGCCTCAGTGGCAGAAAAAGCACAAGGAAACGGTGTTGATACAAATTAGATGTTTCTCAGGCTAACAAAATAATCCCAGTATTACATGAGAGTGGCCTGGGAGGGATAATGTCTGGAGTGATCCATTATGGGAAGCTTCCAGTAACTTAAGGAAGAGCTTTCTTGAAAGTTTTGTTTGTAGATACCTTTTACAACACAGTAGATGACTCTGGGAGAGAAGAATGGTCTGTCATAAATTCAATATATTTTTAGATGTTTTTCAAAAAACTTGTGTATGTAAGCCCTGTTAACCACACACCTAATTCAGCAGGAGTTCTCTCATGGGTAGCAAACTGACCCAGTGCTCTGGAGACCATATCACTTCCAGTTCCTGTCCTCTGATGCTAATTCAAGGAAAAACAGCTGCAAAACCCACTGCCTTCCCTTTCCTGCCAGGCGTGGATGTTCCTCCCTCACCGAAGGCACAGGCAGGCAATGGCTGACTCTCCCAGGCGCACTGCCTTGGGCTACTCGCCTTGAATCAGGCCTGTGCACGGGTATGGCAGTCGCCTGAGGGGGAAGAATCCAGCGATGGTTTCATGGTACATGGGCCAGAGATTACTCAGCAAGTAAAAAGAAGAAAAGCTGGTGTGGTTAACATAGCAGAGAGGAGGTAGCAGGTTAGCGTCAGCGACTTCCCCTGCAGACCTCAGTCAAGCAAAACTCAGTGTGAAATCTGGCCAGGATGCTAGGATCCCTCACAGCAAAAACTGTTACGGGGTCTTTACCGAGCGCTTGGACAGAAGCTCTGTTGTACGTCTTGCCTACGTTTCTAAAGAGAGGTAGCTCTGGTACAGAACTCTCCCCAGCTCAGCGCAAAGCCAGATCTTGTATGGGCCTATGTAATGTGTCATTTTGCGCCTTTGGGTTACAGTATTTCTTTTTTTTTTTTTTTTGTTAGAGCTAAATAGCACCAGCAGAGGTTAAGATGTCAGCATTTCCACTATAAACCCAGCTCTTTCTGAGGGTTAGGTAACATTTCTTTTATACCACACCATACTGAAGTTCTGCCATGCAGATGCTGTCCAAGACGTAAGGCATTTATTTTTCGCCAATTTTTATTTTAAGTCATTATGGTAGTTAATGGTTTAGAAAATGTCAAAGAATGTAAATCCTAAGCTTTTTCCCCCCACCCCGAGGCTGTTCTTGCATTATGTACTTCAAGAATGGCTTAACTTTCCTATCTCTTAGCCACTAATGTAGACAAACCAAATGTAGATGGCATAATTTAATGTCTCGCTTTGGAAGGTTTAAGCATAGCCTTTCTATGTAAAGAATTTCCAAGCCAGAGCTCACACTCAGTCGTCCTGGATGTTGTACTATGGAGCACGGTAACACAAGACATCTTGCCAGAGTAGGTGGGAAATACCTCCCCAGGCAGAGGAGGAAGACTCCCAGAGCCAGAACATAGTATTTTAAGCCTCTGTCAGTAAGTGGGGACACTGAGCACCTCAGCGGGAGGAGCAGAATGGACATAGCCCTGACCTCAGCTAGTGGGTGGCGTAACCATCGCATCATGTGGTCTGTACTGATGGACAGTCAGTGGGGAGAAGGGACCAAGCTCTCTCAGACCTGCTGGAGAATCTGTGCTTGACAAATAGAAGTAGCACTAGCAAGCAGCTGTGTCAGAACTGATTTGGAAGGGAAAGATGGTGCATTGTAGCTACTAATAGTAATTCTGCAATGTTCAACTGTCAGAAGTGTATGTAGACTTGTGTTACTAACATTGCCACTTAAAGCGTGAATGTTAATCCTACTGCATTGTCTACACTCTGTGCAGTTACAGAGAGAACATGCCAAGATCCTCAAAGACTTATGTTTCCTTTTTTTCTTTCATCCCACAGGTAATAACTCCCGTCAGGTCAGGACAAGGTTATGTTTATGAATTCCCTTCCAAATACCAGAAGGACGTCTATGATATCCCCCCAACTCGCCCTCTCCAAGGGGTAGGTACCAATAAAACTGCCAACAGCACTGACAGGGTACAAAAGGTGATGAATTTCTACCAGACATTTATGAGCAAAGCAAGTTTGTTCTCTCATTTCAGAGAGAAAATGTTTTAATTAGATGCAGCGGCTTATTCACAGAGTGCAGAAGTATTTCAAAGTTGTATTTGATGTTGACTAAGATTTGGCAGCACACCAAACGCAAAAGTCCCGTTTGCTTTCTGTGTTTTGATCAAAGAGTGTGTCTAAACAGAATAAACTTGCTGCGTGGGAACGATTTTTTTCCCCTCACTTTGTTGTTGCATAGTTGACAGTAATTCACTCAGTAAGAGTAAAGTTATCGCCCAGATGAACAGCTACTATGCAGGGAATAGTTTTCACCACATATCTGCTGCACCATGTCACTGAACGTGAAATATATCTTCGTTCATATATATGTTGGCATTCAATCCCCAAGACCAGAGGCATCTAGAGTAGATGCTTGCAGGACCTGTAACTCAACAACCATGCATTTCTCCATGGCTTTTTGACAGAGCAACTCCTCTGGGGAACAGCATGGAAGGCTGATCGTACATCACGCAGTCTGACACCAAATGGCTAGAACTGTTGGGACATCTGGGTTAACAGACATTCAGACAGTGGCCTTAGACCACACGCAGAACCCACTGGGACATGCCACCAAGTGGGACACATTACATCTGACAGCTGTACTCTCTGCTAGTAAGACAACTCACACTGCACCCAATGGAGCAGATAGGCGACGTTGACGGGGCAACCTTAGTTTCAGAGAGTTTAGTGTGTAATAGTACAAGCTTATTCCTCAATCCTTCTAATCTCCCTATCACTAGGGGTGTGATCAGGTCTGGTCACAAGAATATATTGCTCCCCTGTTAACCCCAACAAGTGTCTGTAACAGACTGGCCTTGATTTATCAACTTTTGGGATGGAAGTCAGATGTGACTTCATCTCTCCAGCCTGCTGTCCACACACTTGCCCAGAGGGGACCTAGCAAAGTGCATTTCCTCCTAACTGTCCACAACACCAGGCAAACCCAAGCAGTTCTCTGATATGAAACAAAACTGAAGCACTCTGATCATCTTCAGGCTGTTAGGAAACACGAAAACCAAGAAAACTCACCTGAGATCAGAGCTTTCCTGAGGTGATTGGTGTCTGTAACCAATTTATTCTTTCTTTAGATATATGACATTCCCCCCACATCGGTTAAGGCACCTGCACCTCCAGTTCCCATGGGAGAAGCAAAAGCCTTAGGAGTCTATGACATACCACCTGCTAAAGGGGTAAGTTTTACACTGTTTCCATGAGATCCTGTATTTTCACGTCTGACCAAAGACATGTTTACAAGCGTTCATGTATGATCCTGAAGGAAAAGGAGATTCAGTACTTTAAAGATTTCCTTAAGTTTTTAAACTGTGAAAACTGGTGAAGTGAAGCACTGCATCAAAATTACTAACGTTGTGGAGTGTGAATTGATAATTAGACCGACATTATCTTTGTGGCAGCATGCTGCCTTTTTGGATTTTGCTGCTTATGAGAATGTGCATCAAGATTAATGTTAAAAAGTGAGATATTAAAACCGTTGCTCAGTCAAACTCAGGATAAGTGGCTGACTTCATGAAAGTCAATGGCAGATCTTCCATCCCAGCATTTTACGGGCCATGTGGAAGAACAGAAAGATTTTTCCATTCTATTCTAACCGAAATTTTCATGGCTTGCTTTCTGTGATTCAGGTCTATGCTATACCTCCATCTGCGTGCCGAGATGATACAGGCCTGAGGGAAAATTTGCAGGATTTTTCATCTCCAGTGGGCCACAGCATAAGACCAGAAGGAGTATATGATATTCCTCCTCCCATCACCAAAGCAACTGGGAAAGAACTTAATAAATTTTCTCCTGAGAGCCTTTTATTGCTGGATGGGGTGTCACAGAAACAGAGTGTTTATGACATCCCTATGAACCACCAAAACCATTTTCTTGGACAGCAAATTGCACCTCAAAAAGATGTTTATGATACCCCACGGGGAAATGCATTCCCAGGACAACAGACGGGATTCAGTGAAAGTTTCATCCCAGAAGGAAGAGAAGGTGTATATGATGTGCCACCATCAGTCCTCCAAGATACTAAAGGCTTACAGGATGTGACTGATGGGATAAATAGGTTGTCCTTCTCCAGCACAGGAAGCACAAGGAGTAACATGTCCACATCTTCAACAGCATCAAAGGACTCTTCTTTCTCAGCATCAACTGCACAGGACAAAAGACTAATGCTTGATCCAGACACTGCTATAGAGAGGCTTTATTGCCTCCAGCAGATGGTGGACACAGCTGTCAATAACCTCATGGCCTTCATTACAGCAGACTGGAGGTCTTATAGTTTTATGGAGAAGCACATCAACGAAATTCACACAGCTGTGGATAAGGTAGAGCAGTCACTGCTGGAGTACCTCCACTTTGCGAAAGGATCAGCAGCCAATGCTTCCTGCCTATCCGAGTTCAGCCTCCTTAACAAAATGAGGAGGGAGGTGCAAAGGCTGGAGGACTCTCACCAGATCCTTACCCAAACCAGTCATGACTTGAGCAGCTACAACTGGTCTTTGAATGTTCTAGCTGTCAACAGACTGCAGAACAAGTGCGATGACCTGGATCGGTTTGTCATGGTGGCACGGACAGTCCCGGACGATGCCAAGCAACTGACCACTACCATCAGCGTCAACGCAGAGGTGCTCTTCAAGCAGGCGTTGAGCAGCTCACGTTTCAAAAACAACGTACCAGAGAATATCATGAACACTGCTGACTATGTATATGACAATCCTCATATGCAGCGTCACGGAGAAAAAGCACAGAACCACTGCAGTTCCCTTCCTCCGCTCCTGAGTAAAGGTCAGCACCCTCACGCCACCACCACCGAGAGCTCCGAAAAGAGCTGGATGGATGACTACGATTACGTTCACCTGCAGGTAGGTAAACCCAACACCTTTGTCTGCACGAGGCATTGTTGATGCTTCTGTTTGCAGGAAGGCAGCAATCAGATTGCTATGCTAATACACATTATTGCTCCTTCTCAAGTAGGACAGTTGCATACATTATAGCAATAGCCTTTTGCTCTGCCACGCTGTCCTTTTCTTCTCTGTATTCTTAGCGGTGCATGACCAGTGAAAAAAGGCAACTTATAGAGAAGCCTTTATTTGAGCTATGAGTTGTCACTTAGCTCAGCAGCGGTTTTGATTTAACATAGTGTCTTATGTTCTGCAAAACAGGGGAAGGAAGAGTTTGAAAGGCAACAGAAGGAGCTGCTGGAAAAAGAAAATATCATCAAGCAGAGCAAAATGGAGCTAGAGCACCATCAGGTATGTTCGCTCAGGTGCAATAATCATGTTGAAATGCAGCGTTCCTTGCACATAAGGAGTACTGGTCAAATAAAGCAGGAGCAGGGCACGGCTAGCGTCACGGCTGTGAGGCTGAGCACCAGCGCATGCAGTTGGACAGTCCCAGATGCTAGGTGGAGAAGACGGCGGGTATTAGGTCTTGGCTAAACAGCAGCTCCAGGTTAGTTTTTTTTCAAGTAGGATTTGTGCCAGTCAGACTCCACCGTTAACAGATTTATCAGCGCAAAGGACAAGGACAGGCCGTGTCATCTCCAAACAGGATGCGGTGAAGCATCAGGACTGTAGCACCTTCCTGGCCCTGTGCATCTGTGTTGGCGATTGCTTATGCCAAAGGCAGCTGAAGTATTTATTGCAGAGTAGCTCTTCTGACAATCAGCATCTCTGCCCGGTTCATTTCCTTGTTGCCCCTCAGTAGCTGAGTGGAAGCAGAGCCACAGCTCTCAGCATTTAGAATGACATCACTTGTGGCAGGAACAAGCCTTTCCCTTGCAAACAATTTCCAACCATCTCAATTTAAGAGAATTATTTTTTTATACAATGCACCATTGTGATGGGCCCAGTTCATACATGTAATAAAAACCAGTCTCCCATCTCCAAAGGTTTACCACAGAGGAGAGGCAGACTTCTGCTGTGTCTCACAGTGGGTCAGTCACAAAACCAGCTTGAGAACTTGGCTTTCCTGACCTGCAATCCAGTGCCTTACTCACTGCACCACACTGAATATACGTGCCACCTGCGCATCAGTTCACTGAACATCAGTACCATTCAGTTGAGCACTGTGCTTAACATCACTTTAAATACTAAAAAAGCAGGCTGTATAAGATCAAGAGCTGTCGTTTTGCCCTCATATTAATTCTTCAATACGTTTTTGCCACATTGTAGGGCAGAAAATTGTACAAGCAGTACGGAGGTGATAGTTGTCATCTCAAAATCCCAGAGAGATGGCAGCTTTTTAAAGATTGCGTTGGAGTCATTGCCACTTGGATCCATCTCTCTTGCTTGTGATTTCAGAATATTCCAAATGAGCAACAGCCTATAAAATCAGGAGGTTTTTTGTTACATGCAAATAAAATATTTTAGATGTTTTTCTCTTCTGAACTCTGTTTATCTGGATTTATGGTAACCAAAGCTCTTGATTAGCCTTCACGCTCCAAAACAAAAGATCTTAGAAAACACAGATTGCCCAGAGAAGCTGTGGCTGCCCCCTCCCTGGAAGAGTTCAAGGCCAGGTTGGATGGGGTTTTGGGCAACTTGGTCTAGTGGAGGGTGTCCCTGCCCATGGCAGGGGGGTTGGAACTAGATGATCTTTGAGGTCCCTTCCAACCCAAACCATTCTGCGATTCTATGATATATAGTAGGGTTTTTTTAGCATAAGGCAAATCTAGGATAGCCAGGGATGTCCTGAGGCATCAGGTGAAACTGTAATACATAACAACATCTTCAGAGAATATTCTTTGAAGTGAGCCTTTTCATTTGCCTTTCAGATCAATCAGTTTCAACGCCTGGAGCAAGAGATCACAAAGCCGGTGGAGAACGACATCTCAAAATGGAAGCCGCCTCAAGCTCTCCAGACGGCAAACAGCACTGCCACCTCCCATGACAGCCAGCTGCTGTTATTCTATTACGACCAATACGAGACCCACTTCAACTCCCTCCTAAATGCCATCGATGCCTTTTTCAGTTGCGTCAACGCTTCTCAGCCCCCCCGCATCTTCGTGGCTCACAGCAAATTTGTCATCTTGAGCGCTCACAAACTCGTGTTCATTGGGGACATGCTCACGAGGCAAGTGACCACTCAGAACATACGCAACAAAGTGATGAACTCCAGCAACCAGTTGTGCGAACTGCTGAAGAGCATTGTTCTGGCTACCAAGATGGCTGCCTTGCATTACCCCAACATCGCTGCCCTACAGAAGATGGTGGACCGAGTAACAGACCTGTCTCATCACGCAGAGTTGTTCAAACGCTCGCTGTTCCAAATGGCGTTCTTGTGAACGCCAGTGGAATCCAATTTGTGAGAGGCAAAACAGAAAAACAAACAAACTGGAGCTTTTTTTAAATGTAAATGTTACCTTTTTTGTGGTTAAGATTTGTTTTTTTTAAATGAAGTTTTTTAAATACATTCTTATGCATTAGAGAATCTAATGAAATCAGGGATCTGGGAATATACATGGTTCTGTATTATGTTTCTAATACACATTTAGATTTGTATACACTGCATATATGTATATGTTGCTACATTCCCTAGAACATCAATTAAGCACCTTAAAAATGATGCGTTGGGCAAGCAGTGCGTATCTTTTGTATACACTGCCTGTTTCCTCGGTATATTTGTTAACTGGATGCTGCACTCTTCTTGTTCCATTCCATCTTGATTTTGGCACATGGACTTGGTCGTGAAGCCTACTTGTAGCAATCCACGAAGCAAGTGTAATGGTTCTCATAGAACTCCATTCCCTTCTTAGAAATTAGTTTCTATAGGTTAATTCCGTGACATTTAACTCTCCTCTTGATGTTACTGTGTTACGTGCAGCAACCCATCATTCTGACTAGCGTAACTGCAACAGGCAGCACCTCAAGCGAGGCGTACAGCATTTGGGAGAAAAGCATTTGTGGGCCGTACAAGAAACAGAACCTTCTAAGGAGGAAGGCAGAATCATATGGATCTAATATCTTACAGCATTCAAATTCCACTGTTTCTAGTAACTGCGCAACACAGGGTTTCAAAACGTGGATGGATTCCCAGCAACGTAAATTTGTACACATTTACCTTGTATGTCCTCACATTGGCAATTAAATTTAAGAGTCAGGCTCAAAAGCCTTACTGTTCATGGGCTCAGAGTTATCCTGAGAGCATCCCAGGATCCATTGAGCTCATCTTTGAGGCTGGAGATGAGCGATGTCTCTAAATACCAGTCCCTTCCAGAGGGATTAACATACAAACTGTAGTTCTGAAGGAAAGAGAGCAGCTTAGTTTAAAATAAGAGATATTTAAATGTCTCTATAGCATATACACAATTTAATGAAGAAATAGCACTTTTTTTTAAGACGTATGCTTGGGAATTAATTGCATCTATTGCAATTCTGACTTCCACTCCACTGTCGGGCTTTTTTCCCAAATTCTGTTGCTTATGTGCTGGTCCTTCTGCACTACACTGTTGCCAAAAATGACCTCCTGTTTTAATGGGGCCATTCCGTCAGTACGTACACGCAACCCCACCCAGTAATTTTCAGTTAGACCCTTAAAAATTGTTAGCAGAGTGGTGTCCTCATTTAGAAATGTCACGTACGCTGCCTGCTCCAAAGCACAGATAAGCTTAGTTGTCTTCATTGCCTTTTGTGAACCCCCCCTAAAAATAAGTCACGGAGCGCCGTTTGCCTGCAGTCCTCAGGCTAAAAGCCGTGCTTCAGAGTGAGCGACACCTGAGGCACACTCCAGGTGATTCTGGCATCTTTAAAGCAGAAACACTACTGTTCTTGCGTAACTCAAGGCGTCCCCACGTCGCGTGTTCTGAGCGTGGACATCAGCAAGCAGATGACCGGTCAATACGCAGTCGCGTAGCACCTGGAAAACAGGCACTTCTGCCCCACTTCTCGCTTCCCCAGTTTGTACCCAAGCACGTGCCTTATTGCAGCGGGATTTGTCGTCTTCGGTAGCGGAACCATTTCAGCAGCGTACGGAATCCTGCAGACTTAACAGAGCAAAGAGCGCTCTCAGCCACCGTAACATCCCTTCCAGAGCCCGCAGAACGTTCCCGGAGGGGCAGTGGGAGCCGGCACAACCTCCACCGGCCCTGAATCGGCCCCAGGCTCTGGCGTTACATCCAGAAAGGGCAGTTTTGCTTTTGTAACCGATAGGCAGTTGCCAAAGAGCAATCCCCGTGAACCTATTTTGTACTAGTGTGGTTTGGGATTCTTCTCCTTTTTTTTTTTCCCCCACTGTATATTCTTAAAAGGTAAAAAAGTGTTTTGAAGCTTAGTGGTTATGTGGATAGTTTGTGCTTTCAAAAGGAGAACCTTTCGTTCCAAGCCTGTATCACAGTTTGTTATCTTGTAGAGAGTCATTTAAAAGTTATTAAATTACTAGCTTTTTTATATAAAAAAGACAACTCTTAGTCTTATTTTTTCTTGTTTCCAGAGTCCTCTGAGCATATTAAAAGGAAATATTGCCGCTTGCTAACACTATCAAAGCCGTTCTAAAATGAGGAGGTCACTTTCCCTCTTTTCACTGGTCCGCGTGAAGTGAGAACTTGAGGGTGTAAGAGGAAGTGGCCAGAAGCACGGCTTGGCTACAGAAGGCATCAAGCCCGTACTACAGCCATCAGGGGGTACAGTGCACCGGGCCACACTCCTGCCCCATTCCCAGTGTCTGTCGCTGCAGCCAAGCTGCCTCCCAAGCCAGCCCATCACAGCGCAGGCACTGGTCGCTGGGGTGAGCGGGCAGCTCCTCTCCACACAATCCCACGGCAAAGTGGGGCGGCAGGACGCGTATGTGACTGTCCAGCCGCTCTGGCCTGCTCCCCCCCTCCAGCATTTACTGCAGGAACTGGAAAAGCAGCTTTGCTGGCACGTCCTTGCAAGGGGACAGCTGGTGATGCAGGGTTCCTTCCCCAGAGTGCTCCATTTTGTTCCTCTGCTAAATTTGAAAAGGTCAGCTAACATCAAAGGAGGGGCTGGACAACCAGAATGGTTCAGAATAGAAACCAGAGCCTCTTCGCTCTCCTCCCCGAGCCACAGTGTCTCCACACAATTGCCAAGAAACTTCTGCTGTTTGGCAACCAAGGGGATGGCCAGTGTAAAACGACTGTGTGATGTCCACGGGGCGGGGGAAAGGTCTGCCTCCCACTAGTGGCAAATGCAGAACACACTTGGATCCTTAATCCAGACATTAAGTCAATATTAATTCATATTAATTAGAAAAATGCTTCCTTTCTCTTCCAGGATGATGAGCGAGGGAGAAAGAGGAGAGGCAAAAGCCACCCTTGAACCGGGCAGGTCTTAGAGAAATTGTCAGTTCTGTCAGACAGTTACAGGCACGTTTCAGCCGAGCCCCCAGGACATCCTTCGCCGTGCCTCGTGCCGCACAGCCCCGCTGCTACCTTTGCTGTTCCTCACAGGCCAGGGCTGCACAGCTCCTATGTTTTCATCGGCTGTGCATTGCTGCAACCCTGGCAAAGCCGCTGACCGCTGTTCCAGCAAAGGCAACCCGGGTGAAGGAAACCAGAGTTCCCACAGTGTCACCTGTGACTAGGCTATGCCCAGCATCTTCACAGCCCCCATCACTTCTGCACCCTAGAGCTCTTGCCACACTCTGACATATACATCTGGGCTACGTTTCAGAAACGTCCCACATGGACTGCCAGCGCTCTTAAGACTGTTCCCACACTGGTAACACCTCCCTCGGCCCACGAGCCAAGCATCTGTAGCTGTTCTGCTCCAAATGCAACTTTTCCCTGTTGGACCTCACTTCCAGGCTGCCTGCTTGTAGGCTTTACCCCAAAGGTAGTTCTTAACCCTCCCTTGCCCCTTTCTCTTCTTACAGTGTCCACAGCATTAGCCCATGTTTAGACCTGAACGTTTCCAGGGCAAAAACCGGGTCTTGCCAGTCTCAAGACTGGCTGGCCTCAGAGGACAACACAGAGCGTTCCCCCAACTCAGAATCGTGCCAATTGATTTCATTTTAACCTTACATTGGCAGTTTCAAAAGTAACACACGTACATCGCCCTTAAATCAGAGCCCTTTTCCTGCAAGATTTTTCACGTCAGACTTGGACTGTCCAGATAATGCAGATTTTTTCTTTTTTTAAATAAAATAATTTCTTTTTGCTATTTGCACCCAAATTTCATTGAAGACTGCAGCTTTCTCTGTCTGAGCAGCCCTCGATATAGCTGTGTGGCTCTTCAACATCAGAGTTAATCTACAGTTAAATCTAGCGCTGCAGAGTCCTCCCAGAAGTTCTGACTCAGAAGATGCTGAATCCAGGCTTGAGAGTTCCTGAATAAAGTCAACAGCAGCAGGAAAACCATCTAATCCAGCCTTAGAATAAATCTGCTGACTTCAGAGACAGCAGGAGTGACATGAAACTTAATCCCTGGGAGCTAGCGTGAGGGCTAGCACAGACTTTTAGTAACTTGTACCACCCTGGTTTCCCTCCAGGGAAGTGCCCAGAGACAGTTTTACTGTGATTAAAGCTGGAATGCCGGTCGCATCATTAGCAAGACCTGATCCTGCTGGACATGCTACCAGCCGTTGGAATCACTTAGGAAATGCAAGTAGATCGTCCTTCATTCAGAAAACAGATATTCACTCTGGCGCCTGCCTGACGCTGGAGGAGACACCTTCCCCGGGCATTGTTTTGTGCCTCTAGGGAGCTGCTGGGTTCAGGGTGGGGTGCTCTTCATCCCACCACCTTGCAGGTCAGCAGCTAGGACCACTTAGCGACGGCCTCCCAGAGCAAAGGGCCAACGAGGACAGTTCTCTGTCTGAGCGCCAGGGCATGGCTGGGCATGCATGCTGCTGGCTGTGGCAGAGCCCTCCTCTTCAGCCTCGCCGGGCAGCAGAAAATCGTGAGTTGGCAGTTCTGTGGCAAGAAGCAAGGAGGCAAAAGCTCCTCGTCCCTCCTGATAAACCCATGTCTTTACAGCGACATGGCCGTGGCTTGTAGTTGCCATGGATTTCTGAGCAGGAGAAGCCGAAATGCTCCAAGGGAGAGGCAATGCTGAGCAGAACATGACTTTCCCACCTTTCTGGGGATTAATTTGCAATAGTAACCTCCTCACGGGAGTCTGTGCTTCAATTCTGTCTTTGCAGCACACAGTATGGGACCAGGCTGGTGTCAGGCCGCAAACCCAGAATGGATCTGCAGTTTGCTTCCCTTCTTTTTGCATGTCTCTGGATTTAACTTCTGGCCCTTCACCCCCACAAACAAAGTCCATCAAGTCAATGCTCCTCATAGGAGTCTGCCGTGTCGCTATTGTCCTCTCCATCTCCACGAGTCCTCCGAGTCCCTCCCAAGGGCAAAGCCCAGGGCCTGGGAGACGCACATCCAAGGAGCACTGCCGCAGCTGCCACAGACTCAGCCCACGTACCGCCTCCCTGGCAAGGGCTTCTTTTCCTCTGCTGAGCACCAAGAGACACCATCTCTCTTCTGTACCAGCAGCTACTCGATACACCAGGCTGACTACAGCAAGAACAGACCGGGGGAGCACAACGTCTCAGGCCTACAGAAGATACATAAAGCTCATCTCATTTGCAAGGCGCTGCCCCGGCTTTGCGGCACAAGCAGCAGCAGCCCCCGCCTGCGGTGGGCTCCCTAAAGGTTACAGATACCATAAGCCCAAAGAAACAAACAAAAATCATGATTCCCTGGTTCCACTCACACTCGCACCCACAGGGTATCAGCTGCTGCCAGCCAAGGGAGGGGTGTAAAAATCTTGCTGCTGGGGGGTATGGGGGTTGTCCCCCGAGATCAGGGGGATTGTTTTTTTTCTCCTTCCCTGTAATCTCCCTTAATTACAGGAAAAATGATCAGAGCTCTTTCCTTGATGCAAAGCTGCAGGAAGCCAAATCCAAGAGGCCCTTTGTGGCTCCCTACTTAGATGGCTTTATCTTGCTCAACACTGCAGCCAAGGCCACCCAAACCATTGCCAACCAGGAAGGCGCAGTAACAACATCCCAGAAGCATCTGCTATTTATATGAAGGCAGACTTAAGTGTGGTTAAATGAAGGTTACAGTAAAGGACATGTAGAAAAATCTGAAAGAGGAAAGGAGAGCAGAGAGGAAGGGAAGGGGAAAAAAAAAAAGGCAAAAAAAGCAGCCTGCTCTGGCTTTAGATTGTTTAGCAGCAAGGAAAAGTCTATCTTAAAACTTTTTGTGCACATAGAAGGTTCCAGGGCTTTTCCCCATGCAGTGATTCAGGTCTGCCTTTATTCCCACTTAAGCTCAAAGAGAAAAAGCCACATGGATGAGTGGCCATGAACATGAAAAAGAAAAATGGACTTCTACTGTTTTGTCACCCTGTGCTTTGTTTTAATGAAGGGCGGTAGGAGCAGCCCACCTGAAAGCCTTTTATCTCAGGAGGTGATTTGAGCTGGAAACAGGTACCTGTAATTAACTTGCATTCCAGAAGGGGAGAAGTTAACTTACTTGGCTTGTCCTCGTGCTGCATTTCAAAGAGAAATTAATTTTTGATAAATGAGAAGGAGCATGTGCATTCTGCAGTGCTTGACCTGCAGTTATTTTCAGGCCTCACTGCTCAAGACACGGCTTTTGATTGTCCACTTGGCAGATTTTCTTAAGGAATGAGCACAGCCCTGCGGGCAACTTACATCACTTTCATAGTAATTGCTACGATGACCAAAAGGACGTTCCTAGAGCAAGGCTGGACAGCACCGGACACCTCACTGCCCTGCGCACATACGCAGGAGGAGGTGGATGAGGAATCCACCATTTCCATCCTACAACAGCAGCAGGTGGAGCCGCCTCTGTACACTGAGAAGTTCACGCGGAACTCCACACATCCTATGAATGCAGGCAGTACACAGAGCCATCAGCTCCACCCGAGGAGTAAAGCTGCTAAAGACACTGAGATACAGAAATTAGAAAGCCTCTTTCTCGCTCCCTCCTTTCTTCTCCATGGGGATGGTGATGCTCAGAAGTGCCCCAATTTGGATTAGCCCATCTCTGCTCCCAGTGAGACACCCCAGATGCAATTTATCTCACCTACCTGAAGACATTTGCGTGTGAGATATCATATCCTCTTTAAACTGAACAGAGACCAAGCTGTATGATTAAATCTACTTTAGGGTGAGATAAACCCTCTCTGAGCTCCAAGGATTAGGTCTCCTTAGGTTTTCTAGGGCAGCCGAGACAAGTAGCTCAGCTGCAAATGACATATCATAGGCTCCTAAATTTTGAGGGTGATGAATCCTCCTCGCAGACCCTACACCTGCCTCCTGAAACTTGGTGTGGCCACATACACAGCTCAAGTCACAACCTGAGCCCTAAAACACCTTAGAAACTCATCAAGTCCCCCCAGCCCATCAAGCCTGAAGCTGGTATCAGTACCACCAAAGTGTTGGTCCTGAGGGTTCAGCAAGTCAGAGCAGTCCTGAAGCCTGAGCCTACAAACATCACAACCCACATCTGAGCCAAATCCCCCCCAGGGCTGCCACCTCCCCCTGCACTCAGGCAGCCTCCAGGCTTTGGGATCAGACCTGACTCTAAAGTCCCAACAGCAAGGTGCTCTGCATGAGACAGGGGAAAAGCCAGACACACAGGTAGCTCACGCCTCTGCACCTTCCCTCTCCCAGCAGTTTTCTTGCCAGCGTTGGGCTCATGGCAGTGCAAGGAGGGCTTGCTTTGGAGCTCCCAGCCTGAAGGCACTCCTGGGTTGGGTTGCTCTTCCTCATACTGAGACAGAGAAACACAAGGGTCAGGACATGAAAATCAGGCAGGTGTTCTCAGGGTCACAGAGATGGTCGTTTAGGTGGTGCTTAGCTCCCCGCCGATAAGCAATCCTGTATATACCCTGACTTGCTGGCAAAGGGTAACACACCATGAGTTTCAGACATTGCCAGGGAGAGCAGATGCCAGACGTGGAGCTAAGTAGCTGCACATGTGGAGCGGGTGTCCTTTGGCACGGGAAGTGCTGGGTCAGCAAGGAAGGCTGAAGGAGCTTCATAACAGACCAGTTAGTTCTGAAGCATAGGTTTAGGTTTCAAAATAATTTTCTGACAAAGTGAGTTTGCTCTCTTTTACTAGTTAGAAATGTTTTGTGGAAGTTCTTTGTCATTTACTCTGCCTGCCTCTCCGCTACCAGCACATGTGCATCATCCCATTTTGGTCTGTTTTTTTTCCTCATATGGGGATGAGGATGACAACTGCAAACAGTATGTACCCTGCACGGCCAGTACGTACATCCAGCTCAATGAGTTCTCGTTTCTACAGTGTTTGCACATTTTTGTTTTACTCTTCACAATATTTCGGAGCAAACGCTCAAAGAGCTTATTCTCAACGCTTTACCTAATGACACAGGCAAAGCCTTGTATCAGCCACAAACTGCTGCGCAATAAACTGCGGGGGCAGCCGGCAGCTCAGGAATAAACAGCCAGGTAACAAGACAGGGAGGCATCCAGGTACTTACAAGCTGCTCCTGTACCGCAAGCCAACAATCCTACTATCGGAGGAGGAAACACAGGCACCAGCTTGGAGGCCAGCACGAGATACCAGGTCACTACCCTGCGATCCAGACTCCTACAGCTACTTTTCCAGCAAAGGAACCTGCCTCAGGCTGTGCTAGCACAGAGGGTAACCCCACAATTCACATATTTCATATGGAGCCATTGCATCTCATCAGGTACTTATCAGAGGGGCTGTGCTACAGGTAACTGTCCTGCTCAGAGTCCCATAATAGGGCAGTAGCATGGCAGCCTGTGCCATCTCTTCCACAGCAAACCAAAAATCTTCAGAGCAAGCCATCTGACCCACTTCACAAGGAAAAAAGTTCAGCAGAAAATACCAACCTCTACCTCCAGGCAAGGCAACAGAGAACAGTATCTCCATGCCCTGTGAACATTGCTCAGTTTCCCATCCTTTAAAAAAAACCCAGTTGAGTAAAAAAAGCAAAATACAGTGCTTTCTACCTGCATGCATCCGTGGCTTCCCAGGAGGAAACTGTATGACAAACAGCCAGGAGAGCACTTCAGCAGGTTCCCCTGTCCGTTCCTCAGCAATGCTGCTTTTCCACCGACACAGAGATGAAGGCACAAGCCTGATGCACAGAAAAGCCCCAGCTGTGGCATCATCACCAGCTGAGATGCATCTATGTTTAAAGCTCATTCCACACACACAAGCCCTCCAGGCCTCATTTGTCTCTAGCCCTTGCACTTCAGGTAAAGAACACGCTTATTTTTATTTTTATTTTTAAAGAAAGGCTTTCTAAGCCCTACCTTTCGCACCGGGAGGAACTAATTAGCTTTTCAGAGCTTCTTTATGCAAGTGAAATGAGCTGCAGGGAGGGTGGGACAGTCTCACACGTGCTGGCTGCAGCACCAAGCCGAAAAGCAGAGCCCAGCTCTGAGCTCCGTGGGCTCTGCTCAGCACGCAGAGCGTCCCCGGCACTGGGCACAGGCGGGCAGGAAAGGCTGCAACGAATGCGCTCCACTGAATGCTGGTCCCTTGATGGTCATTTGCAGCAGCAAACATGACAGCTATTTGCAAAACAAAAGGATTTTTTTTTTCATTCTGGACTTCAGAGACTGTGTGTGCGCAATATTCAGCTGGTTTTGTTCTCTGAGCATCCCCAGCTGCCAGCCTGCCAGTGTTTAAGAAGGTAAGAAATGCCCTGTTGGATCAGGCCATGGTGCACGTAGCCCCGTGTTCCAACAGGAGCAGATGGGTACACCAGGGCCCACTCACAAACCTGACTCTCCCTAGTGCTTGCAGTCGTTGGACCTGGGATGTGTTGGGAAATACAGCCCTGCCTACACCTCTCGTTACCCTGTGAACTTGGGATTTTTTGCCCATGGAAGTCACCATTAGCCTGTATCTGCCTGTTCACAAACACGCCTTCACGGCAGGCCACAGCAGCAGGCCGCAGGCTCTCATTGCGGGCTGTACGAAGTGCATTTGTTTATCTACACGCGGGACATCTCGACAAACCTGTTGCTGTAAGCACCACTGAAGGACTTGGCATTCCTACAAAAGCCTTCTGTCACATACCTGCACCCTGAAACAGCGTCCTCGGTCCGTTGTGTCCCCTTCCCCGGGCAGGAAGCACACACCAAAGCCCACCAGCCCCACGCTCTCCTCCTCTCCAGGAGGACAGGCTTACCCCCACAATTATTTTTGAAGCATCCTCCAGTCCTGGTTCAAGCGTGGATGAAGAGCACGTCTCACCTAACGTGAGCCGAGAGGAAGGGGAGCGGAGAGGGGAGAAAATGCGACGTGATTGTTGCGTTCCCTGATGTGATAGATGGATCCTGGCTAGTCAGCCTTGGCCTGGAGTCCAGGCAAGAAAAAAACAGCAGCACTGTCTGGTTTAGGACCAGATGACAGGCAGCCCACTTTTTAATCCTAACGTGTTTACTCTCAGTTTTGAGTCAGACGGTCTCACCAAGTGCTGTGGATGATTAATGCAAGAGCGGGAGCCCTCCAGACCCAAGCAGCAGACTAAGGACTCTTCAGGCACGTACCCACACAGATGGGATAAGCCTGGTTTTCCTGGCAAGCCACCCAGACTGAAAAAAGAATTTAACTAAAAAAAATAAAATGCTAATAGCTCTCTAAGTGTGTTAGATCTGCTAATGGGGACTCGCTCTTACTCTTATTAGGTAACAAATGAGGGGCTGAATACAGGAAAAACAAGTTTCTCCAAAGCCTTGTGCAACAAAGCACCACACCCCCGTGCCCACCCCCTTCTCCCTTAGCCCGAATGCTGAGATTCATCAGCAGGGTAACTCAACAAGGCTCCCACCATATCTTCATCTCATTGGTCTTCTCAAGGATTTCGGTCTTTACTGCAAAGAAAACGTGACATAGGCTCTCTGCCCCCAAGTCTACTATTAATAGTGGGGGGAACATTTTAAAGTAAGCTGGTCATGAGCCTTTGTTTCACCTGCTCGGTAACCAGCATGACTTAGACCGGCTCTGGTGGGGTGGCATTTCACCTCACATCTCTGCAGTGAAACCATGAGAAGCGTGAGGACATGCAGTTGTGAAGTGGTTTTGAAGAGATCTGGACAGCAGAGGGCTTGCCCTTATGATTAGACTGGGGAAAAAACCCCAAACATGCAAACTATTTCCTTATGCTGCTGTGTGTGGCTTGGTTTTGTTTGGCTTTGTTGTTCTGAGTTTTTTTCTTAAATTACATGAGAGATAAGAAAAGCAGATCCCTCTTGGCACATTTGAGACCTCCCCTCTTGGGGCACGTAATTATGAGGAGAGGCTGAAGTCCCTTGGTTTGTTCAGCCAGGAAAAGAGGAGACTGAGGGGAGACCTCATGGCAGCCTACAGCTTCCTCAGGATGGGGAGCGAAGGGGCAGGCGCTGATCTCCTCCCTCTGGTGACCAGCGATAGAACCCAAGGGGATGGCATGAAGCTGCGACAGGGGAGGGTTAGGATGGAGATCAGGAAAAGGTTCTTCACTGAGAGGGTGGTGGGGCCCTGGAACAGGCTCCCCAGGGCAGTGGTCACCGCACCGAGCTTGGCTGAGTTCAAGCAGCGTCTCGACAACGCTCTCAGTCATCTGCTCTGATTGGGCTGGTCCTATGTGGAGCCAGGAGTTGGACTGATGGTCCTTATGGGTCCCTTCCAACTCGGTATATTCTATGATTCTATGATAATTTTTGAGGTTGCTTTCCTTTACAAAGCAAAATCCAGTGTTCCTCCTGTGCTGCAGAGCAATGTGCAAGCCCCCGCCAGACACATGACTCCAAGTGTCCCGCAGGTTTTTTGGCATGAAGCATACAGCCAAAGAAGAAGCAGACTCAGCCCCTGCAAGGAGCTGCCCTTGTATTTTCCAGCTCTTCTAAACCCTAACAGAATCACAGAAACACAACGACAGCAAATGCAAAGGAACTCAATGGCATGCTCTCCTCCAAGGTGGACCTCTACCCGCAAAGCTTGAAGGCCCATGCCATCTAGTGGTGAAAAGCCAACCCCAAAGCTCCATTTATATCCATCTTGGATGCTAAATTCTTCCAGGGTTTCAGACTGGATCTGCACTGTGAGCAATTCACCTGTTTAAGCAGCCAGTCCAGGGATAAGCACTTTCCCGTATCCATGCCGTCACTCCTGGATTCAGGAGAAATGTTAAGGACATCCTGGAAATCAGGACGAGGAAAAGCAAAATCAAGTCTACCCTCAGTATCCAAATCCTTTGGAAAGGATAAAAACTAGGGCTGCACTAAGCTTCACTGGTAGTACTCAAACCTTACAATTGTTAAATAAAGCTCATGATTTTGGAAAATAAAGGTGCTAACACAGGAAGTCCATACAAGACCTGCAAATCAGAGCCACAAAGGGAAGTTCCCAGCTCCCTGCCTTCTGCCTTGGCGTGCCCCCTCCGCTGGTCTGGAGGAAGGATGAGCACTTTCCTGCCTGGCAGTAGGACCCATGCCGGTTGTTTGCAAACGTGCCCCCACCCCACAGGCACCAGAAGTCAATCAAACCAGTTCTGTTCCTGGACAGACAAAAGGTCAGGTTGTGCCAACATCGGAAGTCACATTTTTAAACATGGAAAAGGCTAACAGCTGACCAGCTGGCACTGAAGGGCTGATTTGTGACACAGGAGCTGCCATTAACTCAAAATAAGCAAGATGGTCTCAGAAAGAGACATTGGACTCCCTGCCCCACCCTCCGCCCCGACATGTTCAAGTACTCTAGCACAAAGAAATTGATACGACATACAGCAAGCTACCCTCAGCTGCAGCGGTTCCGAGGTTACACAGGTTACACGTACCTCCTTGTTTTGAAGCTCCGCAGTCATCTGCGGGGAAGGCTGGAAGTTTTAATGAAGTGGAAGTCAGCTGCGTGAATGGTACGGCGCGCACAGACCCGGGCGTGAGGGATTCGCAGATAAGTACGTCTCTGGCCACAGCCTGATACAGGATTACACATCTTCCTGCCCTTCTGAGGTCAAGTACACCGCCAGCATTCAGGCTGAGTGCCTGTGGCAGTGCACACAAAGCACACACACCACAAACAGTACACGTGCGATACTTTGACAATGACCTCGAAGTGACGACGTTACAGCCCAAGCCTGTCCACCCCTAGCTATTAAGGTCCCTCTGCTACGAAAGTTAAAGGAACATCTGCGTTAGCCATTTCCCACGGTGGAAGCTGAAAAGCCCTGTGAACAGACATGCAGGAAAATAAAGCCCAAGATGTATTTCATCTCAGCGTCCCCATTTGTAAAAAACAGGATGTTAGCCTTGGTTTGAGTTCTGCTGATGAAAGAGGTCCCCTGCCTCTAAGAGACTTCTCCCCCAGACTACTGTTGCGGTACCTCCTCCAAAGGTGAGTGTGCACACGCTGAGAGCTCTGGGCCATGAGCACCAGTCAGTTCTGCTGTCACCCGCAATGCCCACCCGCTGGTCCATCTCACCATTCCTTTTGCCTGACACCGAGCCCAACAACGCTATGTGTAGACATAAGCTCTAGACCCGATGCAAACCATTCTCACAGGCAGTCTACGAAGCAGGGTGACAAAGCCTCCTTTCTGTCCAGCTTCCAGAGATAACGCTTTACTGATTACAAACACCCACAGGGATAACAGAGATGCTCAAACCGTAAGAGCTTCTGATCTACATGAAGAATACAGCTAATACACGTGTCTTAAAGGTTTAAAAGAAAACCCAGCACATTCATTCTGCCAACTTCCAGTCCAAACCCACATTAAAAAAAAATCCTCACACAAGTATTACCCAAGCAAAGTAAAGCACTGATTCTGTTCTTATGGTGACCGTGTATTCTCATTGTGTAAGATAAAGACCAGAGCGGAGCCCCGAGGACAGCACCGGGTGCCCACAGGGAAGGAGCGGTACCAGTTAAAGCAGCCTCTGGTGGCACTTTGGGCAGAGCAGAGGTGCACGATGGCACCTTTGCTCGTTCCACTGGAACGGGCCAGGAAGTGTTTATCTCGGGATCAGTACCAAAGCAGAAAAGCAAGCACGTGTTTTACAAGCATCTGACACCAGGAGCCCATCACCCACCATCATTCCCACTTGTATCAACCTCCCCAACACACAGCTAAAACTTTTTGCAGTCACATGACCCAAATATTCAAGTTAATTAAAGCCATGGCATTTTACTCCATCAGTAGCCTTTCTTTACAGGAGTAGGACAATACCAAAACAGCTCTCATTCTCTCAATATTAAAGAGATTACCTTTTTTTCTCCTCCCTTCCAAAAAAAAAATAAATCTTCTTTTAATCTCTTACTTGTCAGTAAAAGACCCCAGGATTCAATTTATGCGTTTTACTTAACAGAAGCAATTGGGGATTAAGCACATTCTCATCTCGTTCTCCTGCATATCTTCATTTCCAAACTAGAACTTCCTAGTTTACCAACATATTTACTTTTAGACAAACTACAAAATCTACAACCAATCTGAAAAGTATCCAGTACAAAGCGGGTGCGAGGTGGTTTGATTTTTGTTGGGTTTGTTTTGTTTGGGTTGTTTTTTTTTTTTAATTGCTAAAATGAAATTACAACTTTAAAGAATAAGGAAGACACCCCCACCTTTAATAACTACTGCCTACAAGATACACACTAACTGGTCCTTTCAGATGAAGTCCCCTGTACGTATTACGGCAGCTAGAACATGACTAAAAAAATTCCAAAAAAAAAAAAAAGCCAGAAATCCACTCAGGTCAGATATTCATATCAGGTCTGGTTACTTTATTTTTCATCTGTGCAGTCAGTGAAAAGAACAGTTAACCATGAAAACAGACAACCACAGAAGCTTTAGGTACAGTATCGTCACACTGAAGAAGCAAATGACCACAGTGAACACATTCTTTACGCTGGTCATTTCCAAACAAAACAGAAATATGTACACAGGTCTAGTTCAGTGTAAAACCTGATATTAAGCAGCAAGTTGCTCACAAATTGCAGCACAGTATATGGCATTTACTGCAAATAGCTACGGTGGCAGTGCTTAGCGGATGAACTGCATAGAATTAGCCTCATGAGCAAACGTTAAATCACCACGATAACAACCTTAGTGGCCCCCTAAAAGGTCCGAATGATGCAATTCAGCATGAACAAAATTGTTTACACTCCTCAAATTTTAGAAATAGCTTTTGTGGTTTGTTTTTTTCTTTTCCACCAGTCTACACTCTGTGTGTTCCAGCCTTCATTGAAGTAACTGTTTTCAATTAACTGTCTCACACAACACAGGTAATTGCTGCTTATTCAAAGTCACACAGCCCGTGCAACAAAGGTGATATGACTATACTTAAAGTAAGAGCCCAAAATACATTCAAGAGAATGGCTGCAACAATAAGGCAATAAACAGTTTTAAAAATAGATCCTACTAAACAAAAGACCAACAGTGGAACCTGTTGCCTCTATAAGGTTTCAGACTTGAATGGGTCAGTTCAAAGTTAAGTGCTTACCCACAAGTAACATTTCAGAAGTACATTGGTAAAAAATATGCAAAGACGTGAGTATATTGGACTGCCAGCAATCACAACCCAGGTCTTATCACATGTACATGTACGCTTCCACACATACAGCTTCGCTTTTACAGGTTCGCATGAAGTGCCCTGTACAAAGATTTTCCTACAGATTCTTTCAGGAAAAATTATGCATTTACAGAAGACATCGGCATTCCAAATTTCTTCCAAATCACATAATATAAGCCTTTGGCCTGCTACTAATAAGATCACTGAAGTTATACACTAGGCAGACAGCGTTACTGGCAGCTATGTCACAGCAACATTAAAAAAACAGCATCAGCTTTTAAAAAAAGAGACTGAAAATAACTTTGGGGAGTGAAATATACACCTACATACAGCAAGGAAGAGAGAAGGAAGTTGTCTGGCCAGAGCAGATGAGCTACCCAGAGGTTCCACGTCCATCTTATTGCATATTTGATCAGTGTCAGCATTCAAACCCACATGGATTTTTCCTTCATTATCTTGCTCCAGAGTCTTGATTCTTGCACCTTTAGAGCTACCCTGACTAGCTATGTATATTGCTTTAACTTCATGATTCTTCACAGCTACTAGAAGCAGAGACTGAGTTAACTGTTACTTATCTCAGTTGGGGATACTACAAGCAGCAGCCTTTTGCCATCATCTGTGTGCTGAAGTCTAGGTTAAAAGTGAAGTGCAGTGGAGTGTCAGTATCCTACATCAGTACAAAAAAAAAATAAAATCTTTATTTGTAAGCCTATATTAAACAAAGCTTACGACAAAGATGCTACAGATGTTTTTTAAGAAAAACATACCTGTACTTGGCTAGCACTGCTAAACTGAAAGTCTCATCATCTGAAAAGCCAAGACACAAGAATATTGCGACATTAAGTTGTGCAAGTCAAACAACTGAAAACAGCAGGGAGTAGAATCTGATTGCTTTTGCTCAGTTGGAATAAATGGGAATTTTACTAATTAAAAAACCCACACAAACAAAAAAAAAACATCATTAGGCTTTCCCTTGCCAGCAGACAGGACAGAGGAAGAAAACTATCAGTATTTCTACATATGCTTAAAGGATTTGTGCATAGCATTGCCTAATCATGCTTGAAAATGTAACCCTGTCATACAAAGCATGCTTATACATACATGCTAGTAAACAAAGCCAAAAGATTTTTAGGCTCCAAAGGAAGGAAGATGAGGGCTGATACTATATATTTTAATACTGAAACATCCAAATCATTTTATGAAATGAATGCGCCCATTAGCTTTTGAACAGTATTCACAGATGACAATTTAAAACATAAAGGCACTGAAAGCGTGCTGTTTTGCCAGATGTAGGCTACTTGACAGAAAAAAAAAAGCTAAATGTTGCTGCTTTTAAGCCATATAAATGAACCAAACCACAAGTTTGGAAGTGATAGGTTTAAGCTTCTTAACAGCTTAAATAAGACCAATTTGTAGTCCTGTTTAACACGTTTTTATACAGGGAACAGTGACCCAAACACCACCACATCGCCAAGCTTTGAGAGAAAACTGCAGCTGTTCATGACAAGACATGTTGGTGGTTCTCTCTCATACGCACACCAGAGCTGGGACATGCACGTTCCCTCTCTTTCCAAAGACCTCATGCATTAGTCTTCAGAGTTGCTAGATAAACAGAAGCGGAGCAATTCATTCCGAAGTGCAACACCAAAATAGCTCTCTAACTCATTCTCAAAGAAAACGGGAGCAAATGCTTATTACTGGTAAAAATCAGTAAGTCCTCCAGCAAACATGAGGTACCAAACTCGTTGCTATAACACTACCAAAGTGCCACAGTGATATCTACCAAATTGGTCAGAATGTCTTAACTGGTTCCAGGAAAGAAGTTATGTCAGGTACCACATACCTGATATAAAGGTGTACAAAGTGAACTAGAGAAGTGCTTAGTATGCAAAAACCAAAGATAACACTTCAGAATACTAAGCAGTGAGTACATAACCTAGGCACCTTCCCCTCTCCAACACAAGTTGGACTTGGAGTAAAAGGTTCAGGAAAAACACACAGAAACTTAGCAGGACTGTTCAACTCGTAACCCTTCTTATGACAAAACCAAGAAAACGGGTCTTACCACCCGATTCATTTTTTTTTTGTTTAAAAGGAGATAATAAAAACCTCCAAATCATGTGCATCTAATATTGATTTTTTCGTATTTCATTTATACTTTTTATATATATATAAGAACCTAACTAAAATCTCGCTCTAGAATACTTTCTAAAGCAGGATATTCTTTCAACCGTTTTTCAAGTTCACATGCATTCTCAAGGATGAAGAAAAAATATATTCATATATAGTAAGGAAATAAAACTCAATTTCACTATATGTAGTTACAGTGCTGTAAAGAAAAAATAATTTAGAAACCATTTCAAGTCTGAAATGTTTACTATGTTCAGATTAATGCAAAGGCTAAGCCTATGGTCCAGGACCTGGTTTTAATCTGTGTGCAGAGATAGGAGCTACAGCAGCTCAGCATTTTTTTAACGGGAGATTTCTCTCCACTGCTCCTTTCTTCCAGTATTCTACGACTTGCTGCTGAAACCCTCCCTGAATCTCTGCCAAAGTAGCATACATTGGTAATTCAGAAGTAAAGGTCCACAGGTATTAATATTACCTCTTAAGTCAGTTTTTCAGTAAGATCAGACTACTGAACGACACAGTGCAGAGGTGCTTAACCATTCGTAGTTAGTCAGAAGTTCAATGGAGTACTTTAAGTTGTGTCTTCTGTAGGTGCCCTTCGCTGTCGAGCAGATTTCTGTCTACCTCTATGAGGCGAGGGTGGAGTCTCCTGTTCCGCTTCAGTCTCTGAAGGCTCGTTGTCTCCCTGTTGGGACCCTGTATCACCTATCAATTCTCTCAGGAATTTGAATTTAGACAAAAACAATTGCCAGACCACGTACCAGCCTGCAGGAGAAAGAAAAAAAGAAAAAAAAAAAAGATACTGCTTAGTTACTTCATACAAATTGATAGTCAGCTCTTGGGCAAAGTATACCAGGGAAGTGAGAAAAAAATGTGATCAGCTCCCATCCTCTGACTGCCAACTCTCAACCCCAACACACCTGCTCCTTTCTACAGTCCTATAAATACCAATTTGACTTAATAAAGTTCACCCTCATCTGGAAGCAAACATTTAAGCTGCAGGCAAGGACCTACACGTTCCTAACTGTACTGCCACAGCAAGCAGTAGGTGGGTGATTGCACAGACGAAGGTCTTAACTGTCAGGACAAAAGGGATTTCTGTGGTCATACAAGGACTCGGGATTCATTACACAGGCACTGTAAAGAAGTAGCCCCAGAGTTTCTACCCTCACTCAGCAAACACACCATTCTGAAAATCACATTTTAAAAGCTGCATTACATAAGCACTAGTAAGCACACTTGTGGAGATCTTAAAATTAATACCGTCTTTTACAATGAATCCTATTTTAAAGTGCACAGGGTCTTCCTCTGTTCACTCAAGGACCACATCCCTCAAATTCAAGGTGTTACCTGCCTCACCATGCCCAAATCCCATCAAAGCAAAATTAACATTCTCTGGTAAATTTATGCTCTTCTCCACTGCTAAAGTGCTCTGGGTCCCAAAACTACGCAAGCAAAGAGTTAAGGTGGTCACATTTCTAGAATGTCTCTTGAAAAATATTTAAGATCCAGCTCCTCTTCTCTCTTGCATAAATGTTTCTGTAACAGGTAGCCAAGGAACTTAAAAAGGCATCTATAAATATAACTAAACCTAAACCAAAAATCTTCCTTTTAAAAGCACTCCCTTATCTAAGCATTTGGGTCAAGACAGACTGGAGTTTTACCCAGCTGAGAACTAGTGATAGTCCTTTCCCTGCAGACAACAAGGCAAGTTTCATCACGCATAGAACAGGAATGTACCTTCTCTATGAAATACACAGTTAAGTAGCATAAAATTTAAACAGCTGTTTGAAGACATATGCTATATAAGCATCATTCGCAACACCAGAAACCATCTGTCTTACATACAGCTATAAATTAACACGCACGTTCTCTGTTCGGAAGGTCTTGCTAGCTATTCCAGCCTATACTGCTGACTTGTGCAAATATTAAGAGCCCTATTTTACAGGGCTAGGGAAACCCGTCATCGCAATTACACAGATGTCAGCAAAACCAAACTTCTGAGCAGAGACCACAGGGGCTATTAAGGAAGGGGAAGAAACACCAGCAAGTGGCAATTCTGTAACCACAGCACCATTCCTTTTTCTTCCTCTTCTGCAGCTGGAGTCATGCCAACACTAGCAGGCCATTGCTTAGGACAAAACAGGATCCCACCCTTCCCCTTCCTCTTGGAATACTTTTCACATCCTGCAGACTTTCAACTGCCCTAACTTCTCTGCCGCTGAGCTGAGAAGATCTGGAGGAAAGCTTTTATATGACAGTCTTTTATGATCTAAATTAATTCCAAAAGTCTACACCAAGTATTGCCTTTTCCATTAATACTTAAACCTTTAAATGACTTCTGATTAAATTGAATCTGGCATCCCACAAATGCATTAAATCCCCGTTGCACCTAGAAAGAAACCTCAATGGCAGATGTCTTCTTTTGGTGTCTTTTTTTCTTTCATACCTACAGATAAAAATTGAAGTAGCTACTTTTTGAAAGTTGTGTCCATTGAGGGGTATTTCAGGTCTCTGGGACCAGCAATGCTTTGTGCATTCTGAAGACTGTAATTCAATCCATTTTTCTCATGGGTTTAAACCTCATTAAAGAGTCATCAAATTTCTAAAATCCATTCTCATTTCTAGTGCACATGGGCAAATGCATGAAATATTACAAGTGAATATAGGAAGCTTGCAAGAAGTGAGACCTAAGCAGAGTATTATAAGCCATTTTTAAATGTCTTCTATTCCCCAGTCTGTTGATAGAGAGAAAAAGTTTGGGACTCTAGACTTAGAAGCACACAAAAAGCACAGGGTACGTTCTGCTAAGTCCACTGAAGCATCTTGGGGGGAACTCTCAGCCATAGACGGTTTGATCAGAATTTTCATTTCCTTGGCTTTGGTTTTTGGTTTGTTTTTTTTTTGTTTAAAGTCCTATCTGAAACACCTGCAAAGCAAAATATTGTGGAAATAGAAACATTACTGTGTTTGTGTATCCAAAAATACTAAAGGCCTTCAAAAAAAAAAAGTTATAGGGCACTTTACAGAAGCATGACTTGAATGAATTATATATTTAATATATTTATTTCATATATTTGCCAAATATATTAAGTGAGGTATTTTAACTCTTAGGCTAGATAAAGCAGACCATATGCTTCCTCTATCACTGCAAACAGGCCACTTAACGTGCAATTACTGTTTTTTTTCCTGGGGGGGAGAGGGAGTGGTGGTTGGAAAGGGAGGAAGAAATACTAAAGAACACTCACAGTTCATTCTGAGAAATTCTCAAGAAAGGCAGCATTTTTTTTCCCTGTGTTTGCTTTGAGTTAGAGCACAATGGTCTGAGTATCCAAAATACCCAGTGCCATAAACAGACTTTAGAGCTCTCTAGCTCAAGAAAACAAACAAGACAATGTAAATAATCAGCCAACAAGACTAGTTATAGTCAGCAAACAACTAAACCAGTGATAATTGACAGGTGAAATGAACCACGATACAGTGCATTGAAAAGAAAATTACAACAGGTTTAGCCAATGATAACAGTGGGAGGATAATCAGGCTTGAAAACTAGAGTTTCAAAACCTCACCAGATCTGCCAGCCTGTACCAGGGACATTAAGGTATAAGGTAATCAAAGGAGAAAGATTGCTTTCTTTCACTTGCTTTAGTTACAGTGCCAGCTTGGAAGGAAAGTTAAAAAAAATAATTCCCAAAACAAACACATTTGTCTGAACCAAACAAAGACTGCCTCTTCAGCTGAGACTCCCTGTCGCCTCATCGTTACCGAACACTTAAATAACTATTTCCTTGGAAATAACCAGACTACTAAAGAACAAGTTATTTTGGGTAAGAGAAACTCTCTCCAGCAACAATATCAACGAAATACATCGTTAACCAAAACCATACACACAGAGAAAGCCTAGAGGCATATTCACAGTACTGAGTTACTTCTGAATCAGAAGAAAATGCACTTTCTATTAATCTTGCAGCCTCTTAAGAACATTGCAAAACAGTAACACCCGACATCATGCCATATGGAAGAACTGCAAGTTACATAATAGCCTATTTGTAAAAATAAAGTAATTGTAAAGTAATATGAAATACACAAAAAAATGAAAACAGGCATTTCTGTGCATTCCTGTCTTTACACAGCTCAGTTTAGCTCTGCAGCTCTTTTACTGTGAAGCTTTTCCTGGACAGGTAACTGACACCACCAGTTTGCATCCCAAATGCTTTCAGTTTGATCAGGCAGGCTGCTCTCAGAGAAGTTGTACTGGTTTGACTGCACCACACACAAATTGTTTGATTTGAATCAGTCATCCAGTGTTCATTTTCTATAGCCATTTGATTTACCTTTTCAAATCATTCGCAGGTCAAATGAAGCTGTGGAAGTCAACGAGCACAGCCACAATACATCTTCAGCAAACAAGCAGTAATGATACACAGACTGTAATATATATATATGTATATATAACACTTTTCTACATTTATTGGTGACAGAATTTGCCTCTGAAGGAAGCAGGCTGGATCCAACAGCACATCACTGCAACGCAAAGCGAGGGCTCCAGCTCTCGGTGTAGCAGATACCTGAAACCAGAGAGAGCTGGGAAATGCTGCCTACCACAGACAGTACCTAGCGTTTAGGCAGAAGCACAGCTCCCAGCCTTGCAGAGTTTAGTTCTCACTAAAAGCTGGAAGCCGCTGTCTCACTTAAAATACCACAGCCAGGTGTCATCCAAAGACACTTAAGCCACATTTGGCATTGTGCTGTCAGTATGTCAACCCCTCTTATAAATCATGGTGCAACATGTTTGGGAAGATGGGACCATGAGTCAAAGCCTTTTTTACCAACTCATACATAGATGGATGCAACGTTTATGTAATATCAGGATGTTAAACACATTTTATGATTTGATAACGTTTCATTAAAGCTACTTTTTCTGTTACTTTCCACACCAGCTCTCAGTTGTTTGTAAAGGGAAAAGAAACAACGTGATCTGACTACAACGTTACTGTCCTTCAAAAGGTGAGGGGCACGAGTCTCAGGTGCATGTATTTCATTCATGTTTTCCTGGCCTGCGTGCAAAAGCTATCAGGGGGAGGGTTTTCTTTATCGGAGCACATTTTCCTCTTCCATTTGAATCAGGAAGAGCAAACAAAACCAAACCAAATTCAAACAGGGCTAATACAGAGTGCTGGAGTAAGGCAACCTATTTTTTCTTATGTGAAATACAAATGAAACCAAGAAAGGAAGGAAGGTGATGCGCTAACGGCACAAAAGTGAGCCTGAAGATCTGGCTTCTATTTCTGACCCTGCTATGGTCTTGCAAGATCATTTTGCCTCTGTGTCCCTACTGATTTGAAAATAGGATGCTACTACTCCAGCACATGAAGACTAATTTAGAACTGGGTTATTACCAAGCTACACATTGCCCGTATTCAAATGCTGGTGTCCATCACAGAAAACCTTAGGCAGCTATAGCTGGGGGGGAGAGAAGGGGGAAGGGGGAAGAGGAGAGGGAAGCACACAGCTCTCAATGCTAAGCCGAGATTTGGGAGAAGAGGGTTTTCCCAAGCTCTGCGTCAGATTTCTTCTGTGACTAGTGTAAAGTCACTTAAAAAAGGTGCAGCATTGAAGATGTAGATAATACACTGCCCTGGTGGGCAGCTTTGCTATGGAAAAGATCAGACTGAAGACAACACACATTACTCTGATATTGCAGTAACAGAAGACATCAGGTGACACGGTGCTTGGTTCTGCATGGCTCCTTAAACCTCGTCCCATTGAACGCAACACTACCACATGCTGCTTGCTGACCGATAGCAAGGAAACTCACTCTCTTACAATCTCCCATCTAGAATAGTTTCAAAACTCAACTTCAAATCAAAGGGTATATCTCTTTATTGCTGGTCTAACCAAGCACGACTTTCCTCATTTTTGAGGTATTTTACAAAATCACTCATTTAAGATAGTTACAAAACTGTTTAAACAAAGCATTAGAGAATTTACTCAGGTAGAATTTAGGGCTCAAGTGTTTTCCCATCTGCAACTGGATTCAGAACGTGACACAAACCACATACTTGTTTCAGCACTTTGGTTTTTTGTTTTAAGGTCATGTCTCTCAAACCACACCTCATTAGCCTCTTTGTCAAACAAAATGAAGACTTCCATCTGTTTCTGTGAAGGCAATTCCACAATTTCACATGGCTTCATGCATTACTACATTGGGAAAATAAAACAAATACACAGAAGTAAGCAGTACAAGAGTTCACCTTGGCTGGTACTTTATCTTATCCGATATCCTTGACTATGCGTGCATTACTCCCATCCACAGAGGCACACAGAATACACAAAAGCAGGAAGGAGACCACCAGAGAAAGGAAATCAGAAAAGGTAGGAAGAAAAAATGGAAGCAAGTTACCTTAGTCCCACTTTCAAAAAAGCAACTGAAAAATTGCTGTGCTTACAGTCCCTCAGTGGTTTTTATGTCAGATGTGATCAGTTTACAAATAGAGATGCTGCTAGCTGCAAGCCTTCCGTGCTTCCTAACAAATTCTGATTAACATTGAAAGTAGCAGTTGCAAGCATCCAGAAACATTTAAAAGAAAGAGGTCATTTATTCAAAGTACTTTTATAGACATAAATGCCTAGTTCTGGCCTAAACATTTGTTTTGCACATGGCTGAAGAACTGATCCAAACAGCTTCTCCTCATTTATGCTTTGAATTTGGTCTTTTCACTTTAGGAAAAAAAAATACATCCCTCCCATTATTTAAGTTTTGACAGCACTTTCACATCATATTTGTGATAATCAGCAGAAATCCACGTGATCCTAGGATGCCTCCTGGATTTTAAGTCTATTGTTCTCTGCAAGCATTCACACCATGAGTCCTTTTATAAGCCACTCAAAATCCAGGTTACAGCTCTTTAGGCTCTTGACGCTGTAAGCCCACTTCATAAAGCTGTTTCAATACCTCTCATCAGAGGGCTGTAAAATATTCATATCAGATCAAGCTTACTCAAGATTATATCCAGTCATTCTTGTGTCAAGTTTCTCCATTGTTGAGGTTTACCCTGGAAGGCAGCTAAAACAACCACACAGCCATTTGCTCATTCCTCTCCTCCCAGTGGGATGGGAGAGAGAATCAGGGGGAGAAAAAAAAAGTAAAACTCTTGGGTTGAGATAAAGACAGTTTAATAGGACAGAAAAAGAACATGATAATAATAATAGTAATAATTGAATATACAAAACAAGGGGTGCACAGCACAATTGCTCAACACCCACTGACTGACACCCACCTAGTTCCTGAGCCACAGTCCCACCCTGGCCAGCTTCCCCCAAGTTATATACAGAGCATAGCACTGTAGAATCTCCCAAGTTGGAAGGGACCCATAAGGATCATCAGTCCAGCTCCTGGCTCCACACAGGACCAGCCCAATCAGAGCAGATGACTGAGAGCGTTGTCCAGGTGCTTCTTGAACTCAGCCAAGCTCTGTGTGGTGACCACTGCCCTGGGGAGCCTGTTCCAGGGCCCCACCACCCTCTGGGTGAAGAGCCTTCTCCTGATCTCCAACCTAACCCTCCCCTGTCACAGCTTCACGCCGTTCCCTCGGGTCACCAGAGGGAGGAGATCAGCGCCTGTCCCTTCACTCCCCCTTCTGAGGAAGCTGTAGGCCGCCATAAGGTCTCCCTCAGTCTCCTCTTCTCCACGCTGAACAAACCAAGAAACTTCAGTGTCTCCTCATACGTCTTCCCCTCTAGACCCTTCACCATCCTTGCTGCCCTCCTTTGGATGCTCTTCAATAGTTTTATGTCCTTTTTGTACTGTGGTGCCCAGAACTGCACACAGTACTCGAGGTGAGGCCGCACCACCGCAGTGTAGAGTGGGACAATCACATCCCTAGTCCAGCTGGCAATGCCCTGCTTGATGCACCCCAGGACACGGTTGGCCTTCCTGGCAGCCTGGGCACACTGTTGGCTCATGTTCAACTTGCTGTCAGCCAAGACCCCCAAGTCCCTCTCAGCATGGCTGGTCTGTAGCATCTCATCCCCCAGTCTGTGTGTACAGCCAGGGCTGCCCCTTCCCAGGTGCTCTTGTTAAACATCATGCGGTTGGTGATTGCCCAGTTCTCTAATTTGTCTACCTCTCCTCTGCAAGGCCTCTCCACCCTCAACAGAATCAACAGCTCCTCCCAATTTAGCGTGATGTCATATGGTATGGAATATCCCCTTTGCCCAGTCTGGGTCAGCTGTCCTGGCTGAGGCCCCTCCCAGCTTCTTCTGCAACCCCAGCCTTCTCGCTGGCAGGGTAGTACGAGAAGCTGAAAAGTCCTTGACTTGGTGTAAACATTGTGGAGCAACAACCAAAACATCAGCGTGTTATCAACATTATTCTCCTCTTAAATCCACAGCACTATACCAGCTACTAGGAAGAAAATTAACTCTATCCCAGCTGAAAGCAGGATGTCTGTTACTTTGTACGTCTCACTGGCTGGCATTTACTCATATCCTGTCATGCAAAGTACGCAGTCTCCCTCAGAGTCTAACTGGCTATACAGAACAGAGACCTATAGGTAAGAAGGTGGATAAGAAACTGCCTATCACTGACACAATTAAATTGCTGTATGATGGAAAAAAATCATTACCAATACTATAAATCATTATCAAATCTTACTGAGTCACTTCTAAGAGGGTAGCAGTTCAAATCCCCCCCAAAAAACAGTGAACGTGTCAGTTCCCTGTGTTCAGTACTTCTGAAATCTAGGCGAATTTTAGCAATCATTTTATAAGCTCTGATACTGTTGAAAGTAAAATACAATGAAGGATTCAAAGCAAAGTATTGACTGAATCCAAGCTAAACGTGTAATACAGAACCCCAAACTGCTAAGTATTTATAAGCCACTTAAAGATAAAGTCAATAATAATTTTTGCTCTCTTTAAGCAAGAAAGCACTAGAAAAATGCTTAGTTTAGGGTTAAAGAGATCCTTAGCATTTCAATCCCATTTGTCACATACAGACAAAAGCAGAAAGGCCTGGAGAAAATGATCCTGGTTTCTGATTCTGAACAGCATGTTGCAAAATCAGAATTATCCTGCTGAATTCTGTATTGGTGCGGCCTCACCTCAAGAGTACTGTGTACAGTTCTGGGCAGTACAATTTAAGAAGGATGTGAAGATCCTTGAATGACTCCAGAGGAGGGCAACAAAGCTGGTGACAGGGCTGGAAGGCATGGCCTCTGAGGACTTTGGATTCATCTAATTTGAAGAGGTGGAGGCTGAGAGGTGGCCTCGTTGCTCTCTATGGTTTCGTGAGGAGAGAAGTATAGAGGGAGATGCTGGTCTCTTCTCCCTGGGGTCCAGTGGCAGGATGCATGGGAATGGTTCAAAACTGCACCAGGGGAGCTTTAGACTTAACATGAAGAAATATTAGTTTACCAAGATGGTGGTCAAACACTGCAAGAGGCTTCCTAGAGAGGTGGGTGATGCCCCAAGCCTGTCTGTATTTAAAAGGCATTTTGACAATGCCCTCAATACCACGCTTTCATTTTTGGTCAGTCCTGAAGTGTTCAGGCCGTTGGACTAGATGGTCCCTTCCAGCTGGAATAATCTGTTCTAAAATAATTTTAATCTTTCAACAACAGAGTAAGTAAAGATCTCATATGCATACTCTGAAAACATAAAAACCCTAGCAAGTACCATGTTTAATCTTCTAAAAGATGAAAAGCAGCCAGACAACACCTACTGAACATATAGAAACTTGAATTAAAAAAACCCACTCAGAATAAATATCCGTTTAAGTCACTGTTTAGTTTGTAAAACAGAGGAAAAGAGCACAAGATCAGGGAAAGTATACAAGGTGCACCTCATATACCCTTGCAGTCCCAGTTATCTGTATTTCAGTAATTTCCTTATCTGAGTATTAGTACTATGGCTTAACGATGTTAACCTTTCTTTCATGAACTTTAAACTAAAAGTTTCAGTATCCAAAATATTCTTTGTTAATGAGCTTGCAATTTATTTCCCCATTGTGTGAAAGAAAACTTTTTGGTTTAAGCCTGTTGCTTGATCATTTAACTTTAGGTACTCCAGTTCCTCTGTAACAATGAAATTTCAGGAAAGTTACCAGTTCACCTTCTTCATTCTACTCAGTTTTATAACCATCACCCTTCCTCCAGTCATCTATTTTCCAGGCTAGACAGATCTAACCTATTTAGAATTTTTCCATGCAGAAATCATTACATAGCTTTCATCCTAGTTTCTTTAAAAAAAAAAAAGATAGGATGGTATCTTTTTTTTTTAAATAAGGTAATACACTAATAAAAAAATACGCTGTTTGAGACACGTGGTAGATTCCTGTAGCAATATAATGACATTTTCAATTTCATGTTAGGCTTCTAATGTTTGATTTGTGTATTTGCTTGCTACAAATCATTAAACAGATATTTTGGAGAAATGTTTGCAGCTGCTTCAGCTAATCCTTTCGTTAGGATACTAACAACTCAGTCTGAAGCCATTATATTTCCCTACATAAATTATGCATGCATGTATTTCATACTTTTTATGTACATTACTCCATATGTGTTAACACTGGATTTCACCTCCCATTTCATCATCCAGTCCCTTGATATTGCAAAAGCTTTTCACAGTGCTTTGCTGTTTTCACCTAATTGAAGACAGTTTTTTTTTTAGTATTACATGTCAGCTGCCTCTCCACTTTGCTCCCTTAGTTTTCAAAAAACACTTATAAATCCACTTGGCATTTGCTTTTTATCTCAAAAGCCTTTCACCACTGAGTCTGAATTTGGTGCTGGTGTTTCTTGGGGTGGGATTTTTTTAGAGCTCTAAGTTGAACGCGTGGATCACAATACCCACAGGCACTGCACTGGAGTTCTTGGAAGGAACCGGCAGCCGACCTGCAAGCCGTGCCTCCCGTTGAAATAATCCCTTCCCTCTGCATTAAAAAAAAGAAAGGGAGAAAGCAAGTATTGCATCCACACAAGAGAAAGAGCCTCCTCAGAGCTCCTCTGAATCCATTCCAGCAAACAGATGCCGAAAGCTGAGGGTACCGGTAGGAAGTTCACTTCTTCCACTGAGGGGCACTTCAGACCCGCGCACAAGCTGCCCGGAGCGGCTGCTCGGTAGTCCGTTCACTCAAAAGGCTGTCAGCTTCACATTAGTCACCGAATTAAGCTCTGGAAGCATTTCAAGGCTCAAAATTATCTGGAAACCCAGAGAAGAGGGCGCTGTGAACCACACAAGCTCCCCCACGCCCCGCGGCGCCCTGCGCTTTCGCTTCCTTCAATCTGAGCAAAGAGGAACCACCAGAGATTGATACAGCGCCGGGGGCAGGGTGGGGGGTGCGGACACGGGCACTGCACACCGAGGCCGGGCCAGCCCCCCCCGCACCCCCCCGAGGGGACTCACCGCACAGCATAAAGAGCAGCACGCAGGCCAGGGTGGCCACGATCACCAGCAAGGTCAGCCCGATGCTCTGCCACATGGCGCCGGCCGCCTCCCCTCCTCGAAGATGCCTCTCCGCTGCGGCAACCGCTCGGCCGGGCCCCACTGGCGGCCGTCAGGGCCCGCTCAGCCCTGCGGGAGGGGTGCCAGGGGCGGTCGGGGGCCCGGCCGGCCCCTCGGCGGGTCACCCCGCAACGGGCCGCCTCAGGGCTGAAGAGAAAGGCCCGCCGGCGGCTACGGGGAGGAGGCCGCGCCTCACATCGCTGCCCGCTACCCCGGGGGAAGGGAGGGGGCAACTCCGCGGCCCAGCCGGGAGAGCGAGGGGAGCCGAGGGGAC